>JAQQAF010000006.1:21464970-22064970 GCA_029747655.1 Ensete ventricosum
TTTGCCACCTCACCTTCATTTGTTTGCTCCTTATCTTTGGATGCACTCGATTCGTCCCAAGTCACCTTGAGTGCTTTCTTCTTCTTTTGCATCTTCTTCTTCAATTTGGGACATTTAATTTTGTAGTGCCCTGACCAATTACATTCATGTTTTATGAACTTTTTAAAACTTCTTGTGAAGAGTCATCATTATCACTTGAGCTCTCACTCAAGTGGTCTTCTCTTGTTCGAAGTGTCAAGTCCTTCGTGTTCTTTGAAAGACTGTTCTTATATCCAATATATACCATATATATCATTTCATAGGTCATTAATGACCCGATAAGTTCTTCAAATGGAAAATAGTTTAAGTCTTTTGCTTTCTGTATGGCAGTGGCTTTTGGATCCCAAATTTTAGGAAGGGATCTTAGAATTTTATTAACGAGTTCAAGGTTAAAAAAATATCTACTAAGCACTTTTAAACCATTGACGACATCCATAAAATAGGTGTACATGTCTCTAATGGTTTCGCTTGATTTCATTCGAAACAATTCAAAACTATGCTAAAAGATTGCTCTTAGATTATTTAACTCTATTAGTGTCTTCTATTAAATCTCAAATTTTGATGATGAAATCAATTGATAAAGTTACGATCTAATCTGTATTCAAGAAAGTGATGCAGGACTATCTTCGATTATGAAAAAGCAAAACGATTGAAGTAGAAAAATCATACATTGTGTCGAAGTCAAAGAACGAGTATCGAGCCGAAAATCAGACATTACTTCAAGATCAAATGTTGCGAGAGTCAATATGTTGACGAATCGAGCAATATGCCAAAGGAGAGCATAATGCACCTAGAGTTCAGATGAACAAATGACATGCCGAACAACATGATTAACACTTCGTAATAATTTATCTAGATCAAAGTAGTTTAGAGTTCTGATTGAGTTGGCTTTGAATGTGACATAAGTAACTCAATTAAGAGGCCATTAGGTCTTAATTATGGTTGATTTAGGTTTATTAGAAAGCACATTTTAGTGACACAAGGTCAGGTAAGATAGGCTTTAAAACATAGTCTTTGAAGCTATGTCAAGCGGTGGTACCGCTCAGACACAGTCTCCCAGACTGTGTAAGGTAGTGGTACCCCCTAGGCTGGCGGTGTTACCCCCATAACATAGTCTCCAAGGGTATGAGGGTGTGAAAACCTCAAAATCCTCAAAATTTTAAATTTTTGCCTTATTCTTAAAGTCATTTGGAGCCTATAAATACCCCACTCATTCTTGCTTGAGCATGCAAGAATTAAGAACAAAAAACTTGTGAAAGCACTATTATAATTCTCTAAGAGATTCCCTTCATTTTTTCTTGGGTAGTTTTTGTTTAAGGGAGAGCTAAGAGAATTATAAAGGATCTCTCCTGAACCTATAAAAGAAGAATAGAGCTGTAAGAGGGTAGTTGAGCTTCACCCATTGAAGGAAGATCGATAGTGGAAGTTGATGACTTCAACGGAGGAGGAATCGGGAGCGGATGTAGGTTACAAGATCGAACCACTATATATTAGTGTGCCTTCTCTTCTCCTCTCTATTGTTTACTTATCTTTGTATATTACTTTAGTTAATCATTATCGTCCTACAAATATTTTTAAGTTTAAACGCTTTTCAGATTCAAGCTTTATCGAACGAATACTCAAATCGACATAAATTTTTTTATAATCACTAATTCAAAACCCCCACCACCCCCCCCCCCCCCCCCTATCTTAGTACCGCTTTGATCTTAACAATATTGGTATCAGAGCAATGTTTCTCTCTATTTGGCTTAAAACCAAAGAGAGATGACTTTTACTGGCAATCAAGAGAGACTTTCTATTACTCGTCCCCCCCATATTCAATGGGACGGACTCCACGTATTGGAAAACTTGAATGAGAATTTTTTCTACTTTATATGAATTTTGATTTATGGCAATTGTTGAAATTGGTTTTAAAAAGTCTTCCATACAAAGGATTTCAACCAAAGAGAGATTTCTATATGCGAAACTGTGAACAAAATTTGGCACACATTCGAAGTCACACACGAAGGAACTAGTCAAGTTAAAGGGTCAAAAATTAATCTTTTGGTGCATATCTATAATTTGTTTTGTATAAAACCAAGTGAGACCATTGGAGATATGTAAACCCATTTTACGGATGTCTTCAATGGTCTCAAAGTGCTTGGTAAAAGTTTTTCTAATTTTGAACTTGTTAACAAAATATTTAGATCCCTTCCAAAAATTGGGATCCTAAAGTAACGACAATACAAGAAGCAAAGGACCTAAATAATTTTTTGCTTGAAAATCTTATTGGGTCTTTGATGACCTACGAAATGTACGGCACATGATGAACTCGAGAACAACCTTTCAAAGAACAGGAAGGACATGGCACTTGTTAGGATCAATTGGCATTAAGAGTAAATTTTTGTTTTAACGAAAAACTTTTTGCTTTAAGCAATATAGGAAAATCGAAAGCTTTTCGTTCAAGTAAAGTAAGTGAATGATTCAAAATAAAATGGTAAGTTTCTTGGAAGTGCTTGACTTGAAACCTTGCTTTCAATGAGTAAATAAAATCGGGAGCATCACTTGATATTTTGTTGAACACAATTAAGAACCCGACAATTATAAGTATTAAATGAAACAAGTAAAGAACACCTACAATTTATAATGGTTCGTCCTTAATCTTGGCCTATGTCCACTTCCTGAGTCCTCCTCCTTGAGGCACACCGACATCCACTAATGATCTCCTTTGGGTAAAGATCAAACTCTTACAACATTTAAAGGGAGACAAGATTACACACTTGGATCACTCCCTTACCCCTTTTCTTTTTTTTACAATTCACACACAATATTTTCTCAAAATATAATCTCCAAAATTATTGTATGGAATGTAAGAAAACATAGGATATTTATAGGCCCAAATGGCTTCAGAATTTTGGAGCCAAAATTCAAACATACTCAGAAAATCTAGGTATGGGCGATTTACCCGTCGACCTGGGCGGCTCAACTGCCCGAAACCCTGGGTACAGGTGGTTTACCCGTTGGTCCTAGGCAGTTCAGCCACCCAAAAACCTGGGCAACGGCGGTTTACCCACCGCTTACCAGTGATTTACCCATCAGGATCTCCGCAAAAATGATTCCCTCCACTTTTCAAATTTCGGCTTGAACCTGATGTTGACCAATTCTTTGGTCAACTAATTGAGCTCAATCAAACCCCATAGTGGACCCGGTTGCTTCTTTGTGTTGATTTTTAAATCATATTCAAATCAAACGCACTCTTAACTTACGACTTAAAGATTACAATCAAACATGACACCAAGGTTAATGACATCACTCCCGCACAAACTTTGAAATCTCCGGTGGCGAGTCTCACAGTTTTCCTCCAGCGATCTCCCAGCCTGTTCCTAGCGAACTGCCTGATCTCTTCGGCGAATCTCCTAGCGAACTCCCAACTAGCTCCCTCCGCATCGTCCAATCTTTGGCCCGATACCTAAGCTTGATCCTGGGTCCATGTCTGATCTATAACTCCTTCTTCCATCATGGTTAAACCTGCACGATTCTAACTACAACTTAATTAATTATAATTTTAATGGCCAACACATCCACTTCAAGACCTTCCCAACTCCTGGCAAGCCTTTTGGCTACCCTAGACAATCTTCTAGCGAGTCTTGATCTTCTTTCGATGAACTCCCTTATGTCATCCTAGCAAACTCCTAATACCCTTAGCGAGCTTCCAACACACTCCTTGGAGAGTTCCCAACCGCATCATCCGAACCTCGGCCCGATGCATAGACTTGATTTTGGCCAAACCTTTGATCGTCATATTCTCTCTATCATAGTTAATCTTGCATTAATCGACTCTAACAACACATGTCAGATCAATAAACCATCAATTGATTTCATCATCAAAATCTGAGATTCAACACTCACCCCCTTTTTTATTATGACAATCAATTGATGACAGGAGTTAATCCTAACTCCCCATAAATCTATGCCACTTAAATTTAAGAGAATCACACACTTTTAAATTTAAGTATTTTTAAGCAATTAACATTCTAAACAAATTTCAACACGAATTTATATCAAGTCATCGAATCATGAATCTCAAAAATAATTATGCATCCATATCCAAGATATCTAAGTATATGATCAATATCATGTGTAATCAATGTATATGATCAATATCATATGTTATTAATATATATTTCTCCCCCTTTGTTATCAACAAAAAGGTGAAATATAGGGCTAAGGATTTTAAGGCACATGAGTTTTTGCTCCCCCTTTTTAAGATGCAATATGAGTCATAAAGAATTTTCTTCCTCTTGAAAAAGAAGGAAAGAAAACTAGGGAGGATTTGTAAAACATCATTAAATATAACTCTCAATCTTGTAGAGGTGAATTTTAAAAATGAGCTCAAAACTCCAAGATATTCAAGGAGATTCAAAAATTTAGGAGCTACTCATGCATTTAAAATCATATCATGTAATTTTAAGCGTAGTAAATAAATCCGTAAAACAACAAAACATTATGCAAATTTTCTCCCTTTTGTGAATAATAAGATAAAGAACATGGAGAAAGTTTTCAAAAATATTATCACAAAAAGGCTTAATCTCATGAAATCTAGATTAGCAATTTATATATTTTCATGATTTAGCATTTTTAACTCTCAACCTCAATCTTATAGATATAAGATTTTAAAAGAAAATTTCGAATATGAGCTCAACAAATCCATCTTATATAGATTTTATGAAAAATATAGCAAATAAAGCTAGTGAGTTCTTTCTTCTCTTTTGATAAATGCAAACTAGCAAATTTTTGCTTCCTTTGCAATTTTTAAGCTAGCAATTTACATCATGTAAGCTAACAAGTTTTGCTCTCATTTGATAACATATAAATATAATTTTCTTATGAAAGAATTTTTTTCCCTTTCTTTGAATAATAAATAATGAACAAGGGATGGGGGTAAGAGACGTTGTATCACAAAAATAGTGCTCAATCTTTTAGATGTAAATTTCAAGATTTAAGAATTAAGAGCCACTCATGCATTTAAATTATGTTATTTTCTAACATAAATAGCAAATCATGTATTTTTGTAGATCATCTTTCATGTATATTTTCTTCCCTTTTTGTAAACAAGAAGGTAGAAACAAGGAAGAAAAGTGAAAAACATCATATTATAAAAAAATATTCAATTTTATAGATGTAAAATTCAAGTATCCAAGTAAAAGCAAGAGCTACCCACGCAATTTAGTTCATCTTATGCAAATTTCAAGCAATGTAGCAAATCAATCAAATCATGCATTTTAAGGATTATCTCATATAAATTTTGATAATAAGCATTAAGAATTCCGAAAGAAAATATGATAGTAGGTCAAGCTTAAATTATAAATCATGTATTTTGCATGCATTTAGAAAGTTCTAATTTTCTTCTAAGCAATTGTTCCTCATTTAATGTTGTTAGGATCAATTGGCACTAAAAGGAGGGGTGAATTAGTGCAAGTGTAAATTTTCTTTCTAGATGAAATCTTTTCGATTAAAACGAGATAGGAAAATCGAAGCTTTTTGTTCTTAGTGAAATGATTGAGTGAATTAAGAAACGTTGCTAAGATAATAATCAATCCGGAAAGATAAGCAACATTTGAAGGAAAGAACTTATCGTGAAAACTTTGCTCTCTAAGAGTTGAGATAAATCAGAAGCTTCAATACACGAATTATGTAATCAATGAAAGCAAAGAACCATTCATAATTTTTATAGTGGTTCGGTGCCAAAGGCCTACGTCCACTCCCGAGTCCTTCTTGAGGTATACCAGCATCCACTACTGATCTTCTTTGGGTGAAGACCAAACC
Organism: Ensete ventricosum; assembly: GCA_029747655.1. NCBI lineage: Eukaryota > Viridiplantae > Streptophyta > Magnoliopsida > Zingiberales > Musaceae > Ensete > Ensete ventricosum. Next base: position 21,470,815 of record JAQQAF010000006.1, read on the forward strand.
CTTACACTTGAGCTTACAAGGGAGACAAGATTTCACTCTTTGATCACTCCCTTACTCATTTTCTTTTTTCTTATAATTCTCACATAATATAATCCTCAAAAGTATTGTTTTGAATATAAAAAAACTTGGGGTATTTATAGACCCCAAGTGGCTTCAGAATTTGGAACCAAAAATCAAACACACCCGAAAAAATCAGGTACGGGTGATTTACCCGTCGACCTGGGCGGCTCAGCCGCCCGAATACCTGGGTACGGGCGGTTTACCCATCGGCCCTGGGCGAGTCAACCGCCCAGCCTGGATGGGTCAACCGTCGTCAGCCGCCCGAAAACCTGGGTACTTTGGTTTTACCCGGTACCTGCTAGAATTTCCGCAAAAGTGGTTCCCTCCACTTTTTGAATTTTGGCTTGAACCTGATGTTGACCAACCCTTTGGTCAACCAATTGAGATCAACCTGAGCTCAATCAAACCCCAATAGTGAACCTGATTGCCTTATTGAATTGATTTGGATTTCTTCCAAATCTAACTCAATTTGGACTCAAACTCTAACTATGACTCAATGATTACAACACTTAATGACCAACAAGCTAAACAAGACCTAACTCCTACCAATCCGACAGCCTCCGACATTCTTGCAGCGAGTCTTCCGGTCTTCTTACGGCGATCTCCTGGTGTGTTCCCAGCAAGCATCCCGATCCCTTCAGCGAATCTCCTAGTGAACTTCAGCGAGATCCCACTACATCGTCCGAACCTCGGCCTGATGCTCAAGCTTGATCTTGGCCCATCATCTGGTTGTAACTTCATTACTCTTGTCATAGTTAATCTTACACGATGCTAATTATGACTTAATTAAATATAATCATAATTGCCAAACATCTATTACAAGACTATCCTAACTCCCGGTAAGCTTTTCGGCTACCCCCGATAATCTTCCGGTGAGTCTCGATCTTCTTTTGGCGAACTTCGTTGCACCATCCTAGCAAACTCCCGATACCCTCGGCGAGCTCCCGACGCACTCCTGGTGAGTTCCCAACCGCATCGACCCGATGCATGGACTTGACCTTGGCCAATCCTGATTGTAATAATCATTCTGTCGTAATTAATCATGCATCAATCAATTCTAATAATCCTGTTAGATCAATAACCCATCAATTGATTTCATCATCAAAATCTGAGATTCAACAAAAGTTATTATATCCAATTTTCTCCTAATCATATTGGTAATTTTATTTTTCCTTTTTAGTCATTGTCACGAAATATGATAGTATAATTTCTTGACATCCATGTTCAAATTACTCCCAAAAGTATAAGGGGTATCGTGTCATTAAAAATAAAAATTTAAATCTAAAAGATATTATTTAATAAATTTGCCCCATCTTTTGTTTGTGAATATAAGTAATCAAGACATCTTATGTATTTCCAAGTAAAATTATCAAATCATGCATATTTTATTTAATTTTTAACTTATCACATTCATATGTTATAAAATAAATCATGTCAAGAAGGATATTAATATCAAGAAACACTCATGAATACCAAAAGATATAATTTAATTTAATAAATCTTCTCTTAGATAATAAAATTTTTAGGAGATCAATTTTGTAAGCAAAATCTTATTTCATGAAAATTGTCAAGTTACAAGTATGATTTTGCAAAATGAGATATGGGAATATAGGATCTCAACTTATAATAAGTGATTTCAAATCATCAAGATCATTGTTTAGATTCATGTTGTAGTTCAAATAGATAAACTTATGATTCATTTATAAACTTATTCAAACGAACTTGATTTATATAAAGATTTCAAGTTGTAATTTTTCAACTTGTCAAGATCATGATAAAATCATCAAAAATATCAATAACATTGGATATATTCATCAATCTCTTTTTAAAATAAAATCATTTAAAAAATTATCCAAAATCATTATCAAAAATCACTTTTCAAAGAATTCAATGAAGGCATCATAGATTATTTTTCATTAGCTAAAGTTCTCTAATCCATTTTTTAGTTTAAGAGATTCAACAATAGTAGTATTATTTTATCTCTTGTTGAAGGATTAATAGGATAAAAATTCTTTCAACAATAATTATCCATCTTTTGATATTTATTTCAAGAATGCAATGTCATTTAAAGTCAAAAACGAAATTTCATCAAGATCATTGCAATAAAATATTTTCAAATAAAAACTTTTATTTATTTCAATTCCAATGATTTTTAGACTTAGTGTAGAGAGTTACCATGCTCATTTAATTCTCATTAAATATATTTTTAATTTATAAAAATACTAGACAATGAAGCATGATTTTTCTCTTTTTTTTATATTGTTCTATGCTAAAATTTTGTCATTCAACACAATATTTAATCATAGCATTTCAATCAATGTAACATTTAAATCAATCATTTCATAGACTTTGTTAATATTTGAACCATTTAACAATAGTCTTTACATTTAAACCAACATCCAAGTTAATAATTTTGAAACTTTTATTTAATTATCATCAAAATCTCATTTATGTAAATTTCAACATATTTTTCAATAAATCAGGTGTTGGGAAACCTTTGCAGGTGCATCATATGCACAGCGAAAATTAAAACATAAAACTGATTTCCCACGCAGATCAAATCGTCGTGCAAAATATTGGGGTCGCGAGAAAAACATAAAAATCGATAAAACCGCGATGTGTGAGAGATTCATTTTACTTAGGGAGATTATATATCCTTGTATTCCAGATCCGGATGGAGAAGATGAAGGAGGTCAAGCATCCTCCTCTCTAGCGGTATCCACACGATGGATCTCTGCAGCGAAACTCCTCCAATCTGATCTCACAACTCTTGCACAGAGGGAGGGAGGAGAATAGGAGGTGGTGGCTAAAGCTGCAGCCTATCAACCATCAGTCTCCCCTCCTATTTATAGAGAGCCACCAAAAATCCTATGGCTCTTGTCTTAGTAGGTATTGGATCCATCCAATTATCCACTAAAATTACATTATTGGATCTCTATCCAATAATCTTCTTAGGCCTCTAATTGGACCTTAATCAAGGAACCCATCAGCATAGATTCTCATCTAATGAGAATAAGGGCTAATTGGATCTCCATCCAATCCTCTATTCGCTGAAGCATCAACCATATGTGTATGACCCTCTAGGCCCAATACCGAGCTGGCCGTGAGTCACTCCCATCAGAACTCCTTCTGATATAGTGAATTATTATCCTCATAATAATTCACTCGACTCATCGACTATGAATGTACTAGGCCACTACGCCATAGTCCCCATAAGGTATAGGAGGGATCAAATCCATCGGACTTGTCTGTCCACAGTTATCATATATCTATAATCCCTCATCCAACTAATATCCTAGAGATCGTACATTGACATGGTACTGTCAGGCCACAAAAAGAATCTGTCATAGTCTCGCTCTAATCGGGTTATCTTGGAAAACTCTTTCTCTCTCAATCTGAATGACCCTGGCCAAGGATTTGTCTGAGCAAACACATATGAGATATTCCTCTCATGATACTGATAGTGGATGATCCTCTATTAACACTCAATTGCCTTCGTAAGGTTGGCTACCAATCCCAATAACCAGTTGTACCAGATCTGGAACTTTTCAAACCTATAAGTCTGACATCAAAGAAAGGAGTACTCATACAAGGTATCCTTGGTGTCTCAAGTCTAAGGCCAGATACATAACTGGGACTATGGAATCATTGTCTAACATTAGGTATCATTAACCATACAACATTCCATAAGCAAATCAATCAGTGAATTCATTCTCAAATGAGCACATGTACTATATCCTTAATGTCTCCACACAAGTGGCTATGAGACCAACCGTCTCCACCATATGGATGGGTATATAATACACCGATCTATCTGATTGTCTCAATGTCCCACTCGAGTAACCTATGACCAGGATTATTTAGGATATGTATTTAAAGGTGAATCGATCTCATTATTATGATCTTATCATGATCTGATTCCCATTGCACAAAACCAAGGACATCACAATATATATGCAACAAATAATATAATGTAAGAATATGTCAATATTAATCATAAGCAAAAAGATTACATAGTGTGTCACACGTGCTATCACTCATGTGATTGGCTTGCAGGGCACCTGTAACGAGCAATCTCCCACTTGACCTAAAGCCAATCACCTATATGTCTGATCCACATCTGACCCTTGTGATGCTTAAACACAATCTGAGCCAACAGTTTTGTTAATGGATCTGCAATGTTATCATCGAATGGAACTCTTTCCATTGCTATATCTTTACGGGCTATGATCTCTCTTATCCGATGGAACCTCCTCAGAACATGCTGATGAGACCTAGGTTCCCTTGCTAGAGCTATCGCCTTGTCGTTATCGTAGTATATGGGAATCAGCTCCACGCTACATGGTATAACTCCTAAATCTCTGATGAACTTCTTTATCCACACCCCTTCCTTTTCTGCTTCTGTTGTAGCAATGTATTCCACCTCTGTGGTCGAGTCAGCAGTAGTATCTTGCTTGAAACTCTTCCAGCTTACTGCTACTCTATTCATGGTAAAAGCATACCCTGAATTTGACATGCTATCATCAATGTCATACTGAAAACTCGACTATGTGTAGCCCTTAACATGGAGGCTACCTCCTCCATATACTAGTAAAAGATCTTTAGTCCTTCTCAAGTACTTAAGGATACACTTTACTGTCTTCCAGTGTTCTAAACCTGGATCTGCTTGATACATACTCGTGACACTCAGAGCATATGCTATATTAGGCCTAGTACATAGATAGCATCGCATATATGATAGACCCTATCGCTGAGGCAAAATGTATCTTATCCATGTCTGCCCTTTCTTCATGAGTCTTCGGGGACATACTCATATAAAGTGATATTCCATATCTCATCGATGTGAGACCTCTTTTGAAATTCTCTATGTCAAACCTTTTGACAATGGAGTCTATGTACCTACCTAAACTGGGACAAGCCGAGCATCCTTTTGGATCGATCTCTATAGATCTGGATCCCCAAAATATAGGATGCTTCCCCTAAGTCTTTCATGGAGAAGTTTCTGGATAGCCAAGCCTTTACTGTGAAGAGCATTCCTACATCATTCATAATTATTAGGATCTCATCCACATATATTACCAACAAGGTGATAGCACTTCCACTTACTTTCCTGTACACACAAGGCTCATCTTCGTTCTTAACGAAGTCATAAGATCTGATCACCTCATCAAATCTTATGTTCCAACTTTGAGAAGCTTGCTTCAATCCATAAATGGATCTAAGCAACCTGTACACTTTATCTGGACTCTCTTTAGATACGAATCCCTCTAGCTGTATCATATACATCTCCTCCTCGAAGTTGCCATTGAGGAATGCCTTTTTGACATCCATCTGTCCGATCTCATAGTCATAGTGCGCTGCAATTGCCAAAATAATTCTAATGGACTTAAGCATGGCTATAGGTGAAAAGGTTTCATCATAGTCAACTCCTTATCTTTGACGATATCCTTTAGCTACCAGCCTTGCTTTATAGGTCTCTACCTTTCCATCCACTCCGATCTTCTTCTTGAAGATTCATTTGCAGCCGATGGGTACAATACCCTCAGGTGCATCTACAAGGTTCTAACTTATTAGAGTACATGGAATCCATCTCAGAATTCATGGCTTCTTGTCACTTCCCGGAGTCTATACTCATAATAGCCTCCTCGTAGGTTTGAGGATCAACATCCTGAAAATCATCTCCACTGATATGTCTCACATATCTTTCAGGAGGGTGAGATACTCTACTAGACCTACGTAAAATTAGAATTTGTGTGTTACGTACCTGAACAGACTCGGGCTCTGGAATGGTGCTTAAGCTAGGTTCTCCAACCTCGCTCAATTCTATCTCACTCCCACTATTTTCACCAAGAATATATTCTTTCTCAAGAAACACAACTCCCTTGGCAACAAAGACCTTTCGGTCCTCGGGATGATAGAAATAATACCCATAAGTTTCATTTGGGTGTCCCACGAATGTGCACCATTCTGTCCTTGATTCTAATTTATCGGGGATGTGTCTTCTAACAATCTTAAGATCGGGCTTCTTTCCTTTCCATATCTCATATGGTGTAGACACAACCGACTTTGATAGAACTCTGTTCAGAAGGTAAGCTACAGTCTCTAGGGCGTAACCCCAGAATGAGACAAGTAGGTCAGTGAAACTCATCATTGACCGCACCATGTCTAACAGCGTGTGATTCCTCCTTTCTGATACACCTTTGAGCTGAGGTGTATAAGGAGGTGTCCACTGGGATAGAATCTCATTATCCCTGAGGAAATGGGTGAACTTCATACTCAAGGACACTCCTACTCGATCTGATCGATGAGTCTTAATACTCTTTCTAATTTGGTTCTCTACCTCATTCTTATATTCCCTGAATTTCTCGAAAGCCTCAAATTTGTACTTCATTAAGTACATGTGTCCATACCTAGAGAAATCATTACTGAATGTAATGAAGTGTGAGTAACCACCTATAGCCTGAGTCGACATAGGACCACATACATCACTATGTATGAGTTCCAATAACTCGGTGGCTCCCTCTCCAGTTCCACTAAAAGGAGAGTTGGTCATCTTCCCACGAAGGCAAGGTTCGCAAGTTGCATATGTCTCATAGTCAAATAGATCTAAGTATCCATCTTTAAGCAACTTTTGAATCCTTCCCTCATGTATATGACCTAACCTACAATGCAATAGGTATGCATTATTCACCTCATCTCTTTTCTTCTTAGACATATTTATATTCATGATATGTGGAGAAGTGTCTAACATATATAAGCCATTTGTAAAGGTCTCTCTAGTGATGATTTCATCATCCATAATTATTGAACAACTATTATTCTCAAAAACTAATTTATATCCCCTAATTGTCAAATAAGAGAGAGAAATAATATTTTTGATAATAGAGGGAACAAAATAGCATGCATCTAATGCATAATAGCTCCACGAGGCAGATGTAGAGTGACCTCTCCAACAGCAACTGCAACAACTCTTGCTCCATTGCCCATCTTGAGGTCCATCTCGCCTCTAGCCAATCTCCTAGGTCTTGTCAGAACCTGCAACGAATTATAGATATAATAAATACTCTCGGTATCCAATACCCATGTGTTATCATGAAAATCTGACAAGTGGAGACTGATCATGAATATACCTGAAGCTTCTCCAAGCTTCTGTCTTGCCTTCTCTGTAAGATTAGTCCTTATAGTTCCTCTTCCAATGCTCGTCTTGGCCACAGTGGAAGCATTGTCATTTATCCTTTCTCAGATATTTCTTGGCAACCTTTGCCTTACCTGGTCTTTCTTTGCCCTTGCCCTTCTTAAGGGTCTTGTTAGCCTTCCTTTTCTTTTTGGTCTCACCAATATAGAGAACTGGCTTCTCCTTCTTGATGGCACTCTCAACTTCCCTCAACATATTGAGGAGCTCAGGAAGAGTCACCTCAAACTTGCTCATGTTAAAATTTATGATAAAGTGAGAAAAGAAATCTGGTAGGGACTGAAGTATAAGATCAACGCACAAGTTATCCTCTAGGACTATTCCTAGACCTCTGAGTTTCTCGATCCACTCTATCATCTTTAGGACATGGTTCTCAACCGATGTCCCTTCTGTCATCTTGGCTTGGAAGAGTCTCTTAGATATCTCATATCTTTAAGTTCTTCTCTATTTCTCAAACAGCTGACGGAGATGAAGAAGGATAGAATCTGCATCCATGCTCTCATGTTGTCTCTATAACTCAGGAGTCATGGAGGCCAACATATAACATTTTACTAACGTGAAATCATCTATGTACTTCACATAGCAAGTGATCTCATCCTCACTTGCCCCTTTTTCCGGCATGGGCACAATTGTATCAAGGACGTATGTAATTTTCTCTACTGTGAGAATAATTCTCAAATTGTGGAGTCAATCTGTATAGTTTGGGCCAGTGAGGCGGTTGGCATCAAGTATACCACGTAGGGGGTTTGTGAGCGACATGTTTCTGACAAAACAAGATATAACAAAAAATAAAGAATATACAGATTTTACAGAAAATACTAATTAAGATATGAACTTTTATCTTAATGTACTCCCACTATTTTCTTAGTGAATCACGCGACACCCTCAACATGTGAGACGGAAGTCTCCGGCAGACTCCTAGTGGGGATCGGGATCCAATTGGTATCTTAGTGCAACCTCGAGGGACTCGACCAATTACACTAAGCCCAAAAGGTAGGCAACTCTTGCCAATCACAACTCTTTGTGATTCCCGTCATGTTCGACCTCTGAATTATCATAGTCTCGAGGGACTCGACCAACCATAACGTTTAGTTAAGTTATCACCATCGTTACAAGATGAGTCTGATTCGATGATATGCCCTCGAGGGACTCGACCAAGCATACAATGTCCTTAGGTCACCGGTGACATCTCTATGTCCTAGGGAAGATCTCGATCACGTAGATAGGTGAGCCTCGAGGGACTCGACTAACTCAACCTATGTCGTAATTTAATTTCTTCCTATAACGATGGAAGGCCACGTGAATTAATCTTATTGCCTCATGCTTACCGACTTAATATTATCTTAGGAGGGGTTTTTCTATCGGTCTCTTAATATGTCGTGTCACAGACATACGTATTTAATATATATCTACATCACATGTAAATAAATATATATATATATATATATACATATATCTAGTAGGTGTATAACACATCACATATTCAATACACACTAGATGATCATGAGCCGTCACCTAATATGATTAAGCCCGAGCCAATGGGCCTAATCACACATAATAGGATCTATATGTGCCTTGGCGTATCTCCATGCCTTGTGATTGTTGATCTCGTCATCATCGGTTCCGTCGGATTGTTGCACCGCCATGTGTTGTGATCTCCCGCCACGGCATCGTGGGTCCCGCTGTAACCTTCACACTCCCGCTGCGCCTCTCTATGTAATTACAAATAATCACAGGCACGCAGACCCAACAATAAACGAGAAAAACGCAAGCTCGTAGGCCCCAATAATAATAATAATCATAATTACACACATCACAACACTTGGCTCATGATCATCCATCTATATCATAAATCGCATGTACATCACATCATATGTAGGATTACTAGATATATATAATAATTAATTAAACTATTTAATTAATTATTTTTCTAAAAATCAGGATATGCTTAGAATTTCCAGAATTATCAAGGGTATTTTTATAATTTTGGATGAGAGGACAATCCTCAAAATTTTTAGAATTGTTGAGGGCATTTTCAGAATTCTTTACACGAGAACAATCCTCAAAATTTTTAAAATTTAAAGGGGAAGGATCATACTTTTCTCAAAAGGATGCCCTAACCTCTATTGTCCCATCTGCATCGTCGCTATCGTCGTTGCTGCCCCTACGCAGGTGACGATTGCCCTTGCCAAGGGGCGGCCACCCCTACGGCCGGCGCCGCCGCACCTGCTGGCGGTAGGGCTGGCCACGGGCACCCAGCAACCGGCCCCCTTTACAAGTGCCACGCTACAAGCGGGTGTGCCCGCAAGCGTCGCCCTTGTGGATTGTTGCCCTTGCGAGCGGCGCTGGCCTCCCTTGCAAGCTGGCCCTAGCCGTAGTCGGCCGCCCCCTTGTAGGGGGCCTTGGCCGTGGCCTGGCCATGGGTGGCCGGCCCTGCATGGGGGCTGGCCGCCCCTCCTCCTCGCTGCCTCTGCTGCGAAAACACAACAAGAATGTGTAGAACGATTCTACGCAATTCAATCTCATCACACGCAGTTTAAAACCAATCTTTCACACGAAAACCTTGGCTCTGATACCATTGTTGGGAAACCTGAACAGGTGCATCACATACGCAGCGAAAATCAAACAAAAACTGGTTTCCCACGCAGATCAAATCATCGTGCAAAATATTGGAGTCGCAAGAAAAATATAAAAACCGATAAAACCGTGATGTGTGAGAGATTGATTTTACCTATGGAGATTGTATATCCTTATATTCCAGATCCGGATGGAGAAGATAAATGAAGTCAAGCGTCCTCCTCTCTAGTGGTATCCATACAATGGATCTCTGCAGCAAAACTCCTCTAATTTGATATTGCAACTCTTGCACAAAGGGAGGGAGGAGAATAGGAGGTGGTGGCTAAAGCTGCAGCCTCTCAACCATGAGTCTCCCCTCGTATTTAAGGAGAGCCACCAAAAATCCTAGGGCTCCTGCCTTAGTAGGTATTGGATCTCAATCCAATTATCCACTAACCTTGTATTATTGGACCTATATCCAATAATCTCCTTAGGCCTCTAATTGGGCTTTAATAAAGAGCCCATCAGCATAGAGTCTCATCTAATGAGAATAGGGGCTAATTGGATCTCCATCCAATCCTCTATTCCCTGAAGCATCCACCATATGTGTGTGAACCTATAGGCCCGATACCTAGCTGTCCGTGAGTCACTCCCATCAGAACTCCTTCTGATATAGTGAATTATTATCCCCATAATAATTCACTCGACTCATCGACTATGAACGTACTAGGCCACTATGCCATAGTCCCCAGAAGGTACAGGGGGGATCAAATCCATCGAACCTATCTGTCCACAGTTACCATGTATCTATAATCCCTCATCCAACTAATATCCCAAAGACTGTATATTGGACATGGTACTATCAAGCCACATACAAAATCCGTCATAGTCTCGCTCTAATCGGATTCTCTCGGAGAACTCTTTCTCTCTCAATCCGAATGATCCTGGCTAGGGATTTGTCTTAGCAAGCACATATGAAATATTCCTCTTGTGATACCGAGAGTGGATGATCCTCTATTGACACTCAATTGCCTTCGTAAGGTTGGCTACCAATCCCGATAACTAGTTGTACCAGATCTGAAACTTTCCAAACCTGTAAGTCTAGCGTCAAAGAAATGAGTACTCATACAAGGCATCCTTGGTGTCTCAAGTCAAAGGACTAGATACACAACTGGGACTATGGAATCACTGTCTGACATTAGGTATCATCAACCATACAGCATTTCATAAGCGGATCAATCAGTGAACTCATTCTCCAATGAGCACTTGTACTATATCCTTAGTGTCTCCACACAAGTGGCTATGAGACTAGTCACCTCCCGGTCTGTCCGGTTATCTCGATGTCACTCTCGAGTAACCTATGACCGGGATTATTTAGGATATGTGTTTAAAGGTGAATCGATCTCATTATCATGATCTCATCATGATCTGATTCCCATTGCATAGAACCAAGGACATCATAGTATATATGCTATAGATAATATAATATGAGAATATGCCAATATTAATCATAAGCAAAAAGATCACACAGTGTGTCACACGTGTCATCACTCACGTGATTGACTTGCAGGGCACCTATAACCAGCACTCCCTTGCGCCATCCTGGCAAACTCCTGATACCCTCGACAAACTCTCGATGCACTCCTGGTGAGTTCCCAACCACATCGTCTGAACCCCGGCCTGATGCATGGACTTGACTTTGGCCAAACCTCTTATTGTCATATTCTCTCTGTCGTAGTTAATCCTGCATCAATCAACTCTAACAACACATATTAGACCAATAATCCATCAATTGATTTTATCATCAAAATTTGAACAACACATATTAGACCAATAATCCATCAATTGATTTTATCATCAAAATTTGAGATTCAACAGCACTTGGAACTAAAGAAGACTACTTAGGAGAAAACTCAAGTGACGACAATGATGATGATGACTTAGCACTACTTACAAGAAAATTTAAGGAATTCTTAAAAATGACCAAAACAAAACAAGACGCTAAAAAAAAAATAAAAAAAAAATACTTAGTAATATGCTATGAATGTAAGAAGTCAGGACATTTCAAAAATAAATATCCTCGAGTGAAGAAGAAGCAACCTAAGAAGAAGAAGGTGCTCAAAGCTACTTGGGACGACTCAAGTTCATCCGAAGACGAGGAGCCAACCAACAAAGAAGAAGTTATAAATTATGCATTAATGGCATTTGGCAACGAGGTAAGTAACCCAAACAAATCATCCTTATCTTATGATGAATTATTCGATGCATTTAATGGCTTATTTGATGATTTTAAATTAGTTAGTAAAATGTATAAATTGTTAAAAGGATCATGTTTCTCTTGCTAGTTAATTTGAAAATTTTAAAAAATAAGTATAATGATTGTATGTTAGCTCCTTACACTTAAGAAAGAAAATATTTTATTACAAGAAACATTAGAAAAAATTAAAATAGATAATAAATCCTTAAACGTGATCCTTGCTAATAAGGGTCATGTTCATAGAAAGGAAGGAATTGGCTTTGTGATTAACACTCAACAAAAGCCAACCATCTTCGTTAAAGGACCGACATTATATGTTTCATCCAGAAGTAAATATAATTTTTTGGTAAATTTGGGCATTATGCCTATAAATGTTCATTTAAAAGACATAGTCCAGACAAATTAATTTGGATTACTAAAGGAACTATAAATAACTCAATGCCAATAATTAAGATATATATATCTATTTATAAGGGATCCATAGTTGAATGGGTACTTAAAGAAAACCTCATTTCTTATAGATATGTTTACAATCAAAAGCTAGGAGCAAGAGATGGTACATTGATGCTCAAGACACATGACCAGAGATCCAACACACTTCTCTAAGCTCACTAGCCAAAACGAAGGATATGTCACATTCGGAGACAATAACAAGGGAAAAATTATTGGCAAAGGAACCATAAGTAATAAGTCAAACCTCTTGATTGAATATGTGTTATTAGTAGATGGTTTAAAACATAATCTACTAAGCATTACTCAATTGTATGATAAAGGATACATCATCAAATTTTAATTTAATACTTATATAATTGAAATACCACAAAAAAATAGATCTATGATTGCCTTAAAAAATAATAATGTATATACTATTGATATTGATGATTTTTGTGATGAAACATGTTTTTTGACTTTAAACAATGATGTATGGCTTTGGCATAGGAGATTATATCATGCTAGCATGAAACTAATCTCTTAATTTACAACTAGAGGACTCGTAAGAGGAATGCCTAACATCAAGTTTAGCAATGATAAAGTTTGTGATGCATGACTATTAGCATAAAAACTATAATTATACAAACTATTATGCGAAAAACTATTATGCCAGGATTGAAATCAAAAAAATATGAGATCTGTTTACGATGCGTACCTTTAGATGTCATCTGGTTGAGATCCAATTAAATCTTCAAGAGCACTGCTTGTCGGATCTGAATAACGCCGAATATCGATCTGCAAGGAGAACTAGAATGGATCTAGACCACTTCTCCTCTATTCCTATCCTTTCACAAGACCATTGTAATTGATGGTTTTGGAGAGATCGAGAGAATAACCGTAATCTCTCTAACTCTATTATCATTCTGTGCATATCCGTGCTTTTCTGTGCTTTAGATTTATAGTAGGTCCTATCTATTTATAGGCAAGAGTAGAGGGTCTATGGTAAGTTATTAAGAGAGTTCCTTCCATCAAGGACATCCTCTAAAATATCCCAATATAATATAAATTTTATTTAATATTGGCTAATATCTTTTGTTAGAATTCAAATAATTCATAATATATCTTATTCAATTAATAAAGGGCCACATAATCTTACATTCTCCCACTTAGCCCATTAATTGATAAGATATAAAAGATATCTAAAATCAAAATAAATAAAATAAAATTTATTTGAAAATAATTTTATATAATTAGATTCTGAAAATTTGGAAAAGCATTTTATACATGGCCATGTTTTTAAAAATAAGCCAATAAGTCCAATAAGCACAATAATACTATATTCAGTCCAACTATCAATGTGAGTCATAGCGGTTGTATGTCATCAATGCCACACTTTCTTCTTTGTACTACAACACTGTTAGTCTTTCCTTATATAGTCTATAATGACCCCTGTAATTTATCTTGTCAAGACAATATTGTTTCTTGTATTCAACCATAATATGCATAAACATAAACACAAACAGGATACCAGAAACAAATAACTTTAATTATGCAAAAGAAATGTCAATAATAGCATTCACATAAACATGTATCACCATATCCTTTATGGCTTGCTCACAAGCCTCATTCTAAGAACATGTTCTTTAAATATTTTACACTACAACGCTTTAGTAAATGGATCAACAATCATCATAGTGGTGCTCAAATTTTCAATTGGCACTTGTTGTTTCTAGACTCTTTCTCTAACCACCAAGTACTTTATCTCAATGTGCTTGGAACCACTAGAGTACCCATTCTTAGAGAAGAAAACTACTGCAGTATTATCACAAAATATCTTCAGTGGCTTGACAATTGAGTCAACCACATCAAGTCCTGAGATAAAATTTCGCAGTCATAAAGCTTAATCTGTGGCCTCAAAGCATGCCACAAATTCAGCTTCCATCGTAGATGATGTAATAAGTGATTGTTTTACACTTTTCCAAGAAATTACCCCACCAGCCAGCATGAACACAAATCCTGAAGTGGATTTCCTACTATCGAGGTAATTTACAAAATTAGCATCTGAATATCCCATTACTTCAAGCTAATCTGATTTCCTATATGTGAGCATATAATCTTTTGTCCCTTACAGATATATTATTACTTTCTTTGCAGCTTTCCAATGTTCCATTCCTGGGTTACTCTGGTATCTACCCAGTATTGCCACTGTAAAACTGATATCTGGCCTTGTATAGGTTTGAGCATATAATAGACTTCCAATTACGCACCCATAAGGAATATTCTTCATTTAATCCCTTTCTAAGTCATTTTTCGGGCATTGGTTTCGGCTGAATTTTTCACCTCTAGTAATAGGTGTATCATTGGCTTTACAAAGCTGCATATTAAATCTCTCCAAGATACGATTAATATAACCTTTCTGAGACAGTTTTAACAAACCTTGAGATCTATCCCTGAATATCTCAATGTCAATAACATAGGTTGTCTCATTCATATCAGCCATCTTAAAATTCTTGTTGAGAAATATCTTGGTTTTGTGCAACAAACTAAGATCACTACTGACACGCAATATATCATCCACATATAAGACCAATATAATAAACTTACTCTCACTAACTTTCAGATATATACACTGATCAATAGTATTTTCCTTAAATCCGAAGGAAGTAATGGTATCATAAAATTTTATATACCATTGTCTGAAAGCTTGTTTAAGGTCATAAATAGATTTCTTAAGTTTGCAAGTCCAACTTTCCTTTTCATTTTCTATGAATCCTTCATGTTGTTTCATATAGATTTCCTCATCTAGATCCTCATTCAGAAATGTTATTTTCACATCCATCTAATGTAACTCAAGATCATAATGAGCTACTAATGTTATGATGATTCTCAATGAGTCTTTTCGAGAAACTGGAGAAAAGGTCTCATGGTAGTCAATGTCTTCTTTCTGAGAAAAACCTTTGGCCACAAGTCTGGCTTTATATCGTTCGATATTACCCATCGAGTCATGTTTAGTCTTAAAGACCCATTTACGATCGACTCTTTCACAGACACCATTTTGGTCCATTGATTTTAACTCATCTTTCATTGCATGATACCATTTTTCAGAATCATTACTTTCTATGGCTTGTGAAAATGATAAGGGGTCACTTTTCATTCCTATATCAAAATCTGATTCTTGTAGATATACCACATAATCATCAGAAATAGCATATTTCATTTTTCTTTGAGATCTTCTCAAATCTGCCAATTGTGATTGTTCTACAAGACTATCAGTGATAATATCAACATCATTTGAGAATTTATTAATGTTATTTTATTGTTCACCCTCATCAATTCTCTCATTGATTTGAGGAACAATAATTTCTCGAATAGGGGATAATACAAGAGAAGAAGTTTGAATCTCCTCAATATCAAAATTAATCCTTCGAGACTTTTGACTCTCACTGATTTTGTCAATTTCTAGGAATTTTGCATTACCAGATTCTATTATCCTCATATTATGATTAGGGTAATAAAATTTGTATCCCTTGGATCTTAAATTGTAGAAACAAAATATGTCTTTCATATCCATCAGATGACCCGTCTCTAGGTGTAAGCGATAAGTCCCTACTGATACCACTTTTGCTTTGAGACGATTTCCCATAATTATGAATCTTTCATGTTCTTTTGGTTTCCGGATTAAAAGAAATTCTTACATATTATTAGTAACATGAGTTGAAGCGCCAAAATTAATCCACCATGTATTATAAGGAACTTCTACAATATTTGATTCAAAACATACAAAGGTTGAGTTTATACTTTTCTTATTGAACCAAGTCCTACGTTTAATGCATTCATTCTTTACATGTCCTTTCTTATCACAAAAGAATCACTTTACTGTAACAGCTTTCTTTTCAATAGTCTGTCTAACACTTCTAGACCCGACAAATTTCTTCGATGGATGATGCTTCGGTTTTCTTTTCTTGTTACTAACTCCTTGAGTAGTAGTCAGTACATTATATGAACTTTCCTGTCTTAATCTTAATTCTTCATGAACACACATACTAGTTAACTCATTCAAGTCTCACTTATCCTTATTTGTATTGTAGTGAATTTTGAATGGGCCAAACTGAGAAGGAAGAGAATTAAGAATAAACTGCACAAAGAAAGATTCATCAACATTCATTCCCCAACGCCTTAAGTTTTACAGCTTTGTCAGCCATATTGAGGATGTGATCATGAATTCCTCGAGTACTATCAGACTGAGCTGTAGTCAGTTCTTTCATTAATGTGTCAGCTAATGACTTATCAGCAGATTTAAATCTATCTTCAATAACCTTTAAATATTCACGTGCGCTAGATGCAATCGGTAATGAAGTCTTTATATTATTTACAATTGTCATCCTTATAAATATTAAACTGAGTCTGTCAGATCTTTCCCAAGCCTTCATTTTATTGACTTGTTCCACAGTACTTTTGTCAGTTAATTCTGCGGGCTTTTCAACAAGCAATGTCAAATCAAGATCTAATACGCCCAATGTAAATTGCACATGCTCTAACCATTCTGAATAATTTGATCCAGAGAGTACAGTGACACTAGAAGCATGAGAATGTATGGACGAGATTACCACTGTATAATATAAAATAATATTAATGCTTTGAGTTTTACCAAAATATGATGAACTATTGATATCATTAATATTTGACCTTTGGGTAAAAATATTGACATATCTAGTGTTCACACAAGATCATTTATGGAGGACTGATATCATCCTTGTGGAATAGTTTTGCTATCTTTGGGTATACAATTATAAACTACAAGGATATCCAAAACAGTATCATCCTACCCCATCACATAATTATTTGAAATAGATTATCCTTTGGGATTATCTAAATCTCCTAATTATGCATGTAATTTTGAATATTATTTACTTAATGTCATTGAGGACTTGTTCCTTAATGTAATTTTATAAATCATTGATCTAGGCCACTTTGGTGACTACAAGACCAATGCAGTAATATAAAATATAAATTAAATTATCCTATGAATGATAAGACTTTAATTATATTTCATATCCTATAAGCCTACCATCCCAGGCTATTTTGGCAGCTACCGGTCAGGCATAACTTAAGGAGATGAACTACAAATAATATTCATCAAGTTCATTTGAACTAATTTATGCTGAGATAGTTCAATAATATGATAACAATCATAATAATTATTGAACACTTAATCAGCAGGAGAAAACTCATATGATAACTGTAATCATGATAATACATAAATCATATATTAATGTAAAAGATAAATATTATTTCATAATTACTAACATTTGCATATAAATAACTGAATAAATATCCAAAAACCAATAATTGGATTTAACACATGCAATTAATAATTCATATGAGAAAACTATAAAGAAATAATAATTTATATTTTTTAATTAAACTAATTATTTTTATTTAATTGGAGAAGTCCATAAGTTCAATTAAATAAATTGATCAAAATAAAATATAATCAATGAATAATTAAATTATAATCATAATTAAGTTTTATTAGATTATATATTGATCAATTTTATAATTGAGAAAATAAACCATAATTTCTCAATTCTATAATGGTAGAACTGTAATTCTAAAAGAATATAAAAGAATTACAGAATTTTTTAAAGGGTAAAAATGTTATAGGATTAATAAAACATAAGAATGGTAAAACTGTAAATAATCTTATTCAAATGAAGGATAAAACTATAATTTCAGTGAATGGTAAAACTATAATTTAAACCTAATGATAACACTGTAATTTTTCACTTAATGGTAAAACTATAATTTTTCATTTAATGGTAAAACTGTAATTTTCCACTTAATGGTAAAACTATAATTTTCTTTTTTAAAAAAAAAAACCAAACTTTTCCCCTTCGGTCGCCACCGCCGTCGTCGCCTGTGCGGCCGCCAGTGCGCGGCTGCGGCCTACGCGGTGGTCTGCATGCCGTCGACCGCTGGTACGTGGTCGTCGGCAGCGTGACTACCGCGACTCTGCCCTATGCGCACACGCTGCTGAGTGCAACATTGCTATAGGCAGATTTGGCAAAAAACGTAACAAGATTATTGCGTCTTTTTCACGATGCACAACAACCATCAAGAATCATTCGCAAGCAAACGATTAAAATTAACAGATAGGAAAAGAGATCAATAAGATATTCAGATCAACGCATCGTAAACAAAAATAATAGATCTAATATTTTTTATCTCAAAACCTTGGCTCTGATACCAATTGTTGGCATAAAAACTATAATTATGCAAACTATTATGCGAAAAACTATTATGCCATGATTGAAATAAAAAATATACGAGATCTGTTTATGATGCTTACCTTTAGATGTCATCTGATTGAGATCCAATTAGATCTTCAAGAGCACCATCTGTCGGATCTGAATAACGTCGAATATCGATCTGCAATGAGAACTAGAATGGATCTAGACCCCTTCTCCTCTATTCATATCCTTTCACATGAGTACTGTAATTGATGGTTTTGGGGAGATCGAGAGAATAACCGTAATCTCTATAACTCTATTGTCGTTCTGTGCATATCCATACTTTTCGGTGCTTTAGGTTTATAGTATGTCTTGTTTATTTATAGGCGAGAGCATAGGGTCTAGGATAAGTTATTAGGAGAGTTCCTTCCATCAAGGGCATCCCCTAAAATATCCCAATATAATATGGACTTTATTTAATATTAGCTAATATCTTTTATCAGAATCCAAATAATCAATAATATATCTTATTCAATTAATAAATGGTCACATAATCTTACAATGATAACTAGAAAAATAAATAAAAATTAGTTTCAAATCAAAGAATCAAATAAGCACCTCTAGACCATGACAATTGATTTATATGAATTTATTTGGATCAATTGATACAACTAGTCTAGGAGGTAGTAAATTTGCCTTTGTATGTGATTATAGTAGATACACTTGGACATACTTCTTGGCATGCAAAAGTGATTGCTTTAAATGTTTTTTAAAATTTTATAAACTTGTTCAAAACGAAAAGGGTTTTATGATTTTGTTTATCTGTAGTGATTACGGTGGTTAGTTTCAAAACCATGATTTTCAAAATTTTTGTGAGTCAAATGGGTACAACTATAATTTCTCTACTCCAAGAAATCCACAACAAAATGGAGTAGTTGAAAAAAAAAAAAGGAGCTTATATGAGATGGCAATGACTATGTTAAACGAACATACTCTACCCACATTTTTTTTTTCCGAAGCCGTTAACACAGCATGCTATGTTATGAATAGGGTTCTCGTAAGACCATTACTTTTCAAAACTTCTTATGAATTATAGAATAATAAAAGACTCAACATTTCATATTTCAAAGTTTTTGGTTGTAAATGCATTATTTTAAAAAAAAAGATGCCTTAGGAAAGTTATATGTAAAATCTGATGAAGGCATATTTCTTAGTTATTCCTTAAGTTCAAAAACTTATCGTATTTTCAATAAAAAGAACTTTAGTTGTTGAGGAATCCATTCATATCGTTTTTAATTAGATTCTTCAATTAAAGAAAGTTAATTTTGATGATGATTTTGATTTTAGTACTTTAAATTTGAATAAAACTTCTTCTCTACAAAGCAACTTAGATGCATCTACTTCCAAAGAATTTTTACCGAAGGTATAGAAGTACATAGACGGTTGTCCTAAGGAGCTAATAATAGGATATATATCAAAAGGTGTTCAAACTCGTTCATCATTTAAAATTTTTTATGCTAATGCCACCTTTTTCTCTCAAATTAAACCAAAATACATTAATGATATCTTAAAAGATGATTCTTGGTTTATTGCAATGCATGAGGAGTTGAATCAATTTGAGAGAAATAAGGTATGAATGCTTGTTTCTAAACCTAGTGACCAACTTGTAATTGATACTAAATGGGTCTTTAGAAATAAGCAAGATGAATCTGGTATCGTGGTTCAAAACAAGGCTAGATTAGTGGCTAATGTTATAACCAACAAGAAGGTATTGATTATGAAGAAACCTTAGAGTTGAAGCCATCAAGATGCTCCTTGCCTATGCTTCTTTTAAAAATTTTAAATTATTTCAAATGAATGTTAAAAGCGTATTTCTTAATGGTTTTATTTATGAAGAAGTTTATGTTAAAAATTCACCAGGATTTGAAAATGATATCTTTCCAAATCACGTTTTTAAATTATCAAAAGTACTTTATGGATTGAAGCAAGCCCCTAGGGCTTGGTGTGAGAGACTTAGCTCTTTTCTTATTCAAAATAATTTTTTGAAAGATAAGATGGATACCACATTGTTTATTAAATATTTTAAAAATAATTTTTTTATTATTCAAATTTATGTTGATGATATTATTTTTGGTTCTACTGATGAGTCTTTATGTAAATCTTTCGCCAAAAGTATAAGCCAAGAATTTGAAATGAGTTTGATGGGTGAATTAATATTTTTCTTAGGACTATAAATTAAGTAATTAGATGATAGTATTTTCATAGGTCAAACTAAGTATACTTTGGATTTGTTAAAACGATTTAGTATGGATAGTGCTAAGGCTATAAACACACCTATGAGCATCTCTATAAAATTGGATTTGGATAATGACAGCAAAAGTTTTGATAAAAAAATCTATAGAGAAATGATAGGGAGTTTGCTATATCTAATTGCAAGTAGACCAGATATTATGTTTAGTGTTAGACTGTATGCTAGATTTCAGTCCAATCCTAAATAATCTCATTATAAGATAGTTAAAAGAATATTTAGATATTTAAAAGGAACTTCAAATCTAGGCTTATAGTATCATAAATCAAAAAAATTTGATTGATACTGACTTTGGAGGTTATAGAATAGATAGAAAAAGTACGTCTAGAACATGTCAATTCCTAAGACATGCACTTGATTCTCGATCTTCCAAGAAGCAAAATTCTATCGTATTATCCATAACCGAGGCTGAATATGTAGTGGCAGGTGCATGTTGTGCATAAGTAATCTGGATAAATAACACTTTAGAAGATTATGGACTCTATTTAAATAATATTCCTATAAAATGTGATAATACAAGTGCAATTTATTTAACAAATAATCATATTCAACATTCTAGGACTAAGCACATTGATATTAGACATCACTTTATTAGGGATCATATTAGCAATCATGATATATCTTTATATTGTATTGATATAAAGCATCAATTGGCAGATATTTTTACTAAATCGTTAGGCGAGGAATAATTTAATTTTATTAGGAGAGAGATAGGCATGTTGAATCTATCAAATACATTAACTCTTTACATATATGCTTTGATCATTATCTTGGTTTCTCATTTTTCATGACTTAAGTTTTTCTCTTGAATCAAGATCATTTCCTTTGATTCCTGTTCTTGCTATTAACAAAAGGAGAAATTTATCAAAATGATTCATATCTTTTTTCATGATTTGATTTTTCATATGATGACGTTGATGCAAATGTTTACACTATTGAATCATTCCCTTCTCTTTCTTTTTGACAATGACAAAGGGGCAGAAAAACTTACAAACTTACACATCCCAAACTAGAAGATAAAACTTGCATGTTACATGGTAGGAACCCTTAGGTTTCTACAGAAGAGGAAAAGGGATAAACGATCACTTCAAGGGGATCGAGCCTCCTTGATCTCTATATCGGCCCTCCTTGATCTTTATTGGGGATCGGCCCTCCTGAGTTTTGGCCTATTGGCTAAAATATATTTTCTTCATTGATTGCTTAAAAAGAAATAGTTACAACTATATTTATAGAGACTCTTAGTCGAATCCAACTGCTACTAAGACTCTTAATTAAATAGACTTCAAACTCATAATCAAATAGACCCCATCTCCTACTAGGATTCATAATCAAATAGACTCCAACTCGTACTAGGACTTCTAATTGACTTGATTGGACCAATCAACATGACTCAATAAAGAACATGACTCAATAGATGAGGACCCATCCCTGTTAGGGTCCTATCAGACTCGCTCTCTTTAAATCAGTCATGTCCTCAAGGATAAGCAACATCAAATTCTGGGAGCACTTCAATATATGCCTCGCATCACAACTCTCTGATCAATTAAGTAGGATCTCTACTTGTTGTAAGTAATGGGTCAGTCTTATGGTGTAGTAATCATTGTAATCTTCTGAAGAATCTTCTTCATCTGATGGCTAGTGGCAATTTCATGTCTTCATTTGAGGATCACTACTTCGAAGTTTTCTAGAGGTATCAGAAAAAAATCCACAAGTAGTTATTTGTCCTATATGATCAACTTTATCTTTAAACACTTATTATCACAAGTTAGGATTTGTTCATCAACAACCTTGAGTTTGAATTTGTTACAGCCTTCAATATGATAGGCCAATTGGTCAACAAGCTTTCTGTTCATAAAATTATTAGTGCTACTAGTATCAATTAAAATAGTAACAGGTTGATGTTTCAAAAATCCTTCAATTTTCATGGGTTGCGGGTTAGAGTAGTCGGCTAATGCATGCACTGTATGTGTGATAGGTCCAATATCTTCATCAGAATCCATACCTTCATGATCGGATCCCACATCGTCAGGCTCTGATTTCTCATTAATTGGCTCAATCGTCATAAGCTTGTCACATCCTTCATGATCAGACTCAACATTATCAGTTTTTTATTCCTCCTTAATTAGTTCAATCGTCAGATGTTGCTCTTGTGTGCATCAGTTTTCATCATAATGCGAGCACAAATCCTTTGTTGATCTTTTCTTGGGTTCTTCTTGGGTCGACTTTTAGATGCCCAGGTTTTGGCTGTGAATAGATGGGGTGGGTGACTTGCTGATTGCTTGTCTATTGAAGCATTTATTTCAGTGAGTGTCCATATTAATTTTTTCTTTATAAACACGGGACAAATGATATGGCAGCCATTATGGTGCGGGGGTGGTGAGCGTTAATTCGCACTGAATCTCAGGATTAAGTCCCTCAATAAATGTTCTCACCAATTGTTTCTTAGACCAATCTCGGGTTTGGTTCGACAAGCGCTTAAATTTGCTCTGGTACTCTTGTATTGTGGAAGTGTAAAGGATTTTGGCAAACTATCCATTAACATTCTCGTACTCCAACGGTCCGTGATAGGTCTCGTATAAATCATAACATCGGATCGCATTACTATCAAGTTGATTTGAAGCTACTTCCACTTTGGATTTTTTTTTTTAGTTCTGTGGAAGTAAAAGAATTGTTTTGCCTATGAGATCCTACTAGTCGGATCTCCATCTTCCCATCTAGGGAACTCCATCCTCATACGTGTGTATCTTGTGTCTTGCCCTTGATCATATTTTTCAGATCGGCTCCCTTTGAGATTGGAACTTTCACCATGTTAAGATTTGTTGGGGCTATCAAATAGACTTCTTCTGAATTCGCTAAAGAGTTCTTGCAATCTTTCTTCCATTCTGGCTTCAAAGGCTTCAAATCCTGCTTCCATTGAACCATCAGTAGCCATCACATAAGATTTTAGATTAATGATGTTCAATTCCTATTTCTGATATTGGGTTAACAATATCAGCATGTCCCACACGGTGCATCGGTGTGAAATTTGCCCATTGATGGTGTGAGGGATCATGAGGCTGCTGAGGAAGTGGACACTAAAGGCGGTTATGGCCTAGGGTTGGAAACTACGTTGTTTCAGTCCTTGTGTGAGATGGAAATGCTCATAGAATTATAAGCGACCGGGGCTGGAAGGTAGCAGTGTTGGCGTCGGGAATAGCTGAGGCTACTGCAACAGAAGCAGTAGTGTCAGTGTAGGGGGTACGGTGATGACAGTGCTGTAACGATATGAAACAAGCAGAGGTAGAGGAGGCAACAGTGTCGGCATGAGCAGCGACCAACAGTGGCTACAACTGAGGAAGGCTAAAGGAGAGGGGTTGAGGGAGTGCCGAGGGCTATGGCACTATTGCGGATTGCAGAGGAGGTGGCAGGGCATGGCTAGAGTGGGAGGTAGCAATGGCGAATGCGGCTAGGGACCGTCAAGATCTGTGATCCTAGTGGCGCGGGCAGCGATGCTTGTTGTAGCTATTATGGAAGGGATCGCATGGTTGAGGATGCAGCTTCGACAGCTATTGAGGAGCAGTGTTGGTGACATGGCTAGGCAGTGGGCATTGGAAGGAGACGCTGGCAATGTTATCTCCTACGGAGGCATAGTGGCAACAACGATGATGTTTGTTGAAGGAGATGTGGATGGGACCGGCAGTAGGTGGGCAGATGTGGGTGATTGATCTTTCTTGTGGCTGAAGAAGAGGGTAGTGATGGGGTCTGGTGAGACTCGCAATGGATGTCGAGCGGGAGCAGGGAAGAAGGGACGATGGTGAGGGCGATGAGGGGCAGCAACAATGATGGTTGACGGTTGTTGTCAAAGTCCGTAGCGAGGAGGGGAGGGATAGCTACAACTGGTGGGTAAGAGTGGCAGGCGACGACCAACGGCGATGGGTGGAAAGACAACAACGGTCGATAGCATGGCCCTTTCTTGCTCGAGCAGGATGGCTACTGTGGGCTTCAATCTCTCTCTCTCTCTCTCTCGCTCTCTCTTTATTTTTATTTTTTTTTGCTGATGATTGCTGCATCGAAGATGGTGAGAAACTGCAGCAAGGTGGCAGGTGCAATAGCGACAGTATAGATAGCATGGGAGCGATGAGGATGATGAATAGTAGTAGTAATAGTGCACAAGAACGTGACTCTAATACCAGATGATAGGATTCCAATGGTTTCTATCAAAGATAAACAGTCATTGTATGGGCGACCGTGGAGTGGATGAACAGTGAGATGCCAAGAATGCTGCTCTGAGACCAGATGATAGGAACCCCTAGGGTTCTATCATAGAAATGGGATTTAAACAATCACTTCAAGGGGATTGAACCTCCTTGATCTCTATAAGGGATCGGCCCTCCTAGGGAACTGCTATTAGCCATCAGATGGAGAAGATTCTTCAGAAGACTACAATGATTATTACACCAGAAGATTAGCCCATTGCTTAAACAAGTCGAGATCCTACTTAATTGATCAATGAGTTATGATGCACTACAAATATTGAAGTGCTCCCAGAATTTGATGATGCTCAGCCTTGAGGACAATGCTGATTTTAAGAAGGTGGGTCTGATATGACCCTAACAAGGATGAGTCCTCATCTACTAAGTCATTATCTTTATTGAGTCATGTTGCTCAGTCCAGTCAAGTCAATTAGGAGTTTTAGTAGGAGTTGGAGTCTATTTGATTCTGAGTCCTAGTAGGAGTTAGAGTCTATTTAATTAAGAGTCCTAGTAGGAGTTGGAGTCTATTTAATTAAGAGTCATAGTAGGAGTTGGATTCGGTTAAGAGTCTTTATAAATAGGGCTGTAATTATTTCTTTTTAAGCAATTAATGAAGAAAATATATTTTAGCCAATAGGCCAAAACCCTATAAGGGTCAATCCCCTATAGAGATCAAAGAGGGTCGATCCCCTATAGATATCAAGGAGGCTCGATCATCTCGAAGTGATCGTTTATCCTTCGTCCTCTTTAATAGAAGCCTAAAGGTTCCAATCATTTGGTATCAGAGCAACGTTCTTAGCATCTCGCTATTCATCCACTCCATTGTCGCACCTACAGCGATAGTGTATCTTCAATAGAAACCTTTAGGTTCCTATCAGTACACTTTTCTCCTTTTTGTCGATGATAAAGGGGAAGAAGTTATAAAGATTTAATCATGCATGTATGATGTACTTTAAGGGTGAGAAGTTATGATGATAATTTAAAACTTGAATCATACATGACATGATGTAATTTGATTATTTAAAATTATGCATGAAATATTTATGATTTTATGATGTATGCAACGACATTTCAACTACGATTCAGATTGTTTTGACTTGAATTCAAAGCTTATCACTCTTTTTGAATTTAAGTTTTTTTTATTACAATATAGCATATATATAGGAGTTTAGTTAAATTTCATCATCAATTGGTGGTCATCATCAAAAAGGGAGAGATTATTGAATCTCAAAATTAATCTGTGTTCAAGAAAGTGATACAAGACTATCTTCGATCATGAAAAAGTGAAACGATTAAAGTAGAAAAATGAGATGTTGTGCCGGAGTCAAAGAACGGGCATTGGGCTAGAAATTGGATATTGCATTAAGATCGGATGTTGCGGGAGTCAACATGCTGATGGATCGAGCAATACATTGAAGGAGAACATGATACGCCGAGGGTTCGGATGAACAAATGACATGCCGGACAATACGATTAACACTTCTTAATAATTTGTCTATATCAAAGTAGTTTAGAGTTCTAATTGAGTTGGCTCTTAATGTAATATAATAAACTCAATTAAGAGATAATTAAGCCTTAATTAGGACTGATTTAGGTTTATTAGAAAGCTCATTTCAGTGATCCAAGGTCAAGTAAGATACAATCTTCGAAGACATAGTCTCCGAGAGGACACAATCTTTAAAACTGAGTCAGGCGGTGGTACCACCTAGACTGGGTAGTGGTACCGCCCATACATAGTCCCCCAGACTATGTCAGGTGGTGGTATTGCCCAGGCTGGTGGTATTACTGCCAGAACACAGTCTCCAAGGGTATGAGGCTACCAAAACCTCGGAATCCCTAAAAATTTGAATTTTGGCTCTATTTTTGAAGCCATTTGAAGCCTATAAATACTTCACCCATTCTTGCTTGAGCATGCAAGAATCAAGTGCAAAAAAATTATGAAAACGTTATTATAATTCTTCGAGAGCTCCCCCTTATTTCTTCTTATGTAGTTTTTGTTTAAGGGAGAGCTAAGAGAACTGTAAAGGTTATCTCCTAAACCTGTAAAGGGAGAATAGAGCTGTAAAAGAGTAGTTGATCTTCTCCCATTGAAGGAAGATCAATAGGTGAAGCTGATGACCTCAATAGAGGAGAAATCGGGAGAGGATATAGATCATGAGACCGAACCACCATAAATTGGTGTCACTTCTCTTCTCCTCCCTATTCTTTACTTGTCTTTGTATATTGCTTTACTTAATCATTATCGTCCTACAAATACTTTTAAGTTTAAATACTTTTCAGATTCAAACTTTATTGAACGAATACTGAAATCGATGTAAATTTTTCATAAGCACTAAGTCACCCCTCCCCCCCCCCTTAGTGCCACTTTGATCTTAACATCTTCATGTGTAACTTCAAGTTTGTACCAAATATTATATGCGATTTCATAAGATGAAATATGATTAAATTTATTTTTGTCCAAAGAACAAAATAAAGAATTCATAGCTTTTGCATTTAAAGAAAATAATTTTTTTCAAAATCATTCCATTCATTTATAGGTTTAGGGGGTGTTTGAAAATCAAGTTCAACAATATTCCATAAATTAAAATCTATAGAAAGCAAGAAAACTCTCATTCGAGTTTTCTAATATGTATAGTTTGTCCCATTGAACATAGGAGGATGAGTGATAGAATAACCCTCTTGATTGTTAGCAAAAGTCATTTAATTTCTTTTGAGTGTTAAACCAATTGAGAAAAACTTAGCTCTGATACCAACTGTTAGGATCGAATCAGCACTAAGAGGGTGGGGGGTGAATTAGTGCTTCCGTAAAAACCAATCAGATTAAAAACTTTCGTTCGATCAAACCCATTTTTGAAAATTTGTTGGAGATGTTCATAAAAGTAGTGAGCAAGTGAATCAGTAAGTAATAAGAATGAAAAGCATGAAAAAGACATGTAAATCAGATTTATAGTGGTTCGGTCCATATGACCTACGTCCACTCTCGATTCCTCTTCACTCAAGGCCACTGGCTTCCACTAATGATCTTTTTCTAATGAACGAAGATCAACCACCTCTTATAACTCTTTCTCCTTTTCTCAGGCTCAGGAGAGAACCTCTTCAATCCTCTTTTACAAGTATTCTCTCACACTCTCCCTTAGAATAATCTCTAAGCTTCTAGAGAAGAGAACTCAATTTTCTAATAGGATTTTCTCACTATAAAACACAAATTTTATGATCTCAGTTCTTGCTATTCCAAGCATGAAATATTGGGATATTTATAGACCCCACATGATTTTAAAAGTTGAAGCCAAAATTTAAAATTCTCGAGATTTCATGATACTGGCAGTACCACCACTAAACAGAGCCCAATAATCTGGGCTCTAGTGGTACCACAGCCCAGAGTAGGTAGTAAGTACTACAATCGACTAGTGGTACTACCGTTGGCAACCGACGATACCAGTACCCAAGAATATGAAATAGTACAACTCAGTACTTTTCATGCCCTGGGCTATACCATCACTTGACCTGACGATACCTTCTCTTAGGTCAATGAAATGAGCTTCCTAATATGCTCAAATCAGTCTCAATTAAAGCCCCTTAATTGAGTTGGCATGATTACATCCAAAACTAACTAAATTAAGACATAAACTACTTTGATCAAGATATAATCAATTACAAAGCATGAATCCTATATTGTACGGCATATCATTGGATCATCTGATGCTTCATATGACCCTTTGACCTATCGTTCTCTCCTTCGGCGTATTGCCAGATCCATTGGCATGTTGACCTCTGGAACATCCAATATTCTTAGCGCAATGCCTGAACCTTCTGGCCCGATGCCTAAACTCATGGCATGAAGACCCTCCGACACATCGACCAGTCCTCCGACCTAACGTCCAATCATCTGACATGTTTCATTTTGGTCCAATATCTGATTCTTCCTACTTTAATTAATCTGCCTTACCATGATCAAAGTTAGTCCTACATCAATTAAATGCTTATTAGATCAAAAATTCATTAATTGATTTCAGCATCAAAATTTAATATTTAAGAAATACAAGTGCAATTTGTTTAACAAAGAAACATATTCAACACTCTAGGACTAAACATATTAACATTAGACATCATTTTATTAGGGATTATGTTAGCAATCATGATATATCATTAGATTTCACTGACACAAAACATCAATTAGTATATATTTTTACTAAACCACTGAATGAGGAATAATTCAATTTTATTATAAGAGAATTAGTCATGTTAAATCTTTTAAATACATGAATTACGATTCTTCTCATTCTTTCCTTTTACTAAAGAGGAGATTTATCTCATTGGATCATTAGCTTGATTTCTTGATATTTATAATGTGAGATTTATATCATATGACTCTTTGTATTAATATCCTTAATCTTATATCAAAGTAGCTTTACTGTTAACACATTGATATAAACGAAGAGAAGTGGCACCATGATAAGATGATATCATTATCTTATTTTTGGTAATGACAAAGGGGGAGAGAAAAGTACTGGCTTACACATTTCTTTTTCCTCTTTTTGTTGATGACAAAGGGGGAGAATGGTTATTTTTTTGATGTTGTAGCACTCATATGTCTAGTAATTTCATGGTCAATGAGTTGAGTGAATTATTATGGGATAACAATTTACTAAGTCAGAAGAAGTTCTGATAAGTAGGACTCACGGCTAGATCGGTATTGGGCCTAGAGGGTCACACACATATGATGGATGTTTCAGCAAGTAGAGGATTAGATATAAGTTATTTAATTAGCCCTTGTTCTCATTGGATGACACCCAACATTGATAGGCAGGCTCCTTGCATGAGGCTTAGTTAGAGGCCAATTGAGATTATCGAATAGAGATCCAATAATCCAAGAGGAGTGGGTAATTGGATGGCGATCCAATACCCACTAAGACAAGAGCCATTAGGGTTTTTGGGTGGCTCTCTATAAATAGGAGGTAGGGGTGGCACAATAGTAATAGGTTATACCTTTAGTCGCCCCCTCCTATTCTCCTCCCTCCCTTATCTTTTGCACAAGAGTTGTGAGATTTTAGCTGTGATTAGAGGAGCATCATTACGATGATCCATCATGTGGATACCACTAGAGATAAGGACATTTGACCTTCATCCTCTCCATCTAGATTTGGATTTTTAGGGATATACGATCTCCCTAGGTAATCAATCGCTCACGTATTGTGGTTTTCATTTTTTACAGGTTTTTTTACGCACCAATCTTTGCACATCGACTTGATACATATGGGAAATATATTTTATTTTTGTTTCTTCCGCTGCGTATATGATGCTCTAATAGTTTCCCAACATCTATGATTTATGATTAAAATAGTTTTGACTTGAATTCAAAAAGTTGAAAGGTTAACATTTTTCTTTAAAAATTGAAGTTCATTATAGCATACAAACAGGGGGAGTTTAGTTAAAACTCAATCATCAATTGGTTATCATCATTAAAAAGGGGGAGATTATTAAATCCTGAATCTTGATAATAAAATCAATTAATGAATTTATGAACTAATATGCTTTCAAGATAAATAATATAGGAAAAACTTCAATCATAGACTCGAACCATCGGAGGGTAAATTATCGAAATAGGCATTTGGCCAAAAAGCATCATGTCAAAGATTAGACGTCGGGCTGGAAGATTAGTCGACGTGTAGTATGATAGACTTCATGCCATGAATTTGGGCATCGGGTCGGAAGATGCACTGGAGGATTAGACGAAGTGCTAGAGGATTAGATGGCATATCAAAATGCTGGATAATGTGCTAAAAACTTCATGATTATAATTAAAGTGGTTAAGTCTTAATCATAATTGTTTAGAGTCAAATTCAACTAGTATTAGGCTAGAACCATGTCGACTTGATTTGGAGCTCATTAGGCCTGAAGCTTGATGGAAGGCTAATTTAGTGACCTGAAATTAGCTTGAGTGGTGGTATTGCCCAAATAGTCGAAAAGCAATGTTTGTACTTTTTCAAGTATTTTGACGGTGGTACAACCCCTTATTGATGATGATACCACCTAGGCCAATAGTAGTACCGCTAGAGCCCAAATTTCCTAGCTCTGTTTAGCGATAGTGTCGCCCGACACTGGTAGTGGTATCGCTAGTACCTCGAAAACTTGGGGATTCAAAAAAAAATTTGCTCTAGTTTTGAAGCCTTTGAGGGTCTATAAATATCCACTCATTCTTGCTTAATGCAAGTAAGAACAAAGTATGAAAAGAGAATAAATTCTTGATGTTAAAAGTGTTATAAACTCTTGAAAGTTTTTTTAGTCTCTTCCTCCTTGAGTTTAGCAATTATTCTAAGGAGGTGCAAGGTCTTGTGTGTAAATATTTGTATAAAGGTTTTCTCCCAAGTCTAGTAAAAGGGAGAAGGGTTGTAACAAGGGTAGTTGATCTTCGTCCATTAAAAAAAAAATTGATAGTGAAAGCCTATGACCTTGAGAGAAGAGGAATCAGGAGTGAAGATAAGTGGGACGATCAAATCACAATATATCGGTTTATATTTTATTTCTTGCTTTGTCTTATTATTTTTTTACTGATTTACTTTACTCACTATCCTCACTTATACTTTATATTATTTTTCATCATCGTTGTTTATATTTTGGTTTAGATATAAAAAAATACTGTACTTATCTTGATAGGGCTGTAAAGGGGTTATAAGACAATTCTTGTGATTCTTTTCATTGCATATAATGTCAACAAACATGTTAACAGCATTAGACAAAACACCACACTAAGATTCACTTGAACATTTAACAATCAATAGGAAGTAGTAGATGCATAGTTGAAGGGGATATAAAGTCATAAAAAGTCACCTATGGTGTTTTTGAATGTCGTTATTAGAAAACACTATATTTGAACTGAGAAACACTATAAAGGGATCATAAGACAATTATTGATTCTTTCAATTGCACAACAAATTGGTATCGATATAATACACAAGATTGTTTCATACAAGTCATAATAAATCAGTTATAGTGTTCGGGAATGTTGTTTTAGTTCATATATAGAAAATACTATATCTGAAGAGAAAAACACTATCTATAAAGGGGTCATAAAATAACTCTTATGATTCTTTTCATAACATACAATGTTAACAAATATATTTCTTGAACAATTAAATTGATATGAACATGATTTGAATTAAAGTCACAACAAGTTAGTTACACTATTTTGGAACGTCATTATAGTATTTTTATTTATATACAGAAAATATTTTATCTGAACAGAAAAACACTATAAAGGAGTCATAAGTCAATTCTTGTGTTCTTTCCAATGCATATAATGTCAATATCCCCAAATTCTAGTTCAAGATAAATGCATATATCAACATATGCCTTTATATACAATACCTTGTCAAAAGAAAAAAAACTATGAGAAAATATAATAAAAGGTGGAATATATTTACATGTTTAACAGGAGTTGAATGTTAGACTGTATATATGTGACAAGTCATCAAACACATTTCGTCTGTTGGATGGAAGGGAGAGGAGAATAACAAACAAGCCAAAAACATTGTAGGACCAACAAAAGCATCGTGTTGACAATCCTAGATGAACACTTACAACCTAGCATATTGCACCTACATCTTAGGAAATGAGAGGGGAGTGGTGAGTTCTTAGCAAAAGAGGGGAGAGGAGAAAGGAGAGGAGGAACAAGGGTCTTGGTTAAACACTATCATAGGTTAACTTGGAAAATGGACCAAACCATACTACTGTGCAAACCAGTCCATTGAGTTGGATCGGTCCATAGGATATGGGTGAGAACTATTTTATTGAGAGGGGTGAAGGACATTTATGATATTAGAAGAAAATAAGACCTCAAATGATAAAAAAGTAAAATGGAACATCTTTCATGAAAAGCTCAAACAAAAAGGAGATTACTATTTGCAATCTCATTTTTATTATTTACACATCTTTAAAAATTTTAATATTTCTAAATTTTTTCTTTACAAATAAACATAAATTATTCTTCCTCTTCCTCGTCCTCTTCCTCTTCCTCTTCCTCTTCCTCTTCTTCGTTCTCAAAGGATAGTGTTGAGATAATAATACAGTCAGACAATAGTGATCAACAACATCAAGCCAGGTCAATTTGGGTTGGATCCCCTTGGATTGGGTTGAATCTCTTCCATCAACTTATGAACCATCTTCACCCCCTCTTCCCACTCTGCTTTCTCCTCCTCCTCGCTCCCTCATTAGCTTCCTCCTCCCTTTCCCTCTTGTTTCCTTCTCCTCCCATTGTACTCCCCCTCCACCTCCATTGCCCCTCCTTTTCCCACTATTGCCCCCTCCTCACCCTTCCCCTTGGCTTCCTCCTCCTCTTTTGTCTTCTACTCTTTCTCGACTGCTCTCTCCCTCCCCTCCCCCACTTCCTCCTCCTCATAATTTAACCTAGAAAAGTCCTGTTATACTCAAATTGCACTCAAGTTATAATTAAATTATACTCGAGTTATACTTATCGATAGAATTTATTAAAAATATATAAATTTTATATAAATTTATTCTAAATTTATCATAAAATATAAAACTAGTATAATTTTTATTAGAATTGTATTCTAGTAGAATCCAAAGTTTTGATAATTAATTATTCTAAAATTATCTTAAAAAATTAATTTTAAAATAGGTTAGGTGATCAAGTTTAACTTATTTCAGTTTCGAGTGTATTTAAATTAATATAAGAAATAGAAAATAGGAAATATAAAATTTTATGATTTGTTTCATGATAAATTAAGGATAATTTTATATAAAAATTAATATATTTTTTTAATATATTCTGTGAATAAGTATAACTTGAGTGTAGATTAAGTATAATAGTTTTCTTAAATAATTTAGGATAATTTTATATAAAAATTTATATTTTTTGGGATAACTCAAGTTTTTTAGTTTTATGATAAATTAAAAAATATAAAAATTAATATATTTTAAAATATATTCTATGAATGAGTGTATTTCGAGTATAATGATTTTTTGAATAATTTAAGATATTTTTTATAAAATATATTATGTAAATGAGTATAACTTGAGTGTAATGATGTTTCTTAGATAAATTATGAAGAGGAGGAGAGGGAGGAGGAGGAGGATGGGAGGAGGGAGCAATGGTGTAGAAGTAGAAGGTAAAGGAAGAGGAGGAGGCGATAATGGGGGTGATAGAGGTAAAGGAGAGGGGAAGGAGATAGACAAAGTGGGAGAATGATAAAACCATAGAAGTGGAGTGAGAAGATAGAGATGGATGGAAGGTGAGGCGGAGTGAGAGGAGGTGGAGGGGAGGAGGAAAAGAAGGTGAAAGAGGTGGAGGTTGTAGAGTGGAAGTAGGGATAATAATGTAAAAAAATCAATAGGTAATGTGGGGCTCAATCGAACCAAATTGGATAGATAAAAATTTAGTTAAACTTTAAGAAATCAAATAAAACTTAGTCAAAGGATAATTATTATTTTTATAATTTTATTAAAGATAATCAATAAAAATCATTTGATTTATCTTAAAAATTATAATTTTATTAAGGATAATCAATAATCAAAGGATAATCAATATTTGGTTGATCTGAAAAAAATCGATTAAACTGTAAGAAATTGAGTAAAACCAAGTCAGAACATAATTACTATCCTTTTATGATTTTGTGAAGGATATTCTGATTAAAATCTTAAAAAAATACTCGGATAAAAATCAAGTATAGAAACATCATCCCATAAGGGACTTCTTCGATAAATTACCCAAAAAATATATATTTTTTCACGAAATACCCATATTGGTACAGTGAAATAATATTCTCTCCGTGGCCGTTTACAACTGTAACAGTGGAAGTACCAGCAGGCAAAATCTCAACCTTGTAACGGAAAATTAAACCCAAAACGGGAGAGTAAGGGCATCATGGGAACAACATGTCACCATATCAAACCGACTCCTAAGACATCGTATTATGCCTTATTCTTCCTTAAATACCCCTGCAAAGCAACTCTTCTTTTCCTCTTCTCTCCCTCTCTATTTGCACACCGCCCCAGAAGGAAGCGCGATTTCTTTGAGACCATCATATCGAGGCCGAGGTGAGACCGCCGACGTCGCACCGCAACTGATCCACCGCATGGTGGAGTTCCTGTCCACCGTATGATGTTCATCAGGCGGCCGTCGGGGAAGATGCGGTCTGGGGCGGCACCCGTGCACCTCAACGTCTACGATCTCACCCCCATCAACGGCTACGCCTACTGGCTCGGCCTCGGTGCCTACCACTCCGGCGTCCAAGGTGAGATCCGGTCTGTGCCTAGGCGTTTCGAGTAGGATGGTGCGGCGATCGGAAGACGGCTACGAGTATTAGGGCTTCGTCTTGTTCTTTCCATTGGCAGTGCACGGGGTGGAGTACGCGTACGGGGCGCACGATCACCCGACGACGGGGATCTTCGAAGGAGAGCCGCGGCAGTGCCCGGGGTTTGCGTTCCGGAAGTCGATACTTATCGGGTACACCAATTTGGAGCCGCGCGAGCTGCGGATGCTCATGGAGGAAATGGCCGCGGAGTACACTGGCAACACCTACAACCTCATTGCCAAGAACTGCAATCACTTCTGCAACGAGGCCTGCCTCAGCCTCATCGGCAAGCCCATCCCACGATGGGTCAACCGCCTCGCCAGGATCGGTACTTGACCCTCCCTCCCTCGCTCGATCCACAAGCTCCGTCTTTTCTTGCCAAAGATTCGGCTTTCTAAGGGGATTCCGATGGTCCCCAGGATTTTTGTGCACTTGCGTGTTGCCCGTGCAAGTGGAGTCCGTGGGGCAGCGGGCAGCGGAGGAGGGGAAGGTCAGCGCAGACAGCGAGAGGCGGAGGCTGAGGAGCAACTCCACCAGATTCTCCACGGCCGCCGCGTCTCGTCCGTCTTCGAACGTACCTCCAGGTAGCATTTCCCAGCCGGTGGTCACCATTTCCTCTGGATCCGTAGGGAGCAGGAGAACCCGGCGCTCGTTTTCGTTATCCTCCGTCGGAGCAATCCCTTCGATTTTGAAGGTCTAGTCTAATCCCAGAGGATGTGAACTTTCCTTATGTGTTCTCAATTAGTTTGGAAAACGGGATTCTGTTTCGTAGTCATAGTCGCTTCTCCTCTCTTATTTTCTCTTTTTATATTAGATGCTAATTAAAACGGGCATAACTCCACAAATCTGAAAGCATGTTATGTCTCCTCATCTTCTTTCGCCAACCATGAGTCCAAAGTGATGGTGATCGGACGGCTGTTGAGAGAGTGGGAGACCGCATGCGTGCGACTCATGATGGCGGTCCCTTCAATCATGCATGCGTTT
This sequence comes from Ensete ventricosum, assembly GCA_029747655.1. NCBI lineage: Eukaryota > Viridiplantae > Streptophyta > Magnoliopsida > Zingiberales > Musaceae > Ensete > Ensete ventricosum. The sequence goes on from JAQQAF010000006.1 coordinate 21,507,376, forward strand.
GTGCCACGTTGATTGGGGTTTTGTGTGCATGGTTAAGATAAAGTAGTATTTTCTGGGAAACGGCTTGTAGTGGATGGGAATCGACGGGAAACACGGAATGTGAAGCAAATGAAAAAGAAAAAAAAAAGGGAGTCTCACTCTCTTTCTTAGAATCTGTGATAACAAATCTCGGCTGATATTAATTCGGTATTGAAACCATACATTGTTATCCTTATATTCTTCCGTTCAATGATGTCAAGCAACGACCCGACTGTATCATTTGATATATTATCAACCTCATTCAATAAATCCTTCCTGAATAAGAAGAATCCAAGAAAATATTACTGTAAGTACCTTCCATGTCATGAGACCGTAGGCAAAGTGCATAAGCATCAATACTATATATTTCATTGAGGCTCTAAAGAAATATTCTAATGGTCAATGTGAGTTATGAAATTAAGGATTCGAGTTGCTGAAAACGTGTTATGCAATGCTAGAATGATGGGAAGTATTTTTTATCATTTAATGTACCGCTGGCGTACAAACAAACAACCAACCTTGGTTTGTTGCAATTAGCCTACCTATTGTCTTAATGAACTGTAACATGATTTAAATCATTCCATGGAGAATATTAATAAGATATCTGATAAATTTAGCCAAGCAAACGCTTATAAGAATTGAACTTCATGGAGTAACTTGGGAGAGCTGTGACTGGTTTTATTATCAGAGATTCCAGAGACTGCGTTGCCAGAGTTAGATAATGTCTATTTCCAGGATTCCTCTATCAGCATGCAAGAAAGTTTCCCACGTGTGAGTTTGATGAGTAACAACAGGTGTGGATCGAAGGGGACGGAGAGTTTATGCGATTGCCCCTTCCTTTCCAACGGGCTGAGCTACTCAAAACCATGCCATGATGAGATGGAGAACAATGAAGCCCGGAGTTGAAGTCTGTTCAAACAATTACGTTCATTTTCAAAATCAGATTCATCCTTCTACTTTCTATGTGTCACAAGCTTTTGGATTTCAGAAATGACTTTTTGTTTATACGAAAGTTGGATTAGTAGTTATAATACAGTAATAGTATTCATGTCGACTCACCCCTAACGAGATGGGGATATAAATAAATGAAGATGGGCCAATGATAATGAAGAAGTATTTTCTATTATTAAACAGGTGGGGAAGGGTAAAGCATTTTCCATCCATCTTTTATATCGATCATAGTCTTGTCAATATGTGGATCTAAACATTGGGCTCTTATGCTGGATCGATTGATTCAAATCATATTAAGTTGAACCTTGATTGACTCTATCCCGAATCAATTATGAGGTATTTATTTTGATTGAATTAGACCAAATAATATTAATATTCAAATATAACACTCCTTTCCCCACTTAAGTGTTAGAGAAATTGATTCAAACATTCAATCATTGTTATTATTTATAAATTTTAATATTTATTATTTTTTAAAATATTAAAATAAAAATTATTTAAAAAATATGGATAATTTTAAGTTCCCTCCGCCTATACTCCATCTAAATGAGAATAGTATGAGGATGAAGGATGAAGATGAGATGGAAAAATCCTATCGCCATTGACATCCCTAATTTAGGATGATATGATTAGAAAATAAATATTGACTTAAATCTAATTTAGTTATCTTGTAAATTTACATGCTTAATAGATTTGGGGCATTGGGTTAAGTGTTTTGATCGTACATCCAAAATAATATTAAAAAAATTAAATTATATATATATTATTTTAAAAAGGTAAAAATTACTCTTATATGAAAATTGTAAATGTGAAATACCAAAAGATAGAAATCTAAACTCCATTGAGTTGACTGATGGAAAATTAGGTTGCCAATAAATAGCATCAGAAGATTAAACAAAAAAGTGATCATGACAGAAAACAAATTTTTAATCTAAAATATATATATATATATAGGATATTATGATCAGAGGAAAAAAGCAGTCGAATTAATAGAGCAGACCGATCGAGAATCTGGGTTTTTCTTATTGAACCGACTGTCCAAACCGGTGCGGATTGCATGCCTCGGCCAAAGACAGATCTGGTGGTTTCCGACTGTCCAAGCCGGTGCGGATGCATGCCTCGGCCAAGGATGCACGGCGAAACCAGATGGCTCTCTCTCCTCCGGAGATGGATCAATGGCCGCCCGGCTACCTCGCTCTCCTTCCCGCAACACACTGGACACGTAGTCGCCGGTTTGAGCGGCGTCCCCAGGAATCCGCCTAGCCACCTGCTTCCCCTCCCCTTCTTCCTTCCTCCTTTAAGTGCATCCGTCCTCCCCTCCTCCTTGACTGGCAGTGAAGGCCTGAAGAGAGCCAAGAGTGTCTGTTTTGTGCGTAGGTTCGAGAGAGCGATAGAGTGAGAGACGGATCAATTCTACGTCTCTCCTGCTCGTCTCCTTCCTCTTTTTGTAGACACTCGAAGCTCTCTTATTCCTCCTACTTCGCAAGCAGTGCAATAAACGAACAGAAACGACACCAAAAAATAGAAAGAAAGAAACGCTCAAGATGGCGGGGGATGGCGGGAACGGGACCATCTCCCTGGAGCAGATCAAGAATGAGGCCGTCGACCTGGTTAGAACCTTACCAGATTTCTTGCTGTTTCATTGAATCGTGCAGTGGACGTGGTAGTCATCCGTCGTGCGTTGATTACTTCTCTTTGTCTTCTTTGCAGGAGAGGATCCCGGTGGAGGAGGTCTTTGCGCAGCTGAAATGCACCCGGGAGGGGCTCACCGACGCCGAAGGGGAGCAGAGGCTCCAGATCTTTGGCCCCAACAAACTCGAGGAGAAACAGGTGCGTCCCCTGACCTCCGACTTCTCTACCATCGGCGGCCACCGGTCCGTAATCTGACGCATATGTGTGCTTGGAACTGTCGCAGGAGAGCAAGCTCCTCAAGTTCTTAGGCTTCATGTGGAACCCGCTCTCCTGGGTCATGGAGATCGCCGCCATCATGGCCATTGTGTTGGCTAACGGAGGGGTAAAGCCATTATGTTATCTCCTCTTTGAAATTTCACCACCTTGCGTAGCCGCATGAGGATGATGATGATCCACGACCGGGGTTTGCAGGGTAAACCACCAGATTGGCAGGACTTCGTCGGAATCGTCGTCCTCCTCATCATCAACTCCACCATCAGCTTCATCGAGGAGAACAACGCCGGAAATGCCGCTGCAGCTCTCATGGCTGGCCTCGCCCCCAAGACCAAGGTCACTTTGCATCGACGAGCTCGCTCTCGCGCCATCCACACGCTTGCTAATCCAAACGGGTGGCTTGGTGCAGGTGTTGAGGGATGGGAAATGGTCCGAGCAGGAGGCGGCGATCCTCGTCCCCGGCGATATCATCAGCATCAAGCTCGGTGACATCGTCCCGGCCGACGCCCGTCTCCTCGAGGGCGATCCGCTCAAGATTGACCAGTCCGCCCTCACCGGCGAGTCCCTCCCCGTGACGAAAAACCCCGGGGACGAGGTCTTCTCGGGCTCTACCTGTAAGCAGGGAGAGATCGAGGCCATCGTCATTGCCACCGGAGTGCACACCTTCTTCGGCAAGGCGGCCCACCTCGTCGATAGCACAAACAACGTAGGCCACTTCCAGAAGGTGCTCACCGCCATCGGAAACTTCTGCATCTGCTCCATCGCCGTGGGCATGCTCATCGAGATCGTGGTCATGTACCCGATCCAGAGCCGGAGGTACCGGGATGGCATCGACAACCTCCTGGTGCTGCTCATCGGCGGCATTCCCATCGCCATGCCTACCGTGCTATCGGTCACCATGGCCATCGGATCCCACCGGCTGTCGGAGCAGGGCGCGATCACCAAGAGGATGACCGCAATCGAGGAGATGGCAGGCATGGACGTGCTGTGCAGTGACAAAACTGGAACACTCACCCTCAACAAGCTCACCGTTGACAAGAGCTTGATCGAGGTGATGCTTTGCATCATCTCTTTAGACGACATTATCAGACCATCAACTGCTACTACTGATCGGTTTCTCTGTTGCAGGTGTTCGTGAATGGCTTGGACAAGGATACCGTGGTTCTGCTTGCTGCCAGGGCTTCAAGGGTTGAGAACCAGGACGCCATTGATGCTTCCATTGTCGGAATGCTTGCTGATCCCAAGGAGGTACTCAATCGTTGCAATGCTGCAACTCAGATGAAGCTTTTATGCTCATGTTCGTCATCTTCGTGCTCGCAGGCGCGTGCAGGGATCCAGGAGGTCCATTTCCTGCCATTTAATCCAGTTGACAAGCGCACTGCCATCACCTACATCGACTCCAATGGCAAATGGCACAGATCGAGCAAGGGTGCACCTGAGCAGGTATATAATATACAGAGGACTATTCTGTTTCTTGTAACCCTGTCCTGGATTGATCCCTAATCTTCTGCTTCGCATCAGATCATTGACCTCTGCAACCTGAAAGATGATGCTAAGAAGAAAGTCCACTCCATGATCGACAAGTTCGCCGATCGTGGTCTTCGCGCTCTGGGCGTGGCGAGGCAGGAGGTTCCCGAGGCAAGCAAAGAGAGCACCGGCGGTCCATGGCAGTTCATAGGTCTCTTGCCCCTCTTTGACCCTCCGAGGCATGACAGTGCGGAGACCATCCGCCGTGCCCTCGACCTCGGCGTCAACGTTAAGATGATTACCGGCGACCAGCTCGCCATTGGGAAGGAAACCGGGCGCAGGCTGGGCATGGGAACGAACATGTACCCGTCCTCCACCCTCCTTGGGGAGAAGAACGATGACGTCGGTGGCCTCCCCATTGACGAGCTCATCGAGAAGGCTGATGGCTTCGCCGGAGTCTTCCCTGGTCTCTTCGCCTGCCCATGGTCACTCTCCATATGAGTCTGAGAACCAGGCTGACTCTTTGTGCTGTTCCTGTCTGTTGCAGAGCACAAGTACGAGATCGTGAAGAGGTTGCAGGAGAGGAAGCACATCTGCGGCATGACAGGAGACGGCGTCAACGACGCACCCGCTCTGAAGAAGGCCGACATCGGCATCGCGGTGGCAGACGCGACGGACGCCGCCCGGAGTGCTTCGGACATCGTGCTGACGGAGCCGGGGCTCAGCGTAATCGTCAGCGCGGTTCTGACGAGCCGCGCCATCTTCCAGCGGATGAAGAACTACACCATCTACGCCGTCTCCATCACCATCCGTATCGTGCTCGGCTTCTTGCTCATCGCCCTCATCTGGCGCTTCGACTTCTCCCCCTTCATGGTCCTCATCATTGCCGTCCTCAACGACGGCACCATCATGACCATCTCCAAGGACAGGGTGAAGCCCTCCCCTTTGCCCGACTCATGGAAGCTGCGTGAGATCTTCGCCACCGGAGTCGTTCTCGGATCCTACCTTGCCATAATGACCGTCGTCTTCTTCTACCTGGTTCATGACACAGACGTCTTCCCTGTGAGTAGCAGAACACCGCTATCGCCAGTGCATCAATCACACAATGTTCTGAGGCAGTTGAATCCATCGCTATTCTCATTCGAAACAGGAGATCTTTGGTGTGAGGGAGATCAAGGACAGCAGCGACGAGATGACGGCAGCTCTCTACCTCCAAGTGAGCATTATCAGTCAGGCGCTCATCTTCGTCACCAGGTCGAGGGGCTGGTCCTTCGTCGAACGCCCCGGCGTTCTGCTAGTCGTCGCCTTCATCGCCGCCCAGCTGGTAATCTCGTCCTCTTCCACTTTTCTTGCGATCCAAGTTTCACGAGGACCAGACCTCACACCAGCGGCGTGATTCCTTCTCACCGTAGGTTGCGACGGCCATCGCGGCGCATGCGTCGTGGGGCTTCGCTAGGATCCAGGGCATCGGATGGGGTTGGGCAGGGATCATCTGGCTCTTCAGCTTGATCACCTACTTCCCTCTCGACATCCTCAAGTTCATCACCCGCTATTCTCTGAGCGGCAAGGCCTGGGACAACCTTCTGCAGAACAAGGTAAGCACGCTCTTCCTTCTCTTCTCTTCACCGATCTTTCCAGCATTGGAGCGAGGTGACAATCATGCCATGGTGCAGACGGCATTCACCTCGAAGAAGGATTACGGGAGGGGCGAGAGGGAGGCGCAGTGGGCGCTGGCGCAGCGCACGCTACATGGCCTCCAGTCAGCGGAGACCTCCGCCCTCTTCAACGACAAGAGCAGCTACAGTGAGCTGTCGGAGATCGCAGAGCAGGCGAAGCGGCGAGCCGAAGTTGCCCGGTAATCCACCAAGCAACCCTACACCATTGAATGACATATGAATGATGCTGATGAATGGAGCTAATTGTTCTTGTTGCAGGCTGAGGGAACTCCACACGCTCAAAGGGCACGTCGAGTCGGTCGTGAAGCTGAAGGGACTGGACATTGAGACGATCCAGCAGCACTACACTGTGTAAAGGGACGAGACGAAGACAAATGTGGGCCACGGGGATGGTCTTCTTCATGGTGTACTCTATGTGATGTGTGGATGTGGTAATTCTAGAGAGAGAGAGAGGCGGGGATATGGTGATTAACGTAATGTGATGTCTTTTACGTCCCTTCTCCTTATGATATTTCAGACTTATTCTTTTTGGTATTATATATTTTTATTTCTTCCAAATAATAAAAGGAAAATTTTGCCCTTCGTGTAACATTTACTTACGGTTTGCGGTTGCTCGTGCTTCTCTTCAATGCTCAATTCTTTCCGTCGGTACTGCAGCTTAATCACTAACATACAAACAACCACAAACAACGTGAATTAGGAATAACAAATAAATGAACGTTCAAAAAGGAAAGGGCGATTTCCTCATAGAAGATTGTTTTTCCGGTTTTCTCAAAAGAGGCTTTCTATTTTCGTTTTTCTTAAATAATACCACTAATTCAAAAAATATCCGAACTGTTCTCTCCGTCCGTCCGCCGCCCATCACCTCCCTATGCCCCTTGCTCCCACCGCGAGACGTCACCATCAGTGAAGAGGGGAGGAGAGAGGAGAAGGAAGAGGAGGGGGAAGGAAGGACGGGGGAAGGGAGAAGGGGAAGGAGTTGACGAGGAATAGGAGGTGGAAAGGAGGGAAAGGGGGAAGGAAGGGCGGATGGCACGCGGGGGTTTAGGATGAAGGGAGGATGTTGAGAATTGATTCATGGTAGTTACATAGGTAGTTAACATGTTTAGAAGTAGTGGCTCATGTTTAGGAGTTGTGGAGGTAGTTTAAGAGTTAGTGGGGGTAGTTATTAATCATGGGTGAGATAGTGGGATGAAGGAAGTGGTGTGAAGTAGTTATTATTATATCTTATAAATAGGATATTAGAGAATGAAGCAAAAGAGGCAGAGAGTGTGAAAAGAGAAGAGATTGTGTTAATTTGGAGATAATCTTGTAAGTGTTCTTGTTCTTTTACCTCTTGTTTAATACTACGTCGTTTTCTTGATTGAAAGTGTTTTCGTTAATTGGATCGTAGTATTCTGTTTTATCGTTTTCTTGCTCCTCCTTCCCCAACATTTTGGTATCAGAGCCTTGTTTCAATCTGAACTGGGCATTATGGCTTTTAATGGCAATTCTATGTCTCAACCCCTTATTCCCATCTTCTCGGGCAAATCCTATGAATTTTGGAGTATCAAGATGAAGACTCTATTCAAGTCTCAGGATCTTTGGGACTTGATAGAGAATGGATATGCAGATCCAGATGAAGAAACCAGGCTGAGGGAGAATAGAAAGAAGGACTCAAAGGCATTGTTCTTCATTCAACAAGCTGTGCATGAGACAATCTTCTTAAGAATTGCAGCAGCGACAACCTCAAGACAAGCTTGGCTGATACTTCAAAATGAATTTCAAGGCTCATCGAGGGTGATCATGGTAAAACTTCAAACCCTTCGCCGTGAGTTTGAAATTTTGTTTATGAAAAGCAATGAATCAGTGCAAGATTTTCTTTCTCGAGTGACTGAAATTGTTAGTCAAATGAAATCCTATGGTGAACATCTACATGATCAAATAATTATTGCAAAAGTTTTAAGAAGTTTAACTCCAAAATTTAATCATGTTGTTGCGGCAATTGAAGAGTCAAAGGACTTATCTACTTATTCATTTGATGAACTAATGGGTTCCTTGCAAGCACATGAAGCAAGGTTGAACAGGTCACTTGAAAAAAGTGAAGAAAAAGCATTTCAGGTTAAGGGGGAGTCTTCTACTTCAAAAGAAGAACAAAAAGCAACAGGAAGAGGACGTGGCAGAGGAGGATTTCGTGGTAGAGGAAATGGAAGAGGAAGAAGAAGAGGACACTTTGATGGGCATGATGAAAGGCAATCAAACTATGATCAGAAAAACTACAAGAGTGGAATTCAATGTCACTATTGTAAGAAGTTTGGTCATATGAAGGCGGATTGCTGGAAAAGAGAAAAGCAAGCAAGCTATGTTGAAGAAAATGAAGACAATAGTAAGTTGTTTATGACTCATTCACAAGTTAATGATATCTCAAATGATATTTGGTTTTTGGATAGTGGATGTTCTAATCATATGTCAAGCATAAGATCAATATTTAGAGATATTGATGAAACTCACAAGTTGAAAGTTAAACTTGGAGATAGCAAACAAATCCAAGTAGAAGGAAAAGGAACAATTGAGGTGAAGACAAATCAAGGGAAGGTAAAACACCTTGATAATGTTTTCTATGTTCCTAGCTTATCACATAACTTGTTGAGTGTTGGACAATTGATAGATATTGGATATTCAGTTATATTTGATGATGGTTCATGCACTATTAAAGATAAGAAATCTGGTTTGATTATAGTAAATGTTTGCATGACGCAAAATAAGATGTTTCCAATTGATGTTTCAAATATTGAGAAACATGCTTTTGTTGCAAATCAAAAGAATGAGACAAATTTATGGCATTTGAGATATGGACACCTTAACATTAAAGGTTTAAGGTTGTTCAATAAAAAAGAAATGGTTTATGGATTGCCTAAAATTAATACACTTGATGTATGTGAAGGATGTATTTATGGCAAACAAAGTAAAAAATCATTTCCTGTTGGAAAAGCATGGAGAGCATCTAATTGTCTTGAATTAATTCATGCTGACTTATGTGGACCTATAAATACAAAATCATTTGGGGGAAGTCGATATTTTCTGTTATTCACTGATGATTATAGCCGCATGAGTTGGGTATATTTTCTGGAATTGAAATCTGAAGCATTTGATAACTTTCGAAAATTCAAGGCACTTGTAGAAAGACAAAGTTGTAAATGCATAAAGACACTTCAGACAGATAGAGGTGGTGAATTTATGTCTAATGAGTTTAATTCCTTTTGTGAAGAAAATGGTATTCGCAGGGAATTGACAACACCATATACACCGGAGCAAAATGGTGTAGCTGAACGTAAGAATCGAACTGTTGTCGAAATGACAAGAAGTTTGCTTAAAGGAAAGCATCTTCGGAATCAGTTTTGGGCAGAAGCAGTTGCAACAGCAGTTTATTTGTTGAATATTTCACCGACAAAGGCTGTAATGAATCGAACTCCTTTTGAAGCTTGGTATGGTATAAAGCCAACTGTAAGCCATCTAAGAATTTTTGGTTGTATTGCTTATGCTTTGGTAAATTCACAAAATCATCATAAGCTTGATGAAAAATCAGAAAAATATATCTTAATTGGATACTCTGCACAATCCAAAGCATATCGATTATATAATCCTGTAAGTGGCAAAGTTATTATTAACAGAAATGTTGTATTTGATGAAAGGACAAGTTGAAATTGGGAGATTAATGAAGGTGATGCACAAATTCGTGTTCCAGCAGAACTAATTACTCCACCGAATCAAGTGACAGATCCTGCTCCAACAAGATCAACGTCAATCTCACCCAGTAGCAGTTCAAATTCTGCAAATGATTCCTCAGATGAAACCCCTCCAGCAAGGTTTAGATCATTAACAGAGATTTATGATTCAACATTTGCTTTATCTATTTCAGATCCTATAAGTTTTGAAGAAGCAGTTGAGGAATATCGAAAAGCAATGAAGGAGAAAATCAAGTCAATAAAGAAGAATGAAATCTGGGAGCTAATGGATCAACCAAAAGAAAAGAAAGCTATTGGTTCAAAATGGGTGTTCAAAACAAAGTATAATGCAGATGGAAATGTCCAAAAGCATAAGACTCGGTTTGTAGCAAATGGAGCCATAACATGAAATATTTATGGCACAGATGAACAAGTTGCAGATATTCTCACCAAGTCACTTCCAGTTCAGAAGCATGTTTATTTTATGTCCAAATTGGTGTATGTAACTATGAATCAAGGGGGAGTGTTGAGAATTGATTCATGGTAGTTACATAGGTAGTTAACATGTTTAGAAGTAGTGGCTCATGTTTAGGAGTTGTGGAGGTAGTTTAAGAGTTAGTGGGGGGTAGTTATTAATCATGGGTGAGATAGTGGGATGAAGAAAGTGGTGTGAAGTAGTTATTATTATATCCTATAAATAGGATATTAGAGAATGAAGCAAGAGAGGCAGAGAGTGTGAAAAGAGAAGAGATTATGTTAATTTGGAGATAATCTTGTAAGTGTTCTTGTTCTTTTACCTCTTGTTTAATACTACGTCGTTTTCTTGATTGAAAGCGTTTTCGTTAATTGGATCGTAGTATTCTGTTTTATCGTTTCCTTGTTCCTCCTTCCCCAACAGAGGAGACGGCCGGGAAGGAGGGGGGAGGAGGAGAAGAAGAAGAAGGGGAAGGGCGAGCGGACGGGGAAGGTTGAAGGGAGGAGGCGACGAAGAAGGAGGGGGGAGGAGGACGGGGGCCGGGGGAAAGGGAGAAGAGCGGACGGTCGGGAAGGAGGAGGACGAGGGAGGGGGAAATCGTCCGAAAAGAGAAATATCATAGTTGAGAAGAGCCATAATACAAGATAATGACACATTTCGAGAGGAAGTGAAACTTAATAATTTACTGCTGAGAAAATAATGGATCTTCATTCACCTGAACCTGAGAAAACAATTATATCCGACGACACCTAATCAATTTCTTCTAATTGAGGCTGTTGGTACCATAGAATCATGTTTATGGGTGAACTTAAAATAACACTAGAAAGTTAATATTAAATTCCTTCACGAAATTACAAATCAGGAGCACAATAAGCCTTAATTTCGTAGAACTAAGTTTATCTAGATGGAATAAAATTTTCTTCTGTAACAGTAATTTATCATTCCCAGGTCTCCTATCTCACACAAATGGAAGGTTATATATACCATCGACTCTCATAGGATACTAGGAGCTCCCTTATCTAAATCATAATAAAATACTTGAAGAAAAGCAATAATGCTAATGATAGATTGAATTGCATAAACACAAATGTCTGATGATAAGTCAACTTCAATATCAATTTATTATCAAAAATAAATATTAATCAGAACAAATAATAGAATAATAAATCAATCACAAAATAAGACATCGAATTTACATGTGAAAAAGATAATACAAAAAAAGCTATCAGACTGTAATCAACTTCAAATCACCACTATCACCAATAATAATAATAAGTTTATAATAAGTTATCTCCAAAATAACTAGAGGATCACAATGTTAGAAAACCTCAGTAGGTGCATCACAAGCGCAGCGGAAATCAAAACAAAAAAATCAGTTTCCTACATAAATCAAATCGTCATGCAAAAGATTAGAGTCGCGAGAAAAATATAAAAATTGATAAAACCACGATGTGTGAGAGATTGATTTTACCTAGGGAGATCGTATATCCCTGTATTCCAGATCCGGATGGAGAAGATGAAGGAGGTCAAGCGTCCTCCTCTAGTGGTATCGACACGATTGATCTCTGCAGCAAAACTCCTCCAATCTGATCTCGCAACTCTTACGCCGAGGGAGGAAGGAAAATAGGAGGTGTTGGCTAAAGCTATAGCCTATTAACCATGAGTCTCCCCTTTTATTTATAGAGAGCCACCAAAAACCTTGGGGCTCCTGCCTTAGTGGTATTGGATCTCCATCCAATTACCCACTAACCTTGCATTATTGGATCTCTATCCAATAATCTCCTTAGGCCTCTAATTGGGCCTTAATCAAGGAGTCCATCAGCATAAAGTCTCATATAATGATAATAGGGGCTAATTGGATCTTCATTCAATCCTCTATTCGCTGAAGCATCCACCATATGTGTGTGACCCTCTAGGCCCGATACCGAGCTGGTCGTGAGTCACTCCCATCCAAACTCCTTCTGATATAGTGAATTATTATCCCTATAATAATTCACTCGACTCATCGACTATGGATGTACTATGCCACTACGCCATACTCCCCAGACGGTACAGGGGGATCAAATCCATCGGACTTGTCTATCCACAGTTATTGTGTATCTATAATCTCTCATTCAACTAATATCCCAGAGACCATATATTGGACATTGTACTGTCAGGTCACATACGAAATCCGTCATAGTCTCGCTCTAATCAGATTCTCTCAGAGAACTCTTTCTCTCTCAATCCGAATGACCCTGATCAGGGATTTATCTGAGCAAGCACATATGAGATATTCCTCTCGTGATACCGAGAGTGGATGATCCTCTATTGACACTCAGTTGCCTTCGTAAGGTTGGCTACCAATCTCGATAACTAGTTGTACCAAATATGAAACTTTACAAACCTGTAAGTCTGGCGTCAAAGAAAGGAATACTCATACAAGGCATCCTTGGTGTCTCAAGTCTAAGGACCATATACACAACTAGGACTATGGAATCGTGGTCTGACATTAGGTATCATTATGTTGGTTATAATTGTCCTGCAAGCCAATCACGTGAGTGATGACACATGTGACACGCTGTGTAATCTTTTTGCTTATGATTAATATTGGCATATTCTCACATTATATTATCTATAGCAGATATACTGTGATATCCTTGGTTCCGTGCAATGGAAATCGGATCGTGATGAGATCATGATAATGAGATCGATTCACTTTTAAACATATATCCTAAATAATTTCGATCATAGGTTATTGGGAAACCTCCGCGAGTGCATCACATGCGTAGCGAAAATCAAAATAAAAATCAGTTTCCCATGCAGGTCAAATCGTCGTGCAAAAGATTGGGATCACGAGAAAAACTACAAAACCGAAAAAACCATGATGTGTGAGAGATTGATTTTACCTAGGGAGATCGTATATCCTCGTGTTCTAGATCCAGATGAAGAAGATGAAGGAGGTCAAACATCCTCCTCTCTAGCGGTATCCACACGATGGATCTCTGTAGTGAAACTCCTTCAATATGATCTTGCAACTCTTGCTCAGAGGAAAGGAGGAGAATAGGAGGTGGTGGCTAAAGCTACAGCTTATCAACCATGAGTCTCCCCTCCTATTTATAGAGAGCCACCAAAAACCCTAGGGCTCCTACCTTAGTTGGTATTGGATCTCCATTAAGTTACCTACTAATTTTACATTATTGGATCTCTATCCAATAATCTTCTTAGGCCTCTAATTGGGTCTTAATCAAGGAGCCCATCAGTATAGGGTCTCATCTAATGAGAACAGGGCTAATTGGATCTCCATCCAATCCTCTATTCGCTGAAGCATCCACTATATGTGTGTGACCCTCTAGGCCCGATACCTAGCTGGCCGTGAGTCACTCCCATTAGAACTCCTTATGATATAGTGAATTATTATCCCCATAATAATTCACTCGACTCATCTTCTATGGACGTACTAGGCCACTACGCTATAGTCCCCAGACGGTACAAGGGGATCAAATCCATCAGACCTGTCTATCCACAGTTACCATGTATCTATAATCCCTCATCCAAATAATATCTCAGAGACCGTATATTGGACATTATACTGTCAAGTCACATACGGAATCAGTTTATCTTGCTCTATTCGGATTCTACCGGAGAACTTCTCTCTCAATCCAAATGACCCTAGCCAGAGATTTATCTGAGCAAGCATATATGAGATATTCCTCTTGTGATATCGAGAGTGGATGATCCTCTATTGACACTCAATTACCTTCGTAAGGTTGGCTACCAATCCCGATAATCAATTGTACCAGATCTAAAACTTTCTAAACCTGTAAGTTTGGCGTCAAAGAAAGGAGTACTCATACAAGGCATCCTTGGTGTCTTAAGTCTAAGGACCAGATACACAACTAGGACTATGGAATCGCTGTCTAACATTAGGTATCATTAACCATACAATATTCTATAAACAGATAAATCAATGTACTCATTCTCTAATAAGCACATGTACTATATCCTTAGTGTCTCCACACAAGTAGCTATGAGACCAGCTGCCTCCATCATATGGACGGGTACATAGTACACCGATCTATCCAGTTATCTTAATGTCCCTCTTGAGTAACCTATGGCTGGGATTATTTATGATCTGTGTTTAAATGTGAATCGATCTTATTATCGTGATCTCATCACGATCTGACTCTCATTGCACAGAACCAAGGACATCACAATATATATGTAACAAATAATATAATATGAGAATATACAAATATTAATCATAAGCAAAAAGATCACACAGCATGTCACACGTGCCATCACTTACGTGATTGGCTTGCAGGGCACCTGTAACCAGCAATCTCCTTCTTGACCAAAAGCCAATCATCTATGTGTCTGATCCCCATCAGACCCTTGTGACGCTCAAATATAATCTGAGCTAGTGGCTTCATCAATGGATCTGCAATGTTATCTTCGGATGATACTATTTCCATTGCTATATCTTTTTGGGTCATGATCGCTCTAATCAAATGGAACCTCCTCAGAATAATTCTGTTGAGACCTGAGTTCCTTTGTTAGAGTAATCACCTTGTCGCTATCACAATATATGGGAGTCAGCTCTATGCTGCTTAGTATGACTCCCAAATCCTTGATGAAACTTCTTCATCCACACCCTTCGTCTTGCTGCTTCTATTACAGCAATGTATTCCGTCTCTGTGGTCGAGTCAGCAGTAGTATCTTGCTTGGAACTCTTCCAGCTTACTACTCCTCCATTCAGGGTGAAAACATATCCTAAATTTAACTTGCTATCATCAATGTTAGACTGAAAACTCGAGTCCGTGTAGCCCTCAACCTGGAGGCTACCTCCTCTATATACCAGTAAAAGATCCTTAGTCATTCTCAAGTACTTAAGGATACACTTTACTTCATTCCAGTGTTCTAAATCTGGATCTGCCTGATACCTGCTCATGACACTCAGAGCATGTGCTATATCAGGCCTAGTACATAGCATCGCATACATGATAGACCCTATCGCTAAGGCATAAAATATTTTATTCATGTATGCCCTTTCTTCAGGAGTCTTTGGAGACATACTCCTAGAAAGTGATATTCCATGTATCATCGTTATGAGACCTCTCTTGAAATTTTCCATGCCAAATCTTTTGACAATGGAGTCTATGTACCTAGACTAGGACAAACTAAGCATCTTTTTGGATCTATCTCTATAGATCCGGATCCCCAAAATATAGGATGCTTCCCCTAAGTCTTTCATGAAGAAGTTTCTAGATAGCCAAGCCTTTATTGTGGAGAGCATATCTATATCATTCCCAATGATTAGGATGTCATCCACATATAGCATCAAGAAGGTGATAGCGCTTTCACTTACCTTCCTGTACACACAAGGCTCATCTTCGTTCTTAACGAAGTCATGAGATCTGATCACCTCATCAAATCTTATGTTCCAACTTCGGGAAGCTTGCTTCAATCCATAAATTGATCTAAGCAACCTGCACACTTTATCTTGACTCTCTTTGGATACAAATCCCTCTGGTTGTATCATATACACCTCTTTCTCGAGGTTGCCACTGAGGAATGCCGTTTTGACATCCATCTACCAGATCTCATAGTCATAGTGTGCTGCAATGACCAAAATAATTCAAATGGACTTAAGCATGGCTACAGGTGAAAAGGTTTCGTCATAGTCAACTCCTTGTCTTTGATGATATCCGTTAGCTACCCGCCTTGCTTTATAGGTCTCTACCTTTCTATCCACTCCGATCTTCTTCTTAAAGATTCATTTGCAGCCGATGGGAACAATACCCTCAAGTGCATCCATAAGATTCCAAACCTTGTTAGAGTACATGGAATCCATCTCAGAATTCATAGTTTCTTGCTACTTCCCGGAGTCTATACTCATAATAGCCTCCTTGTAGGTCTGAGAATCAACATCCTGAGAGTCATCTCCATTGATATGTCCCACATATCTTTCAGGAGGGTGAGATACTCTACTAGACCTACGTAAAGTTTGAATTTATGTGTTAGGTACCTGAACAGACTCGGGCTTTGGAATGGTGCTTGAAATAGGTTCTCCAACCTCGCTCAATTCTATATCACTCCCATTGTTTCCACCAAGATTGTGTTCCTTCTCAAGGAACACTGCTCTCTTGGCAACAAAGACCTTTCGGTCCTCGGGATGATAAAAATAATACCAACAAGTTTCCTTTGGGTATCCCACGAATGTGCACCATTCTTCCTTGATTCCAACTTATCGGGGTTGTGTCTTCTAACATGGGTAGGACAGCCCCAAATCTTAACGATCTTAAGATCAGACTTCTTTCCTTTCCATATCTCATATGGTATAGACACTACCGACTTTAATAGAACTCTGTTCAGAAGGTAAGCTACAGTCTCTAGGGTATACCCCCAGAATGAGATGGGTAGGTCAGTGAAACTTATCATGAGCCGCACCATGTCTAACAGCGTGCGATTCCTCCTTTCTGAGACACTATTAAGATGAGGTGTATAAGGAGGTGTCCATTGGGATATAATCACATTGTCCTTAAGGAAATGGGTGAACTCCGTACTCAAGTACTCTCCTCGATCTGATCAAAGAGTCTCAATACTCTTTCCAATTTGGTTCTCTACCTCATTCTTATATTCCCTGAATTTCTCGAAGGCCTCATATTTGTACTTCATTAAGTACATGTGTCTATACCTAGAGAAATAATCAGTGAATGTAATAAAGTATGAGTAACCACCTATAGCCTAAGTTGACATGGGACCACATACATCACTATGTATGAGTTCCAATACTCGGTGGCTCTCTCTCCAGTTCCATTAAAAGGAGAGTTAGTCATCTTCCCACGAAGGCAAGGTTCGCAAGTAACATACGTCTCATAGTCAAATGGATCTAAGTATCCATCTTTCAGTAACTTTTGAATCTTTCCATCATGTATATGACCTAGCCTATAATGCCATAGGTTTACATTATTCACCTCATCTCTTTTCCTCTTAGACATATTTATATTTATGATGTGTGGAGAAGTGTCTAACATATATAAGCCATTTACAAGGGTCCCTCTAGTAATGATTTCATCATCCATAATTATTGAATAACTATTATTCTCAAAAACTAATTTATATTCACTTATCGTCAAACAAGAGATGGATAAAATATTTTTAATAATAGAGAGAACAAAATAACATGTATCCAATGCAATGATAGCTCCACTAGGCAAATGTAGGGTGACCTCCTCAATGGCAACTGTAGCAACCCTTGCTCTATTGCCCATCTTGAGGTCCATCTTACCTCTGGCTGATCTCCTAGGTCTTGCTAGAACTTGCATCGAATTGTAGATATGATAAACACTCCCGATATCCAATACCCATGTTCTATCATGAAAATCTGACAAGTGAAGGCTGATTATGAATATACCTGAAGCTTCTCTAAGCTTTTGTTTCACCTTATCTACAAGGTAGTCCTTATAGTTCCTTTTCCAATGCCCATCTTGGCTGCAGTGGAAGCATTATCCTTTGTCCTTTGTCGAGTCTCTGTTGGCAACCTTTGCCTCACCTGGTCTTTCTTTGTCCTTGCCTTTCTTAAGGGTCTTGCTGGCCTTCTTTTTCTTAATGTAGAAAACTGGCTTCTCCTTCTTGATGGCACTCTCAACTTCCCTCAACATATTGAGGAGCTCAGGGAGAGTCACCTCAAACTTATTCATATTAAAGTTAATAATGAACTGTGGAAAGGAATCCGGTAGGGACTGAAGTATAAGATCAAAACATAGGTTATCCTCTAAGACTATCTATATATTTCACAAAGCGAGTGATCTCATCCTCGCTTATCATTTCCTCCAGCGTGGGCACAATCATGTTATGGACATATATGATTTTATTTTCCGCGAGAATAATTCTCAAAATACGAAGCTTTTGGATCAATGAAGTGGTTGGCATCAAGTATGCAACGTAGGGGTTTTGCAAGCGACAAGCAAGATATAGCATAAATTAAATAACATGTAGATTTTACAGAAAATACTAATTAACATATGGACTTTTATTTTAATATACTCCCACTATTTTCCTAGCGAATCACGTGACACCCTCGACACGTGAGACGAAAGTCTCCAGCAGACTCCTAGTGGGGATCGGGATCCAATTGGCATCTTAGTGCAACATCGAGAGACTCGACCAATTACACTAAGCCTAAAAGATAGACAACTCTTGTCAATCATAACTCCTTATGATTCCCGTCATGTTCGGCCTCCGAATCATCATGGTCTCGACTACTCGACCAACTATGAAGTTCAGTTAAGTCATCACCATCGTTACAAGATGAGTCTGATTCGATAGATATGCTCTCGACTACTCGACCAAGTCATACTATGTCCTCAAGTCACTGGTGACATATATATGTCGTAGGCAAGAACTCGATCACGTAGATAGGTGACCCTCGAGTGACTCGACCAACTCAACTTATGTTGGGATTCAATTTCTTCCTATAACGATGGAAGGCCACGTGGGTCAATCTTATTGTCTCACGCTTACTGACTTAATATTATCGTAGGAGGGGTTTTTTGTTTTCTATCGGTCTCCTAATATGTCGTGTCACACACATACATATTTAATATATATCTACATCGCATGCAAATATATATATATATATATATATATATATATATAGTAGGTGTATAATACATCACACATGTAAGCCACACCGGATGATCATGAGCAGTCACCTAATATAATTAAGTCCGAGCCAATGGGCTTAATCACTCACAATAGAACCTATATGTGCATCGACGCATCTCCATGCCCTGTGATTGCATCATAATACGTCGTAATTTCTCGCCATGGCATCGTGGGTCCCGCTGTCATCTCCACGCTCCCGCCGTGCCTCTCCATGTAATTACAAATAATCACAGGCACGCAAGCCCGACAATAAACGAGAAAAACGGAGGCTCGTAGGCCTTAATAATAATAATAATCATAATTACACACATCACACACTTGGCTCATGATCATCCATTCATATCATACATCAGATGTACATCACATCATAGGTAAAATTACTAGATATATTTAATAATTAAATAAACTATTTAATTAATTATTTTTTAGAAACCATGATATATTGAGAATTTTTAGAATTATCAAGGATATTTTTGTAATTCTGGATGAGATGATAGTCCTCAAAATTTTTAGAATTGTTAAGGGCATTTTTAGAATTATGTACATGAGGATAGTCCTCAAAATTTTCTAAATTCAGAGGGGCAAAATAGCCCTTTTAATTAAAGAAAACCCTAGCTTTCCCCTTGCCCCCTCTGCGCCGTCACTATCGCTGCCCCTACACAGGTGGCGGCTATCCTTGCCCACCGACAACTGCCCTGCAAAGGGGCGGCTACCCCTGCGGTCGACGTCGTCACCACTGCTGGTAGCAGCTCCTTGCGGGCACTGCGCTGCCAGCGGCTGTCGCCCCAATGGGCTGGCCGCAGCCCGTCGTGCCCGTAGGCGCCGCCCCTACGGGCGATTGCCCCTTGCGGGTTGGCCCTGGCTGCAGCCTGGCCATGGGTGGTCGGCACTGCATGGGGGTTGGCTGTGGCTAGCCGCCCCTCCTCCTTGCTGCCTTCACTGTGAAAACGCAGCAAGAACGTGTAGAACGATTATACGCGATTCAATCTTATCACACGCAGTTTAAAATCAATCTTTCGCACGAAAACCTTGGCTCTGATACCACTGTTGGGAAACCTCAGCGGGTGCATCACATGCGCAGTGAAAATCAAAACAAAAAATCTATTTCCCACATAGATTAAATCATCGTGCAAAATATTAGGGTCACGAGAAAAATACAAAAATCGATAAAACCACAATGTATGAGAGATTGATTTTACCTAGGGAGATCGTATATCCATGTATTCCAAATCCGGATGGAGAAGATGAAGGAGGTCAAGCATCCTCCTCTCTAGTGGTATCCACACGATGAATCTCTACAGCGAAACTCCTCTAATCTGATCTTGCAACTCTTGCGTAGAGGGAGGGGAGAATAGGAGGTGGTGGCTAAAGCTGCAGCCTATCAACCATGAGTCTCCCCTCCTATTTATAAAGAGCCTCCAAAAACTCTAGGGCTCCTGCCTTAGTGGGTATTGGATCTTCATCCAATTACCCACTAACCTTACATTATTGGATCTCTATTCAATAATCTCCTTAGGCCTCTAATTGGGCCTTAATTAAGGAGTCCATCAACATAGTCTCATCTAATGAGAATAGCGACTAATTGGATCTCTATCCAATCCTCTATTCGCTGAAGCATCCACAATATGTGTGTGACCCTCTAGGCCCGATACCGAGCTGGCCGTGAGTCAGTCCCATCAAAACTCCTTTTGTTATAATGAATTATTATCCTCATAATAATTCACTTAACTTATCGACTCTGGACGTACTAGGCCACTACGCCATAGTCCCCGGACGGTACAGGGGGGATCAAATCTATTGGACCTGTCTGTCCACAGTTACCGTGTATCTATAATCCCTTATCCAACTAATATCCCAGAGATCATATATTGAACATGGTACTATTAGGTCACATACAGAATCTGTCATGGTCTCGCTCTAATCGGATTCTCCCGGAGAACTCTTTCTCTCTCAATCCGAATGACCATGGCCAGGGATTTGTTTGAGCAAGCACATATGAGATATTCCTCTCGTGATACTGAGAGTGAATGATCCTCTATTGACACTCAATTGCCTTCGTAAGGTTGGCTACCAATCCTGATAACCAACTATACCAGATCTGAAACTTTCCAAACTTGTAAGTCTAGCGTCAAAGAAAGAAGTACTCATACAAGACATCCTTGGTGTCTCAAGTCTAATGACCTGATACACAACTGAGACTATGAAATCGCTGTCTAGCATTAGGTATCATTTACCATACAACATTCCATAAGCAAATTAATCAGTGAACTCATTCTCCAATGAGCACCTGTACTATATCCTTAGTGTCTTTATACAAGTGGCTATGAGACCAGCCGCCTCCATCATATGGACAGGTATATAGTACACTGATCTGTCCGGTTATCTCAATGTCCCTCTTGAGTAACTTATGATCAAGATTATTTAGGATATGTGTTTAAAGATGAATCAGTCTCATTATCGTGATCTCATCACGATCTGAGTCCCATTGCACAGAATCAAGGACATCACAATATATATGTAACAGATAATGTGAGAATATGCCAATATTAATCATAAGCAAAAAGATCACACAGCGTGTCACAGGTGCCATCACTCATGTGATTGGCTTGCAGGGCACCTTGTAATTAGCACATAATAACTTCAAGAACGCAGATCTTGGCTCAACAATAACATATCATCAGGATGGATTTCATCAAAGAAAAGTTTTAGGTCTCACCAAATAGATATATCAGAAAAGCACCTTAGAGAGGACAAATTATAGACCGACACCCGTTAAGATTATAGAGTTTATTACAATAATTCTAGACATAAAATTTGGACCAAGACCAATGAAATTTAGCTACTTGATCTTTCATAAAAGCTTCAAAACCTTAGTTTTTTTACTTTCATCTTTCTCTTTCTATTTATGCACTGCCATTGTTCAGTGTGCACACTTATCCTCCTTCCATTGCACATGTCTCTCTTCCTTTTTCCTCTATTTTAATTTTTTTAATAGATAAGGTTTGATCCAATTATGGGCTGGACCCAATAATTCTTCCCCTCCAACTCATATGGTGGGCTTTATTAAACCTGCTCCTCGTGTTGGGAAATCAAGCGAGAGCATCATATGCGTAGCAGAAGATCAAAACAAAATCGATATCCTAGGTAGATCAAATCGTCGTGCAAAGATTGGTGCGAGAAAAATCATAAAATAAAAAAATTACATCATATATGAGATTGTTTACCTATGGAGATCGTATATCCCTATTTTTCCATATCCGAATAGAGAAGATGAAGGAGGTCAAGTGTCCTCACTCTAGTGGTATTCACACGATGGATCGCTACAATGATACTCCTCCAATAACAACCCTAAGTCTCACAACTCTTGCATAGCTTCTCACAACAAACTTGAAAGAAGATAATCTATCTTCTTTGTTACCCTCTTTCACCAGAGAGGGGCTGATCGACTGAGAAGGAGAGGGAGATGAGGAGAATAGAGGGGGGTGGCCAATGGTACAACTTATCACCTATGTGTGCTGCCCCTCCTATTTATAAAGAGCCACCTATAAAAACCCTAAGGGATTGTGTGTTAGTAGGTATTGGATCTCCATCCAATTTCCCACTAACCTTGGATTATTAGATATCTATCTAATAATCTCCTTTGGCCTCTAATTGGGCCTTATGCAAGGATCTCATCAATGTAGGGTCTCATCTGATGAGAACATGGGCTAATTGGATAACTCATATCCAATCCTCTATTCGCTAAAGCATCCACCATATGTGTGTGACCCTCCAGGCCCAATACTGAGCTGGCCGTGAGTGGCTCCCATTAGAACTCATTATGATATAGTGAATTATTATCTCCATAGTAATTCACTCGACTCATCGACTATGAACGTACTAGGCCACTACACTATAGTCCCCAGACGGTACAGGGAGATCAAATCCGTCGGACCTATTTGTCTACAGTTATTGTGTATCTATAGTCTCTCATTCAACTATTATGCTAGATACCATATATTAGATATGGTACTATAAAGCCACATACAGAATCTATCCGAGTCTTGCTCTAATCAGATTCTCCCGGAGAACTCCTCTCTCAATCCGATTGACCCAAGCTAGGGATTTATCTAAGTAAGGATGCAAGAGATATTCCTCTCATGATACTAAGAGTGGATGATCCTTTATTGACACTCAATTGCCTTCGTAAGTTTGGCTACCAATCTCGATAATCGATTGTACCGGATTTGGAACTTTCCAAGCTTGTAAGTTTGGCGTTAAAGAAAGAGTACTTAAATAAGATATCCTTGGTGTCTCAAGTCTTAGGACCAGATACACAATTGAGACTACGAAATCGCTGTTTAACATTATATATTATTAACCATATATCACTCCATAAGTGGATCAATCAGCGAACTCATTCTCCAATGAGCATATATATTATATCCTTAGTGTCTTCACACAAGTGGCTATGAGACCAACTGCCTCCATTATATGGACGGGTATACAATATACCAATCTGTCTGGTTATCTCGATGTCCCTCTTGAGTAACCTATGATCGGGATTATTTGAGATCTATGTTTAAAGGTGAATTGATCTTATTATCGTGATCTCATCATGATCTGATTCCTATTGCACAGAACTAAGGACATCATAATATATATATGCAATAGATAATATAATATGATAATATTTTTCAAATAATAATCATAAGTAGAAAGATCGTGTAGTGTGTTACACGTGCCATCACTCATGTGATTGGCTTACAGGACACCTATGTGTTTGATTCCCATCAGACCCCTGTGACGCTTAAATATAATTTGGGCCAGTGGCTTCGTTAGTGGATCTGCAATGTTATCTTCGGATGTAACTCTATCTATTGCTAAATCTTTACGGGCTATGATATCTCTGATTAGATGAAACCTCCTCAAGACGTGCTTAGACTTTTGATGAGACATGGGTTCCTTCGCTGGAGCGATCGCCCTATTGTTGTCATAGTATATGAGAATTGCTCTACGTTGCTCGGTACGACTCCTAAATCCCTAATGAACTTCTTTATCTACACCCTACCTTTATGGTCGAGTTAGTAGTAATATCTTGCTTGGAACTTGTCTAACTTACTGGTTCTCCATTCAGGGTGAAAATATACCTTGAGTTTGACTTTCTATCATCAATATCAGATTGGAAACTTGAGTTCGTGTAGCCCTCAACATGGAGGCTACCTCCTCCATATACTAGTAAAAGATCCTTAGTCATTCATTCTCAAGTACTTAAAGATACACTTTATTACCTTCTAGTGTTCTAAACCTAAATCTGCCTGACACCTGCTCGTCACTCAAAGCATGCACTATATCTGGCCTGGTACACAACATAGTATATATAATAGACCCTATCACTGAGGTATATAGTATTATATCTATATCTGCCCTTTCTTCAGGAGCCTTTGAGGATATACTCCTAGAAAGTAATATTCCATATCTCATCGGTATGAGACATCTCTTAAAATTTTTCATGCCAAACCTTTTGATAATGGAGTCTATGTACTTGGACTGGGACATGTCATACATCATATTAGATCATCTCTATAGATCCGGATCCCAAAAAAATAGGATATAACCCTTAAGTCTTTAATGGAGAAGTTCTTGGATAGCTAAGCCTCTATAGAGAGCATTCATATATCATTCCCAATGATTAGGATGTCATCCACATATAGCACCAAAAAGATGATAGTGCTCCCACTTACCTTCTTGGTACACACAAGACTCATCTTCGTTCTTAACATAGTCATAAGATCTGATTGCCTCATCAAATCTTATGTTCCAACTTCGGGAAACTTGCTTCAATCCATAAATGGACTTGAGCAATCTGCACACTTTATCTGGACACTCTCTAGATATGAATCCCTCTAGCTATATCATATAAACCGCCTCCTCGAGGTTGTCATTGAGGAATATCTTTTTCACATCTATCTGCCAAATCTTATAGTCATAGTATGCTATAATGGCCAAAAGAATTCTGATATATTTAAGAATGTCTATGGGTGTTCGTCATAGTCAACTCCTTGCCTTTGACATTATCCTTCAGCTACTAGTCTTGTCTTATAGATCTCTACCTTTCCATCCACTCCGATCTTCTTCTTGAAGATCCATTTACAACCGATGGGTATGATACCCTTAGGTGCATCTACCAAGTTCTAAACCTTGTAGGAGTACATGGAATACATCTCAGAATTCATGCCTTCTTACCAATTCCTGAAGTCTATACTCATAATATCCTCATCGTAGATCTGAGGATCAATATCATAAGAGTTATCTCTACTGATATGTCTCACATATCTTTCAAGAGTGTGAGATGTTGAATATCAGATTTTGATGATGAAATCAATTGATGAATGCTTGATCGAACAAGGTTGTTAGAGTTGATTGATGCAGGATTAACTATGACAGAGAGATTATTACAATCAGAGGTTTGGTCAGAGTTAAGCATCGAGTCGGGGTTCGAACGAGATGATTGGGAACTCGCCTGGAGTGTGTCGGGACCTCGCCGAAGGTATCGGAAGCTTACCAGGATGGTGCAAGGGAGTTCGCCAAAAGAAGACCGAGACTCGCTTAAAGATTGTCGGGGGTAGCCGAAAGGTTTGTCGGGAGTTGGGAAGGTCTTAAAGTGGATTTGTGGCCATATTGATTGTAATTAATTAAATTATAGTTAGCATTATGCAGGTTCACCATGATGATAAAAAGAAATTATAGATCAGACATGGACCCAGGATCAAGCTTAGGCATCGGGCCAAGGATTGGACGATGCGGCAGGAGCTAGCTGAGAGTTCGTTAGGTCTTTACCGAAGGTATCGTGGAAGATCGCTCAGGAACACGCCGGGAGATCGCCGAAGGAAGACCGTGAAACTCACCGCAAGGAATGCTGGAGGTTGCTAGATTGCGGGAGCGAGGTCGTAAGCTTGGTGGTCATGTTTAATTATAATATTTAAGTCATATATTAAGATTGAGACATGAAATATGAGTAACCACCTATAGCCTGAGTCGACATGGGACCACATACTTCACTATGTATGAGTTCCAATAACTTAGTGGCTCTCTCTCCAATTCTATTAAAATGAGAGTTGGTCATCTTACTACAAAGGCAAGGTTCGTAAGTTACATATGACTCATAATCAAATGACAGGAACAAAATAGCATGCATCCAATGTAATGATAGCTCAAGCAAGCCGATGTAGGGTGACCTCCCTGACGGTAACTGCAGCAACTCTTGCTCTATTGCCGATCTTGAGCTCCATCTTGTCTATGGCCAATATTTTAGGTCTTGCTAGAGCCTGCAATGAATTGGAGATATGTTAAGCACTACCAGTATCTAATACCCATGTATTATTATGAAAATCTGGTAAGTGGAGATTGATCATGAATATACCTGAAGCTTCTCTAAGTTTTTGTTTCGCCTTGTCTGTAAAGTAATCATTACAGTTCCTCTTATAGTGCCCGTCTTTGTCATAGTGGAAGCATTATCCTTTGTCCTTTGTCGGGTATTTCTTGGCAACCTTTCCCTTACCCGGTCTTTCTTTGCCCTTTCCCTTCTTAAGGGTCTCACTGGCCTTCCTTTTCTTCTTAGTCTCACCAATATAGAAAACTGGCTTCTATTTCTTGATGACACTCTCAATTTCCCTCAACATATTGAGGAGCTCCGAGAGAGTCACCTCAAACTTGCTCATGTTAAAATTCATGATGAAGTGAGAAAAGGAATATGACAGGGATTGAAGTATAAGATCAACATATAGGTTAATCTTCTAGGACTATTCTTAGACCTGTGAGTTTCTCGATCCACTATATCATCTTTAGGACATAGTTCTGAACTAATGTCCCTTCTGTCTTCCTGGCTCAGAAGAGACTCATGGATATCTCATATATTTGAGTTCTTATTTCTCAAACAGCTGGCGAAGATGAAGAAGGATAGAATTGACATTCATGCTCTTATGTTGCCTTTGTAACTCAAGAGTCATAGAGGCCAACATGTAACATGTTGCCAATGTGGAATCATCTATATACTTCATATAGCGAGCGATCTCATTATCGCCTTGCCCCTTTGTCCGGTATGGGCATAATTATATGAAGGACATACGTGATTTTCGTTGTCGTGGGAACAATTCTCAAATTGTGGAGCCAATCTGTGTAGTTAGGACCAATGAGGTGGTTGACATCAAATATGCCACACAAGAGGTTTGTGAACGACATGTTTGTGACAAATAAGATATAACACAAATAAATAACATACAAATTTTATGAAAAAACTAATTAAGATATGAACTTCTATCTTAATGTACTCCCATTACTTTCCTAGCGAATCACATGATTAACCATGCAAATTCTAACTAATTACACTAAGCTCGAAAGATAGACAACTCTTGCCACTCATAACTCCTTGTGATTTCCGTCATGTTTGGCTCGACTACTCGACTAACCATGAAGTTAAGTTAAGTTATTATCATCATTACAAGATTAGTCTGATTCGATGATATGCTATCGAGTGACTCAACCAAGTATACAATGTCCTCAGGTCACCAGTGATATCTCTATATCGTAGGCAAGATCTCGATCACATAGATAGGTGAGCCTCGAGTGACTCGATCAACTTAATCTATGTCGTGATTCAATTTCTTCCTATAGTGATGGAAGGCCAAGTGGGTTAATCTTATTGCCTCATGCTTATCGACTTAATATTATTGTAGGAGAGGTTTTGTTTTGTATCGGTCTCTTAATTTGTCGTGTCACACATACATATTTAATATATATCTACATCACATACAAATATATATATATATATATATATATATATATATATATATATACATATATATAGTTGGTGTATAAAAATATATATCACATATGCAAGCCATACTGGATGATCATGAGCCGTCACCTAATATGATTAAGCCTGAGCCAATGGGCTTAATCACTCATAATACAATCTATTTGTGCATCACGTATCTTCATGCATTGTGATTGTTGATTTCATCATCATTGGTCCCGTCGGATCCTCGCTGCATCACCATGCGTCGTGATCTCCCGCCACGAAATCATGGGTCCCGCTATCACCTCCATGCTTCCACCGTGTCTCTCCGTATATTACAAAATAATCACAAGCACGCAGGCTCGACAATAAATGAGAAAAATAAAGGCTCACACTCCCAAATAATAATAATAATGATAATAATAATAATAATAATAATAATAATAATAATAATAATCAGGCTCATGATCATCATTCCAAATCATACATCATATGTACACATCACATCACATGTAGGATTACTAGATATATAATAATTAATTAAACTATTCAATTAATTATTTTTGAAAGTTTTAGGATACTCTACCATAGGGTTCCTAAAATGACAACTTGGGACTCCTTGTGCGGCTAGGAAACCCTAGCCGCTAGGACTCTTCTTGCGGCTAGGAATCCCTAGTCATAAGGAAACCTTGGGAGGCTAGGAAACCCTAGCCTCCCAGGAACTCTTTTGCAGCCTTCTCCATGCTTCAATTTGCCATGCGCAGCCAACACACCTTGGCCGCCCAAAACACCCCTTGCGGCTAGGAAACCCTAACCGTAGGATGAAGGAGTCAGTTTTGTAAGTAGCAACACTTAACAAAAGCCAACAAAATTTATAAAAAGATCTATAATACATATTCCCCCTAATGATAAATGTAATTTTGAAAGTTTTGATCATTATGTTATATTTGCTCCTTCAAAAAATATAGCTCTCAAAAATTACTTTAGGTTCCTAAAGGAATAATCAATTATTTGATGCCAAAAGTCAAGAGAGGTAGATCTAACCATGAAGGACCCAAAGTTAAATGGGTACCTAAAGTAAACCCCTCCTTCTTATAGGTATATCTCCGAACAAGAGCTAGAGGCAAAATATGATATCTTGATATAGATGCTCAAGGCATATGACTGAAGATCCAACATAATTTTTAAAGCTCACTAGCCGAGACAAAGGATATGTAACCTTCGGAGACAACAACAAAAGGAAAAAATATCATTATTAGAAATATTGGTAACACATCAAATATGTTGATTGAAGATGTTTTGTTAGTAGATGGTTTAAAACATAACTTACTAAGCATTAGTTAATTGTTTGGTAAGGGATATAATATCAAATTTGAATCTAATGCTTGCATTATAGACATACCACATAAGAATAAATCTATGATTGCCTTAAGGAATAAAATGTTTATACTATTAATCTTCATGATTTTCATGACGAAACTTATTTATCAATTTTAAATGATGATGCATGATTTTGGCATAGGAGATTAGGTCATGTAAGTATGAAGTTGAAATCGTAAATTGAAATTAAAGAACTTATAAGAGGAATGCTTAGAATTAAATTTATCAATAAGATTTGTGATGCATATTAATTAAGAAAATAAATAACTCGTAGCTTTAAACTCAAAAATCAATTACCTATAGACCATTATAATTAATTAATATGAATTTATTTAGACCAATTGATATCACAAGCCTATGAGGTAGTAAATATGCTTTTATGATTGTTGATGATTATAGTAGTTTTACTTGGACATACTTTGTGGCACATAAAAGTGATTGTTTTAAATGTTTTATGAAGTTTTATAAACAAGTTCAAAATGAAAAATGTTTTATGATTTCTTTTATTCATAGTGATGATGGTGATGAATTTAAGAATTATGATTTTTAAGAATTTTATGATTCCAATGGGTATGACCATAATTTCTTTACTCCAAGAAATTGATATGACCTAAGCAGGGTTGGGTCCTAGTCTATGGAGTCATGTCATGAAATAAACCCTATTTGGCTGGTTAGGAGTTGATTGGATCCAAGTCCTAGTTGGACTAGGATTCAGCTAGGAGGAGTTTGATTAGGAGTAGGAGTCCTACTAGGGTTTGGACTTGTAACCCTATAAATAAGCACGTAAACATTCTCTTCTCATCAATGAAAATTTAGCCACTTTCTTCAGCTCTTGTAGCCGAAACCTTGGAGGGCTGATCCCCTATAGAGATCGAGGAGGGCCGATCCCCTACATAGATCAGTTATCCCCGATAAAAATCTTCAAGTTCCTATCAATCTGGTATCAGAGCAGTGTTCTTGGCGTCTAACTGTTCATTTACCACTGCCATCTCTATCTACCGCTACCATTTTTAACTAGTACTATCTATTGGGAAACCTCAGCGGAAGCATCACATGCGTAGTGAAAGATGAAAATAAACTAGTTTCCCACGTAGATTAAAATCATCGTACAAAGATTGGTGCTAGAAAACCTGCAAAACTAAAAGACTGTATCATGTATGAGATTGTTTATTTAGGGAGATCATATATCCATATTTTTGTAGATTCAGATGGAGAAGATGAAGAAGGTCAAGTGTCCTACTCTCTAGTTGTATCCACACGATGGATCGCTGTAGCAATACTCCTCTAATCACAATGATAAATCTCATAACTCTTGCGTAGAGGGAGGGAGGAGAATAGAAGGGGGTGACCAAAGGTGCAGCCTATCATTTATGTGCCGCCTTTGCCTCCTGTTTATAGAGACCCAATAAAAACCCTAGAGTTCCTACCTTATTGGGTATTGGATCTTCATCTAATTATCAACTAACATTTGATTATTGGATCTCTATCCAATAATCTTCTTTGGCCTTTAATTGGACCTTATGCAAGGAGCCCATTAATGTAGGGTCTCATTTGATGAGAACAAAGACTAATTGGATAACTCATATCCAATCCTCTATTCGCTGAAGTATCCACCATATGTGTATGACCTCTAGGCCCGATATCGAGCTGGCCGTGTGTCACTCCCATTAGAACTCCTTCTGATATAGTGCATTACTATCCCCATAATAATTCACTCGACTCATCGACTATGGACGTACTAGGCCACTGCATCATAGTCCTTAGACGGTACAGGGGGATCAAATCCATCGAACCTATCTGTCTACAGTTATCGTGTATCTATAGTCCCTGAACCAACTAATATCCTTGAGATCGTATATTGGACATGGTACTAGCAGACCACATATAGAATCCATCCGAGTCTCGCTATAATCGGATTCTCTCAAAGAAATCATTTTCTCTCAATCTAAATAACCCTGACCAGGGATTTGTTTGAGCAAGCATACACGAGATATTTCTCGTGTGATATTGAGAGTGGATGATCCTTTGTTGATACTTAATTACCTTCGTAAGGTTAGCTATTAATCCTGATAACCAGTTGTATCAGATCTAAAACTTTCCAAACCTGTAAGTTCGATAAAAAAGAAAAGAGTACTCAAACAAAACATCCTATAATATCCCTCATTTTTAAAATATTTGTAATGATCTTTTTTAAATTTTTAATGAGGATTTGTTTAATAATAGATTATTTATAAGAACCTATTTGTAAATATGAGAATTTATTTAAAAGCTTATTGCTAGGGACCTAAATATAAAACTTAAAAGTTTGATATGAATTGTGTAAGATTCATATTAAGTTATAGAAAAAAAAAGGGTGATGACATGTACCATTAACTAGTTAAAAGTGATGCCACTTATGCATGTGCTTAGGTGACACATGTGCACCTTACATTTATGCTTGCCACCTATAACCCATATGTTAGCTTAAACAAATAATAATTAGAGAAAAAAGGGATTGCTGTAATGTAAACTTGTGAAGGAGAAGAAGAAGAAGAAAAGGAAGAAGAGAAGAAAGAGGAGAAGAAAAGATTTGAGGGTTTTGACATTTTGATCAAATCCATATTTGGGATCAAAATTTGCAAAGACAAGTGTTCTAATCTCATTCTACATAATATCATCTATCCTTTTTCTACTAAAATTTATCCTTATTCTTACTTTGATTATGAGAAAAATTTGGGTCAAAACCGAAATATCTTTTGTTGGCTACCTAAATGTGAATCTATAATATTTTAGAGATTATGACCTATCTGCCTTGTTCAAGTTGTAACTTTTAGTACAGACCTCTGATTTAGATAAAAATTAGTTTTTTAAAAAATAGATTCACATATCTTTCTTTTGAAATTGACTTTGAAT
This sequence comes from Ensete ventricosum, assembly GCA_029747655.1. Lineage (NCBI taxonomy): Eukaryota > Viridiplantae > Streptophyta > Magnoliopsida > Zingiberales > Musaceae > Ensete > Ensete ventricosum. The sequence continues at coordinate 21,539,269 of JAQQAF010000006.1, forward strand.
AATATAGAGTTCATTTGCTAGTTCAAATGTTTGTTTTAATTGAATAAATAAAATCTATAAAATAGAGTCTGTAGCTCCTGACCTTTCATCACTATATTGCTTTTATCTTTCTGTTGGAGTATTTGATTTATGTAAAACAAGATTAATTAGAAAATAGGCTCATATATATTTCATTTGATACTAGGTTTGAAAGATTTGGAGCCCAAATGACAATCAAAATTTCTGTTTTGTTATACCTTATGGATTCTATAAAATAGGGATCATAATTCCTGACCTTTGGTTGCCAAATCATTTATAACTTTTTGTAGAGACTTCCAATTTATAGGAAACTGATTTCATTTGAAATTAGATTGATTTATCTTTCCAAAAATATTTTTTTGAATTATTTAAAATAACTTTGAGATGTGCCTTCTGAATTATGTCAGAATAGTGATTACATTAGTTTTGCCTATTCTTGCTTCATCCACTTAAAAACTGAATTCTTTGATGCTCTTAACTTTGATTTCCTTATATATTTGAATATATTATATATTAATCAATGTTATATATATATTATTTTATTTAGGCACATGCATAATTTGTTGTTTTGCATGTGCTACCGATTTAAGCTAAATTCATTGCTCATGTCCTTTTGTACTCTAGTGTTTGTGGGATATTCTTGACCTTTGCTAAAAATGGTAAAGGGTATATTATACTTGGAGCTTATGATACTCTACTATATTTGGTGGTCAGATGTACCATATTATATTTGTGATCCCACTTCACCATCTATGTTTTTGATATGATATCAGATCATATTCTGTCTATGATCTAGCTAAAGTTTTTCTTCTTTGGAGCCTTATATCATTGCTTTTAAATCTTGTGTACTCTTATTCCTTATTCGTTGCCTATCTGAATGCATATTATGAATGTTTATGTGTTCATCGTATTATTTTATATTTGGCATATGTATATTTCGTTGTTTCGCATGTGCTTCCGATATATGCCAATTTTGTTGCTCATGTCTTATTGTACTCTGGTGTTTGTGGGATAATTCTGGACCTTTGCCAAAAATGGTAAAGGGTATTATGCTTAGAGCCCATGATGCTCTGCCGGCCCCCACCGACTTCACTCAGACGTGGGTGGATGGAGCTCTCAGACGTGGGATACTTCTGTCTGTTAGTCATCCAGAAATGGATGAACCATATTCTGTCTAATCCCACTTCAACCTCTATGTCTTTGATATGATATCCAAAGCATTACTTATGAGTTTGTTTTTTCGCTTTGGATAAGAATAAAATGAATGTTATGAGTTTATTTTTTTCGCTTTGGATAAGAATGAAATGAATGTTATGTCTGATATGATATTAAGCTTATGTTCCTCATTTGTTCACTTGATAAGATTTGAGATTATCCATTCACCATTGATATATTTTGTAATATGTTTATGTCTTTGATATGTTCTGAAATATTTCATTTGCTATTGATATATTCTAAAACATTTCAGATGCCATTGATATGTTTAGAAATGTCTTATGCATTTTTGATAAGTTTCAAAATGTTTCATTCGCCATTGATATGTTTTGAAATGTCCTATATACTCTGAAATATTTTGGATTCCCTTTAATATGTTCTGAAACACTTTATACATCTTTGATATGCTCCAAAATATTTCGTATTCTTATTGATATGCGACTTGACATGCTTCCGCCTTTGATATGGTCTGAATCATTTCACATTCCATTATATGCTCCAAGATGTTTCACACGACATTGACAGGTTTCGAGATATTTCACACCAATGATATGCTCCATCTACTCTTCCTCTATTGTTATGATCAAAGTATGTTTCGAATAAAATGATTTATGATTATGTATTTTACAAGATACAACCTATGGATTCTTATACCCTTGCCTTGCTATCTGATATCAAGTTTGTTTTGAAAACTATTCTTCTTGGTCTTGGACATGTTAGTCACTTGCTGAGCTCTATATGCTCACTCTGTTGCTATATAAATTTACAAGTTAGCTTGTCACTTATAGAAAAGTTAGGACTGAGCCGAGATAGTGGAAAGCTATGTAGATTTTGGGCAAGTCTTGTTAAGAAATGTTGTATAAGAATATTTTGTATGTAATGAAATATTATAGATAAAGGTTAGAATATCTTTTAGTGTTGAATCTTTGAATGTTAAGTCTTACAATCATAGGAAGTGGTGGAAAATGGTTGGTTTTGCATTCGTATAGATTTCTGAGACTGATGGTTTTATAGGTGTGGTTAATGTTTTTGATTAACATTGAGTTTTGTGGATTATCGAGTGATGTGGTGTAAGATTTATAAGCTGCACAGGTTTTATGAATGGATGTTGAATGATTTTTGAAAATGTTTAATCAGTATCCTCAATGTTAGTTTGGATCCTGGGTTCGGATTGTTGATAAATTTTAATGCATTTCTGATATATGATGGGTTCACGCCTTTCGAATGTGATAATATTTGGGAGGCGTGACAAAGATGGTATCAGAGCATGAATTGAGAATTACAGATATTTGATATGTTTGATGTGCCAAGTAAATTGAGGCTTTAGAAATTATATAGTGATGGATGGAGGTATGATAAATTTAGAGGACTAATTTTTTTTTTTAAGGGGAGGAGAGTGTAATATCCCTCATTTTCAAAATAATTGTAATGATGTATTTTAAATTATTAATGATAATTTATTTAATAATAGATTATTTATAAGGACCTATTTATAAATATGAGAATTTTTTTAAAAGCTTATTGCTAAGGACCTAAATGTAAAACTTAAAAATTTTATATGAATTATGTAAGATTTATATTAAGTTATAGAAAAAAATAGGTGATGACATGTGTCATTATCTAGTTAAAATTGGTGCCACTTATGCACCTTACATGCATGCTTGCCACCTACAATCCATCCATATATTAGCTTAAAAAAAAAAATAATTAAAGAAGAAAGGGATTGTTACAAAGTAAACTTGTGAAGGAGAAGAAGAAGAAGAGAATAAAGAGGAGAAGAAAAGATTTAGGGGTTTTGACATTTTGATCAAATCCATATTTGGGATCAAAATTTTGCAAAGGCAAGTGTTCTAACCCCATCCTACATAATATCTTCTATCATTTTTCTATTGAAATTTATCCTTGTTCTTACTTTGATTATGAGGAAAATTTGGCACAAAACTGAAACCTCCTTTGTTGGCTGCCTAAGTGTGAATATGTAATATTTTTGAGATTATGACTTGTCTGCTTTGTTCAAGTTGTAACTTTTAGTACAGACCTCTGATTTGGACAAAACTTAGTTTTTTAAAAAATAGATTCAAATATCTTTCTTTTGAAATTGAGTGTGAAGAATTTTGAGTTCAATTGCTAGCCCAAACGTTTGTTACTAGATTAATTAGAAAAATAGGCTCATAGATATTTAATTTGATACTAGGATTATTTGGAGCCCAAATGACTATCAAAATTTCTCTTTTGCTAGATCTTATGGATTTTATAAAATAGGGATCATAATTTCTTACCTTTGACTGCCAAATCATCTATACCTTTTTGTAGAGACTTCGAATTTATATAAAACTTATTTCATTTAAAATTAGATTGATTTAGCTTTCCAAAGATATCCTTTTTAGGTAATTTAGAGTATATTTGATTGTTCAAAATAACTTTGAGATGTGCCTTCCGAATTCTGCTAGAATACTGATTGTATTAGTTTTGCCTATTCTTGCTTTATCCATTTCAAAACTGAATTCTCTGATGCTCTTGCCTTTGATTTCCTTACATATCTAAATATATTATATATTAATTAATGTTATATATATATATTTTTATTTAGGCACATGCATAATTTATTATTCTGTATGTGCTTCCGATATAAGCCAAATTCATTGCTCGTCCTTTTATACTCTGGTGTTTGTGGGATATTCTGGACCTTTGCCAAAAATGATAAAGGGTATGTTATGCTTGGAGCCTGTGACGCTTTACTATGTTTGGTGGTCAGATGAACCATATTATGTTTATGATTTCACTTCACCATCTATGTTTTTGATATGATATCAGATCATATTCTGTTTGTGATCTAGCTAAAGTTTTTCTTCTTCGGAGCCTTATATCATTACTTTTAAATCTTGCGTACTCTTATTCTTTATTTATTGCCTATCTGAATGTATATTATGAATTTTTATATATTTATCGTATTATTTTATATTTGGCATATGTATATTTCGTTGTTCCGCATGTGCTTCCGATATATGTCGATTTTGTTGCTCATGTCCTTTTATACTATGGTGATTGTGGGATAATTCTGGACCTTTGCCAGAAATAGTAAAGGATATTATGCTTAGAGCACATGGGTGGATGGAGCTCCCAAACGTGGGAGACTTCTATCTGTTGGTCGTCCAGAAATGGATGTACCATATTCTGTCTGATCCCACTTCACCCTCTATGTCTTTGATATGATATCCAAAGCATTACTTATGAGTTTATTTTTGCGCTTGGGATAAGAATGAAATGAATGTTATGTCTGATATGATATTGAGCATTTGTTCCTCATTTGTTCACTTGATAAGCTTTGAGATTATCCATTCACCATTGATATACTTTGTAATATGTTTACGTCTTTGATATGCTTCAAAATGTTTCATTTGCTATTGATATATTTTGAAATATTTCACATGCCATTGATATGTTTCGAAATGTCTTATGCATCTTTGATAAGATCTAAAATGTTTCATTCGCCATTGATATGTTTCGAAATGTCCTATACATCTTTGATATACTCTGAAATATTTCATATTCCCTTTGATATGTTCCGAAACACTTTATACATCTTTGATATGCTCCAAAATATTTTGTATTCTCATTGATATGCGACTTGACATTCTTACGCCTTTGATATGCTCTGAATCATTTCACATTCCGTTGATATGCTCCGAGATGTTTCATACATCATTGACATGTTTCGAGATATTTCACACCAATGATATGCTCCATCTACTCTTCCTTTACTATTATGATCAAAGTATGTTTTGAATGAAATGATTTGTGATTATGTATTTTACGAGATGCTACCTATGGATTCTTATACCTTTGGCTTACTATTTGATATCAAGTTTGTTTTTAAAACTATCATTCTTGGTCTTGGATATTTTAGTCACTTGCTGAGCTCTATATGCCCACTCTGTTTACTATATAAATTTTATAAGTTAGCTTGTCACTTACATAAAAGTTAGAGCTAAGCTGAGACAGTGGAAAGTTATTGAGATTTTGGGCAAGTCTTATTGGGAAGTGTTGTATAAGAATATTTTGTATGTAATAAAATATTATAGATAAATATGAACTGATGTATCTTGTAAAAAAGTTAGAATACCTTTCAGTGTTTTATCTTTGAATGTTAAGTTTTACAATCATATGAAATGGTGAAAAATGGTTGGTTTTGCATTCGTATGAATTTCTAAGACTGATGATTTGTTAGGTGTGGTTAATGTGGTGTAAGATTTATAAATTGCACAAGTTTTATGACTAGATGTTGAATGATCTTTAAAAATATTTAATTAGTATCCTCAATGTTGGTTTGGATCCTCGGTTCAAATTGTTGATAAATTATAATATATGTATGATATATGATGAGTTCACGCCTTTCGAATATGATAATATTCGAGGGGCATGACACATCCTTGGTGTCTCAAGGTTGGCTATAAATCTCGATAACCAGTTGTATCAATCTCACAACTGGGACTACGAAATCGTTGTCTAACATTAAGTATCATTAACCATGCAACATTTCATAGCTAGATCAATCAATGAACTCATTTTCCAATGGGCACTTGTACTGTATCCTTAATGTCTCCACATAATTAGCTATGAGACTAGCCGCCTCCATCATTTTGATGGGTATACAGTACATTAGTCTGTCCGGTTATCTTGATGTCCCTCTTGAGTAACCTATGACCGAGATTATTTGAGATATATGTTTAAAGTCGAATCGATCTCATTATCGTGATCTTAACATGATCTGATTCCCATTGTATAAAACCAAGGACATCATATTTATATATATAAAATATAATATAATATCATAATATGCTAATAATAATAATAAATAAAAAGATCACGCAGCGTGTCACAAGTGCCATCACTCACATGATTGGCTTGCAAGACACTTGTAACTAGCAAATCTCCCACTTGACCTAAAGCCAATCACCTATATCTCTAATCCCCATCAGACCCTTATGATGCTCAAATACAATCTAAGCTAGTGGCTTCGTCAGTGGATCTACAATGTTATCTTTGGTTAAAACTCTTTCCATTGCTATATCTTTCTGGGCTATGATCTCTCTAATTAAGTGGAGCCTCCTCAAAATAATTCTGATGAAACTTGCTATAACTATTGCCTTGTCACTATCGTAGGAATCAGCTCTATGCTGCTCGGTACGACTCCCAAATCCCTGATGAACTTCTTTATCCACACCCCTTCCTTTACTACCTTTGCTGTAGTAATGTATTCCGCCTTTATGGTCGAGACAGCAGTAGTTTCTTGCTTGAAACTCTTCTAACTTACTGGTCCTCCATTTTATTTGGATCAATTGGCACTAAGAGAGAAGGGGGGGGGGGGGGGGGGGGGGGGGGGGGTGGTGGGCGGTTGTGTATTAGTGCAAGTGATGAAAACTTGATTTAAAGAAAACTTTATTCAAAATAAAATTGATATTGAAAGCATTTCATTTAAGTAGAGTAAGTGAGCAATTTAACTTATGGAACAATGCTAGGATTCTTGCTTAATGAAAGCTCAAGTATGAACATACAAATCCAAATAAAATTCAAGATATGAAACACTCACAAATTTATAGTGGTTCGGCCTCAACCTGGCCTACGTCCACTCCCGAGTCCTCTTCTCCGAGGTCTTTCAGCGTCCACTACTGATTTTCTTTTGGTGAAGATCAAACCCTTATAAGCTTTCAACTTATAAGGGAGACTCTTAACAAGAATACAATACTTAGCTCACTCCCTTCCGCTTTTTTTTTTCTTGTACACTTTTGACACCCAATTTTTCACATAATTTTGAGCCAATTATGTGCAAAAACTTGTGCTAAATGCAAGAAATCTTGAGGTATTTATAGGCTCCAATTGACTTTAGAAAAATAGAGCCAAAATTCAAACTCACTTGAAAAATCTGGGTACAAGCGGTACAACCGCCGACGCCGACAGTACAACTGTCGAAAGGCACCCTGAAAATAAGGTATGGGTGGTACAACCATTAGCCTGGGTGATCCAACCATCGCCTGCTACTCGGATTCCTGGGCAGTGATGTTACAATCGTCGCTCACCGGTGGTACAACCATCGAAAAACCTGAAAAAGTAATTCCCTTCACTTTTCCAATTCCGACTCGTACCTCATGTTGACCAATTCCCAGGTCAACCAATTGTGCTTGACTTGAGATCAATCTAAACCCCATAGTAGACCCAGTTTGTCTCAATTGAGTTAACTTGGATTCCTTGCAAACTTAACTTAAGTTGGACTCAAACCTAATGATGCTAACTATGACTAATTAATTATAATCAATGTGATCACCAAGTCCAACAAGACCCTCTTGACTCCCTCCCGATAAGCTTTTTGGCAACCCCCGACGATCTTCCAATGAGTCTCTCTTAGTTTTCTTTTGGCGAACTCTCGACGCCATCCTAGCAAGCTCCCGATCAGCTTCGGCAAGCTCCCAACGAACTCCCATCAAGCTTCTGATACCTTCGGCAAGCTTCCAGCGAACTCTTGGCAAGCCTCATATCCCTTGGGTGAGCTCCCGACGAACTCCCAGCAAGCTTTCGACGAGTCTCTCGGCAAGTTCCCACTGCATCGTCCGAACCCCGCCTCGATGCCCCGGACTTAACTCTGGCCCAACATCTGATTGTAACTTTCTCTTTGTCATAGTTAATCCTGCATCAATCAACTCTAACACACATGTTAGATCAATAACCTATCAATTGATTTCATCATCAAAATTCGAGATTCAACAATCTCCCCCTTTTTGATGATGACAATCAATTAATGACTGGAGTTAAACCTTACTCCCCCTCCATCCATGCCATGATTCAAATTAGAAAAACTAAATTCAAGAGAACCAACCACTCTTACATTCAAGTATCATAATATTTATTTATCAAATCTTGAAATGATATATCATGAATTTCAAAATCATCAAATCATACATGATACATGATATTTATCTCAACCAATCATGAATAATCAAAATTTCAAAGTATATAACATGAATTTCATGCAAAATTATCTTCTTTCAAAAATCATCATGATATAATATTAATTTCATTTTTCTACATATGTCATCAACATGTCATCTCCCCCTTTGTTATCAACAAAAGGGTGAAATGTTAGAGCAAATGATTCCAAGGCCCATGTATCAATGATTTTCTCATGATTTTTTTTTCTTTTTGACATGTATGTATCAATCACTCTTGTGTCATCAATTTGCTATTTTTCCTCCTTTTTTTATCATAAAAAAGGTGAAATAACAAGCAAATAATTTCATGATACATAAACTCATCACATATAAAAAATTTTATATTTTTATAAAATAATTTTTGTATTGCTCCCTTTCTTTAAATAATAAAGAAGAAACAAGGGAGAAGAGTGAAAAACATCATCACAAAATAGATGTTAATCTAGTAAATTTTGGATTTTAATATAATTAGGAACTCTCCATGCAATTTCAAAATTAGTAAATAAAGTAATTCATGCATTCTCATGGTTTAGCTCTCAATCTCAATCTTATAGATATAAATTTTGAAATGATTATTTCAAAATTTTGAGAAATCCAAGATTCACTTACACAATTATCTTATTAAATTTTCAATAGTAAATCAAAATAGCAAATCATATATTTTTTGAAGATCATTTTCATATAAATTTTCTTTCCTTTTTGTAAACAAGAAAGTATAAACAAAGAAGGGAAGTGAAAAATATCATATCACAAAAATACTCAATTTTATAGATGTAAATTCCGAAATCAAGAGCTACCCAGACAATTTAGTTTATTTTATGTAAATTTCAAGCAAAGTAGCAAATCAAGCAAATCATGCATTTTGAAGACTATCTAATGTAAATTTTGATAATAAGCATCAAGAATTCAAAAAAAAAAAAAACATGATAGTAAATTAAGCTCAAATTGTAAATCAAGTATTTTGCATGTATTTAGAAAGTTCTAATTTTCTTCTAAGCAATTATTCCTTATTCAATGTTAGAATATTTTTTTAATATCCAAATTATCTTCTAACCAAATTAATTTTGACTCCTCCCCCTTTTTCTATTATCAACAAGAAATATAATGATTTAATTTTTCTATTGCATCCATGTTTTAAATATAACCAAACCATGAGTACAAAGGAATCATGTCATAAAAATTTAAACCATAAGTATCAAAAGACATGATTTCTTTTGATAAATCTCTTCTTAGATGATAAAATGAGATCTTAAGATATCAAAGAAAAGTCTTCATTCATAAAAATATTAAATTATAAATATTAAGAAAGATCATGATTAGGATAAAAACTTTTCTTTAGTAAGTTGCAAAGAAGACATAGGAGATTAAGATCATGGTTTATAAGAAGATTTTCAAGTTATAAATCTAAAAAGATAAATTATGATTGATTTATATAATTTTCTTCGAACGAACTTGATTTGTATAAAGATTTTAAGTTACAATTTTTCAAGATGTCAATATCATGATAATAACTTATTCAAGTTTAAATCATCAAAATCGATATTTAAAAATAGCATGAATAGATTCATCAATCTCTTATTAAAATCTTAATAAGATAGAGATTGAGAAATTTTCAAAAGAAATCATCACAAATATTACAATAAGATATTTTCAAACATGATATTTGGTGTATCTTTAATCCAATGATATTTCTTTGGTAAGTGTGTCTAACTCTTTTAGACTTTAGTGAAAAGAGTTGTTATGTACTTGTCATGTGTATTTCAAATATATATATTTTTGAAAGCACTAAAATGAGAAATATAAAATTTTTTATTTAAAGTTTTAATTCAAGAACTATCATCCAATCATAACCCATTTTAATATATACTTATCATCGTAACATTTAAATCATTTCACAAATTTAGTCAATAATAATATAATATTTGAATCATCAAATTATTTTTATAGTTTAAGAGATTCAATAATAATGATATCATTTTATCTTCTTGAAGGATTCATAGGATAAAAATGTTTTCAAGAATAATTATGCTCCTTTTTAGTTATTTTAACTTATGAAATTTATTTCAAGAATGCAATGTCATTTAATGCCAAAAACTAAGTTTCATCAAGATCATTGCAATAAAACATTTTCAAACAAGAGTTTTGATTTATTTTATTTTTAATGATTTTTAAACTTAGTGAAATGAGTTACCATGTTCATTTAATTCTCATTAAATATATTATTGATTTTTAAAAATACTAGACAATGAAGCATAAATTTTCTCTCCCTTTTTTCTATATTGTTCTATGCTCAAAGTCTACCATTCAACAATAATCATTTAATCATAATCATCAAAATCTTTCTTTCATAAATTTGAATTTAGATAAAGTATCTAATTTATTTTTATATTAGCATGCCGAAGTTAGAGCAATCAAGATTAATTATTACAATGAGTTATCCAAAGATTTATTACCAATGATAGTCCTCGAAATTTTCAGAATTATCAAGGGTATTTTTGGAATTCTATACATGAGGATAGTCCTCAGAATTTTTAGAATTATTGAGGGTATTTTCGGTTTTCTGGATGAGAGGACAATCCTCGAAATTTCCAGAACTATTGAGGGCATTTAAGGAATTATGTATAAAGAGGATAGAGATGGAATTTCTTAATTTCTAAGGGGCATAACCATATTTTTCTCGAAAAAGATGCCATAGCCCTCCTTCACCTACACTATTTTTAGCCGTCGACATCGCTGCCCCTGCGCAGGCGAAGGGGCGGCCACCCTTGTAGCCGTCGCCCCTGCTGGTGGCAGGGCTGTCCGTGGGCGACAGCCCCTTGCGGGCTGGCCGCAGTCGGCCGTGCCCGCGGGTCGTCGCCCCATGTGGGCTACTGCCCCTGCGGGCTGCCGCCCCTTGCAGGGGGGCCTTGGCTGCAGTCGGCCACTCCTTGCAGGTAGCCAGGCCATGGTCGGCCGCCCCTATAGGGGGCCTGGCCGTGGCCAGCCACCTCTGCATGCAGACAGCATGCATGTGGCCACCCCTCCCCTGCAGGTAGCGCCTACTTTCGCTGCCAATCACTGCAACAAGCGCATAGAACAGTTCTACGCGATTCAATCTCATCACACGTAGTTTGAAACCAATTTTTTTGCATGAAAACCTTGGCTTTGATACCACTGTTGGGAAACCTCATCGGGTGCATCACATGCGCAGCGGAAATCAAAACAAAAAACTGGTTTCCTACGCAGATCAAATCATCGTGCAAAAGATTGAGGTTGCGAGAAAAATCATAAAAACCGAAAAAAACTATGATGTGTGTGAGATTTATTTTACCTATGGAGATCGTATATCCCTGTATTCCAGATCCGAATGGAGAAGATGAAGGAGGTCAAGAGTCCTCCTCTCTAGCGGTATCCACACGATGGATCTCTATAGCGAAACTCCTCCAATCGGATCTTGCAGCTTTTGCTCAGGGGGAGGGAGGAGAATAGGAGGTGGTGGCTAAAGTTGCAGCCTATCAACCATGAGTCTCCCCTTCTATTTATAGAGAGCCACCAAAAACCCTAGGGCTCCTTCCTTAGTAGGTATTGGATCTCCATCCAATAACCCACTAACCTTGCATTATTGGATCTCTATCCAATAATCTCCTTAGGCCTATAATTGGGCCTTAATCAAGGAGCCCATCAACATAGGATCTCATCTAATGAGAATAGAAGCTAATTGAATCTTCATCCAATCCTCTATTCGCTGAAGCATCCACCATATGTGTGTGACCCTCTAGGCCCGATACCGAGTTGGCCGTGAGTCACTCCCATCAGAACTCCTTCTGATATAGTGAATTATTATCCTCAAAATAATTCACTTGACTCATCGACTATGGACGTACTAGGCCACTACGTCATAGTCCCCAAACGGTACAAGGGGGATCAAATCCATTGGACCTGTCTATCCACAGTTACCGTGTATCTATAATCTCTCATCCAACTAATATCCCAGAGATCGTATATTGGATATGATACTGTTAGGTCACATACGGAATCAGTTTATCTTGCTCTAATCAGATTCTACCGGAGAACTCAAATCATGTGCCTTGAGCATTTACTTTCAAAATATTACTTAGTGCTCCTAGCCTTGTTAGGAGGTAACTTTATATTATGAGAGGTTTTGATTTAGGTACCCATTTGAGTTTGGGTCCTTCATGATATGTTCTTCCCATTTTCTCTAATAATTAAGGTTGTTTATGGTTCCTTTAGGAACCTAAATTAATTTATGTGGACTATAATTTTAAAATGAACACTTAGAAGTAAAGTGTCCATATTTACCATAAAAATTATATCTATTTTTGGGCAAAGAGTGTAATATGGGTCTTCTAATGAGGATAGTTGGCTTTTAATGAGTCTTACTCATAATACCAATACATTCCTTATGAACATGACCCTTATCAACATAGATCATGTTTAGAGACTCATTGTCTATCTTAAGCCTTTTTTGAGTTTATTACAGTATATCATTTTTTTGTTTAATTACCTCTAGTGACTCATACTTAGAACAAGAAAAACATGATATTGATGCATCATTCAAGGTTTTATATTTAGTGCATGAATTATGTGATGTTGGTGTATCATGCATTTGTTCAAATTTACTAACTAAAGAATCATGCTCTTTCTTAAGTAATTTATAAGATTTACTAATCATTCTAAATTCATCATAAAGTTCATGAAAAGCATTTGATAATTCATCAAACGTAAATGAGACTTTGGAGAAATCACTTACCTCATTGTTAATGGCCATAAGCATGAGATTCTCCACTTCCTTTTGATTGTGCTGTTTATCTTCAGAGTGTCTTAGCTTCTTGCATTCATAGCAAGAGTTCTTGTCCAACTTAATATCATTTTTATAGTTTATGTTCATTAATTTATCCGATTTATTTGTCAAAGATTCAAAGTCCTCATCACTCGAGATTTCACTTGAGGAGTTATATGTTATGCTCAGTTCCTATTCATTCCTATTCCTTAGAAGGTGTACTTCAAGTTTATTTTTACAAGTCTTTTCATTTAATGAATCATTTAATTTAGTTGTGCTTTCATAAGTGATTTTTAATTGATGCCATATATCGAAAGCCGAATCACAAGAACAAACCCGACCAAACTCATTTTTGCTTAAGGCATAAAACAAAACATTCATAGCTTTCGCATTTAAAGAAAATATTTATTTTTCATAATCATTCCAATCATGTATTAGATTGAATGACTTCCAAAAATCTTTTTCAACAATACACAACAAAACAAGATCTATTGAAGTAAAAAAGATACGCATTCAAAATTTTCAAGATGTGTTGTCCGTCTCATTGAACATAGGAGGACATAGCAATGAAAATAGTTCCATCCGAAGATAACATTGTAGATCCACTGACGAAGCCACTAGCTTAGATTATATTTGAGTGTCACAAGGGTCTGATGGGGATCAGACACATAGGTGATTGGCTTGTGGTCAAGTGGGAGATTGCTGGTTACAGGTGTCTTGCAAGCCAATCACGTGAGTGATCTTTTTACTTATGATTAATATTGGCATATTCTCACAGTATATTATTTGTTCCATATATATTGTGATGTCCTTGGTTCAGTGCAATTGGAATCAAATTGTGATGAGATCACGATAATAAGATCGATTCACCTTTAAACACATATCCTAAATAATCCCGGTCATAGGTTACTCAAGAGGGACATTGAGATAACCGGATAGATCGATGTACTATATACCCGTCTATATGATGGAGGCGGCTGGTCTCATAGCCACTTATGTGGAGACACTAAGGATATAGTACAGGTGCTCATCAGAGAATGAGTACACTGATTGATCCGCTTATGGAATGCTATATGGTTAATGATACCTAATGTCAGACAGCGATTCCATAATCCCAATTGTGTATCTGGTCCTTAGACTTGAGAGACCAAGGATGTCTTGTATGAGTACTCCTTTATTTGATGCCAAACTTATAGGTTGGGAAGTGGTCTTTCTTTGTCCTTCCCTTCTTAAGGGTCTTGTTGGCCTTCCTTTTCTTTTTGGTCTCACCAATATAGAGAACTGGTTTCTCCTTCTTGATGGCACTCTCAGCTTCCCTCAACATATTGAGGAGCTCAGGGAGAGTCACCTCAAACTTGCTTATGATAAAATTCATGATGAAATGAGAAAAGAAATCTGGTAGGGATTGAAGTATAGATCAACGCATAGGTTATCTATCCTCTAGGACTATTCCTAGACCTGTGAGTTTCTCGATCCACTCTATCATCTTTAGGACATTATTCTCAACCGATGTCCCTTCTGTCATCCTAGCTTGGAAGAGTTTCTTAGATATCTCATATCTTTGAGTTCTTCCATGTTTCTCAAACAGCTGGTGAAGATGAAGAAGGATAGAATTTGCATCCATGCTCTCATGTTGCCTTTGTAACTCAGGAGTCATGGAGGCCAACATGTAACATTTTACCAATGTGGAATCATCTATATACTTCACATAGCGAGCAATCTCATCCTTGCTTACCCCTTCTTCCGACGTGGGTAGAATTGTATCAAGGACATATGCGATTTTCTCCGCCATGAGAATAATTCTCAAATTACGGAGCCAATCTGTATAGTTTGGACCAGTGAGGCGGTCGGCATCAAGTATGCCACATAGAGGGTTTGTAAGCGACATGTTTCTAACAAAACAAGATATAGCAAAAATAAATAACATGTAGATTTTACAGAAAATACTAATTAAGATATGGACTTCTATCTTAATGTACTCCCACTATTTTCTCAGCGAATCACGTGACACCCTCGACACATGAGATAGAAGTCTCCGGCAAACTCCTAGTGCGGATCGGGATCCAATTGGCATCTTAGTGCAACCTCGAGGGACTCGACCAATTACACTAAGCCCAAAAGGTAGGCAACTCTTGCCAATCACAATTCCTTGTGATTCCCGTCACGTTCAGCCTCTGAATCATCATGGTCTCGAGGGACTCGACCAACCATGATATTCAGTTAAGTCATCACCATCGTTACAAGATGAGTCTGATTTGATGATATGCCCTCGAGGGACTCGACCAAGCATACCATGTCCTCAAGTCACCGGTGACATCTCTATATCATAGGCAAGACTCGATCACGTAGATAGGTGAGCCTCGAGGGACTCAACCAACTCAACCTATGTCGTGATTCAATTTCTTCCTATAACGATGGAAGGCCACGTGAGTCAATCTTATTGCCTCACGCTTACCGACTTAATATTATCGTAGGAGGGGTTTTTGTTTCATATCGATCTCCTAATATGTCGTGTCACACACATACATATTTAATAAATATCTACATCGCATGCAAATATATATATACATATATCTAGTAGGTGTATAACACATCACATATACAAGCCACAACAGATGATCATGAGCCGTCACCTAATATGATTAAGCCCGAGCCAATGGGCCTAATCAGTCACAATAGGATCTATGTGTGCATTGAAGCATCTCCATGCCCTGTGATTGTTGATCTCGTCATGCATCGTGATCTCTAGCCACGGCATCATGGGTCCCATGATAACCTCCACGCTCCTGCTGCGCCTCTCCATGTAACTACAAATAATCACAAGCACGCAGGCCCAACAATAAATGAGAAAAACATAGGCTCGCAGGCCCCAATAATAATAATAATCACAATTACACACATCACAACACATGTCTCATGATCATTCATCCACATCATTCATCACACGTACATCACATCATATATAAGATTACTAGATATATATAATAATTAATTAAACTATTTAATTAATTATTTTTCTGAAAATCACTACATGCTCAGAATTTTTAGAATTATCATGGGTATTTTTATAAATCATATCTGCAATTCATTGCAGATTCTGGCAAGACCTAGGAGATTGGCTAGAGGCGAGATAGACCTCAAGATCTGCAATGGAGCAAGAGTTGCTGCAGTTGCTGTTGGAGAGGTCACCCTACATATGCTTGGTGGAGCTATTATTGCATTAGATGCATGCTATTTTGTTCCTTCTATTATCAAAAATATTATTTCTATCTCTTGTTTGACAATTAGTGGATATAAATTAGTTTTTGAGAACAATAGTTGTTCAATAATTATGGATGATGAGATCATCACTAGAGGCACCCTTATAAATGGCTTATATGTGTTCGACACTTCTCCACATATCATGAATATAAATATGTCTAAGAGGAAAAGAGATAAGGTGAATAATGCATAACTATGACATTATAGGCTAGGTCCTATACATGAGGGAAGGATTCAAAAGTTACTGAAAGATGGATACTTAGATCTATTTGACTATGAATCATATGCAACTTGCGAACATTGCCTTCGTGAGAAAATGACAAACTCTCCTTTTAGTGGAACCGAAGAGAGAGTCACTAAGTCATTGAAACTCATACATAGTGATGTATGTGGTCCCATGTCGACTCAAGCTATAGGTGGTTACTTATACTACATTATATTCACTGATGATTTCTCTAAGTACGACACGTGTACGTAATGAAGTACAAATTTGCGGCCTTTGAGAAATTCTGGGAATCTAAGAATGAGGTAGAGAACCAAATTGGAAAGAGTATTAAGACTCTTCAATCAGATCAAGGATTTGGGAGTCATACCAAGCAGCGTGGAGCTGACTCCCATATATTGTGACAGTGACAGGGTGGTAACTTTAACAAAGGAAATAAGGTCTCACCAGAATTATTCTAAGGAGGTTCTATCTGATTAGAGCGATCATGACCCGAAAAATATAGCAACGGAAATAGTTCCATCCGAAGATAACATTGTAGATCCACTGATGAAGCCACTAGCTCAGATTATATTTGAGCGTCATAAGGGTCTGATGGGGATCAGACACATAGGTGATTGGCTTTTGGTCTAGTGGGAGATTGCTGGTTACAGGTGCCCTGCAAGCCAATCACGTGAGTGATGACATGTGTGACACGCTATGTGATCTTTTTACTTATGATGAATATTAGCATATTCTCATAGTATATTATTTGTTACATATATATTGTGATGTCCTTGGTTCTGTGTAATGAGAATCAGATCGTGATGAGATCACGATAATGAGATCGATTCACCTTTAAACACAAATCCTAAATAATATCGGTCAAAGGTTACTCAAGAGGGATATTGAGATAACCGGATAGATCGGTGTACTATATACCCATCTATATGATGGAGGCAACTAGTCTCAGAGCCACTTATATGAAGATACTAAGGATATAGTACAGGTGCTCATTAGAGAATGAGTTCACTGATTGATCCACTTATGGAATGCTGTATGGTTAATGATACCTAATGTCAGACAGCGATTCCATAGTCCAAGTTATGTATCTGGTCCTTAGACTTGAGACACCAAGGATGTCTTGTATGAGTACTCCTTTCTTTGATGCCAGACTTATAGGTTTGGAAAGTTCCAGACCTGGTACAACTGGTTATTGGGATTGGTAGTCAACCTTACCAAGGCAATTGAGTGTCAATAGAGGATCATCCACTCTCGGCATCACGAGAGGAATATCTTATATGTGCTTGCTCAAACAAATCCCTGGCCAGGGTCATTCGGATTGAGAGAGAAGGAGTTCTCTAGTAGAATCTGATTAGAGCAAGACAAACTGATTTCGTATGTGACCTGACAGTACCATGTCAAATATATGGTCTCTAGAATATTAGTTAGATGAGGGATTATAGATACACGGTAACTGTGGACATACATGTCCGATGGATTTGATCCCCCCTATACCGTTGGGGACTAATCATTGGGAATGATATAGGAATGCTCTCCACAATAACGACATGGCTATCTTGAAACTTCTCTATAAAAGACTTAGGGGAAGCATCCTATATTTTGGGGATCTGGATCTATAGAGATATATCCAAAAAGATACGTGGCTTGTCCCAGTCTAGGTACATAGACTCCATTGTCAAAATATTTGGCATGAAAAATTCCAAGAGAGGTCTCAAACCGATGAGACATGAAATATCACTTTCTATGAGTATGTCCCCAAAGACTCCTGAAGAAAGGACAGACATAGATAAGATACCTTATGCCTCAGCGATAGAGTCTATCATGTATGAGATGCTATATACTAGGCTAACATGCTCTGAGTGTGACGAGCAGGTATCAGGCAGATCAATGTTTAGAACACTGGAAGGCAGTAAAGTATATCCTTAAGTACTTGAGAAGGACTAAGGATCTTTTACTAGTATATGGAGGAGGTAGCCTCCAGGTTGAACGCTACACATACTCGAGTTTTCAGTCTGCCATTGATGATAGCAAGTCAAATTCAGGGTATGTTTTCACCCTGAATGGAGGAGCAGTAAGCTGGAAGAGTTTCATGTAAGATACTACTACTGACTCGACCATAGTGGTAGAATACATTACTGTAGTAGAAGCAGCAAACGAAGGGGTTTGGATGAAGAAGTTCATTAAGGATATGGGAGTTATACCAAGCATCGTGGAGCTGACTCCCATATATTGTGACAGCGACAGGGTGATAACTCTAACAAAGGAACTAAGGTCTCAACAGAATTATTCTGAGGAGGTTCTATCTAATTAGGGTGATCATGACCCAAAAAATATAGCAATGGAAATAGTTCCATCCGAAGATAACATTGCAGATCCACTGACGAAGCCACTAGCTCAGATTATATTTGAGCGTCACAAGGTTCTGATAGGGATCAGACACATAGGTGATTGGCTTTTGGTCTAGTGGGAGATTGCTGGTTACAGGTGCCCTGTAAGCCAATCAACTGAGTGATGACATGTGTGACACGCTATGTGATCCTTTTGCTTATGATGAATATTAGCATATTCTCATAGTATATTATTTGTTACATATATATTGTGATGTCCTTGGTTCTGTGCAATGGGAATCCGATCGTGATGAGATCACGATAATGAGATCGATTCACCTTTAAACAAAAATCCTAAATAATCTCGGTCAAAGGTTACTCAAGAGGGATATTGAGATAACCGGATAGATCGATGTACTATATACCCGTCTATATGATGGAGGCGACTGGTCTTAGAGCCACTTGTGTGGAGACACTAAGGATATAGTACAGGTGCTTCATTAGAGATTGAGTTCACTGATTGATCCGCCTACGGAATGTTGTATGGTTAATGATACCTAATGTCAGATAGTGATTCCATAGTCCAAGTTATGTATATGGTCCTTAGACTTGAGACACCAAGGATGCCTTGTATGAGTACTCTCCTTTCTTTGACGCCAGACTTATAGGTTTGGAAAGTTCCAGATATGGTATAACTGGTTATCGGGATTGGTAGCCAACCTTACGATGGTAATTGAGTGTCAATAGAGGATCATCCACTCTTGGTATCACGAGAGAAATATCTCATATGTGCTTGCTCAAACAAATCCCTGGCCAGGGTCATTCGGATTAAGAGAGAAGGAGTTCTCCGATAGAATCTGATTAGAGCAAGATAAACTGATTTTGTATATGACCTGACAGTACCATGTCTAATATACGGCCTCTGAGATATTAGTTAGATAAGGGATTATAGATACACGATAACTGTGGACATATAGGTCCGATGGATTTGATCCCCTTCTGTACCGTTTGGGGACTATGGCGTAGTGGCCTAGTACGTCCATAGTCGATGAGTCAAGTGAATTATTATGAGGATAATAATTTATTATATCAGAAGGAGTTCTGATGGGAGTGACTTACGACCAGCTCGGTATCGGGCCTAGAGGGTCACACACATATGGTGGATGCTTCAGCAAACAGAGGATTGGATGAAGATCCAATTAGCCCCTATTCTCATTAGATGAGATCCTATGTTGATGGGCTCCTTGATTAAGGCCCAATTATAGGCCTAAGGAGATTATTGGATAGAGATCCAATAATGTAAGGTTAGTGGGTGGGTTATTGGATGGAGATCCAATACCCACTAAGGAAAGAGCCCTAGGGTTTTTGGTGGCTCTCTATAAATAGGAGGGGAGACTCATCGTTGATAGGCTGCAACTTTAGCCACCACCTCCTATTCTTCTCCCTCCCTCCGAGCAAGAGTTGCAAGATCAGATTGGAGAAGTTTTGCTGCATTGATCCATCGTGTGGATACCGCTATAGAGGAGGACGCTTGACCTCCTTCATCTTCTCCATCCGAATCTGTAATACAGTGATATACGATCTTCTTAGGTAAAATCAATCTCTCACACATCGTGATTTTTTCAATTTTTACGGTTTTTCTCGCAACCCCAATTTGATTATGGAATCAAATTAAAAAATTTCCTATAAAGTGTGATAATATAAGTGCTATATGTTTAACCAAAAATCCTATTCAACATTTTCGAACCAAACATATTGATATTAGACATCATTTTATAAGAGATCATGTAAATTATCAAAATATCTCCTGAGAATTTATTGACACTAAGCATCAATTAGTGGATATCTTTATAAAACCTTTAAATAAAAACTAATTTGATTTTCTTAGAAGAGAACTTGGAATGCTAAATCATGAAAATATATGAATTGCTAATCTAGATTTCATGATATTAAATTTCTGTGATAATATTTTAAAAAAATTATCTTATTGTTCACATGAGATGTTTATCTTATTATTCACAAAAGGGGAGAATTTGCATGATGTTTTGATACTTTACATATTTATTTGCTATGCTTGCTTGAAATTACATGAGATGATTTTAAATGCATGAGTAGTTCCTAAATTTTTAAATTTCCTTGAATATCTTAGAATTTTGAGCTCATGTGAATGTTTATGATGTTTTACAACTCCCTTGTTTTCTTTCCTTCTTTTTCACACGAGGAAGAAAATTCTTTATATCGTATTTTAAAAAGGGGAGCAAAAAATTCATATACCTTAAAATCTTTAGCCCCACATTTCACCTTTTTATTGATGATAAAGGGGGAGAAATAGATGTCGATAACTTATGTAATAATTAAGGGAAAAGTTTTAAATAATTAAAATTTATGAAAATCCTTGATGAGTTGATGACTTGATAATTTAAAAGCAAACTTTTGTTGATATATGAGTGCCTTATTACAATCATTGGAATATGATTTGCTTCGATTATTTAGGATTATTTAGAATCTCAATGTCCCTCTTGAGTAACCTATGACTGAGATTATTTAGGATTTATGTTTAAAGGTGAATCGATCTCATTATCATGATCTCATCACGATCTGATTCCCATTATACAGAACCGAAGACATCACAATATATATGTAACAAATAATATAATGTGTGAATATACCAATATTAATCATAAGCAAAAAGATTACACAGCGTGTCATACGTGCCATTACTCACGTGATTGGCTTGCACGACACCTGTAACCAGCAATTCCTACATCATTACCAATGATTAGGATGTCATCCACATATAGCACCAAGAAGGTGATAGTGCTCCCACTTACCTTCCTGTATACACAAGGCTCATATTCATTCTTAACGAAAGCATCAGATTTGATCTTTTCATGAAATCTTATGTTCCAACTTCGAGAAGCTTGCTTCAATCTACAAATTGACCTGAGCAACCTGCACACTTTATCTGGACTCTCTCTAGATATGAATCCTTTTGGCTATATCATATACACCTCCTCCTCGAGGTTGCCATCAAGGAATGTCGTTTTAACATCTATTTGCCAAATCTCATAGTCATAGTGTGCTACAATGGCCAAAAGAGTTCTGATGAATTTAAGAATAGCTATGGGTGAAAAGGTTTCGGCATAGTCAACTCCTTGCCTTTGATGATATCCTTTAGCTACCAGCCTTGCCTTATAGGTCTCCACCTTTTCATTCACTCCGATCTTCTTCTTAAAGATCCATTTGCAACCGATGGGTACGATACCCTCAGGTGCATCCATAAGGTTTCAAACCTTATTGGAGTACATGAAATCCATCTCAGAATTCATGGCTTATTGTCAATTCCTAAAGTCTATACTCATAATAGCCTCCTTGTAGGTCTGAGGATCAACATCCTAAGAGTCCTCTCTATTTATGTGTCCCACATATCTTTTCGGAGGGTGAGATACTCTATTAGACCTACGCCAAGTTGGAACTTGTGTGCTAGATACCTAAACAGACTCGGACTCTGGAATGGTGCTTGAGCTAGGTTCTCCAACCTTGCTCAACTCTATCTCACTCCCATTGTTTCAACCAAGAATATGTTCCTTCTCAAGAAACATAATTCTCATGGCAACAAGGACCTTCCAGTCCTCGGGATGATAAAAGTAATACCCCAAAGTCTCTTTAGGGTATCGTACGAATGTTCACCGTTCCATTCTTGATTCCAACTTGTCAGTGTTATATCTTCTAACGTGGGTAGGACAACCCAAATCTTAACCACCTTAATATTTGTCTTCTTTCCTTTCCATATCTCATATGGTGTTGACACTACCGACTTTAATAAAACTCGGTTTAGAAGGTAAGCTGTAGTCCTTAGGGCATATCCCATAATTAGACGGGTAGGTTAGCGAAACTCATCATAGACTGCACTATATCTAATAGCATGTGATTCCTCCTTTCTGATACACCATTGAGCTTAGGTGTATAAGGAGGTGTCTACTGGGATAGAATCACATGGTCCTTGAGGAATTGGGTGAACTCCGTATTCAAGTATTCTCCTCCTCGATCTGATCGAAGAGAGTCTTAATACTCATTCTGATCTGGTTCTCTACCTCATTCTTATATGTTGAAAAAACTAAGCGGGTGCATCATATGTGCAACGAAAATTAAAACAAAAAACCAATTTCCCACGCAGATCAAATCATCGTGCAAAAGATTAGGGTCGCAAGAAAAACATAAAAACTGATAAAACCACGATGTGAGAGAGATTGATTTTACCTAGGGAGATCGTATATCCCTGTATTCCAAATCCGGGTGGAGAAGATGAAGGAGGTCAAACGTCCTCCTCTCTAGCGGTATCCACACGATGGATCTCTGCAACGAAACTCCTCCAAACTGATCTCGTAACTCTTGCTCAGAGGGAAGGAGGAGAATAGGAGGTGGTGGCTAAAGCTGCAGCCTATCAATCATAAGTCTCCCCCTCTATTTATAGAGAGCCACCAAAACCCTAGGGCTCCTTCCTTAGTGGGTATTGGATCTCCATCCAATAACCCACTAACCTTGCATTATTGGATCTCTATCCAAAAATCTCCTTAGGCCTATAATTGAGCCTTAATCAAGGAGCTCATCAACATAGGGTCTCATCTAATAAGAATAGGGGCTAATTGGATCTTCATCCAATCCTCTATTCACTGAAGCATCCACTATATGTGTGTGACCCTCTAGGCCCGATACCAAGTTGGCCGTGAGTCACTCCCATCAGAACTCTTTCTGATATAGTGAATTATTATCCTTATAATAATTCACTCGACTCATCGACTATGGACGTACTATACCACTACGCCTTAGTCCCCATACGGTACAGGGGAGATCAAATCCATCAGACCTATCTATCCACAGTTATCATATATTTATAATCTCTCAACCAAATAATATCCCAAAGACCGTATATTGGATATGGTACAGTCAGGTCACACACGGAATCAGTTTGTCTAGATCTATTCGGATTCTACCGGAGAACTCTCTCAATCTGAGTGACCCTGGCCAGGGATTTGTCTGAACAAGCACATATGAGATATTCCTCTCGTGATACTGAGAGTGGATGATCCTCTATTGACACTCAATTACCTTCGTAAGGTTGGCTATCAATCCCGATAACCAACTGTACCAGATCTAAAACTTTCCAAACCTGTAAGTCTGGCGTCAAAGAAAGGAGTACTCATACAAGGCATCCTTGGTGTCTCAAGTCTAAGGACCAGATACACAACTGGGCTATGGAATCGCTGTCTGACATTAGGTATCATTAACCATACAACATTCGATAAGCGGATCAATCAGTGAACTCATTCTCTAATGAGCTCCTATACTATATCCTTAGTGTCTCCACACAAATGACTATGAGACTAGCCACCTCCATCATATGGATGGGTATATAGTATATCAATCTGTCCGATTATCTCAATATCCCTCTCGAGTAACCTATGATCGGGATTATTTAGGATCTGTGTTTAAAGGTGAATCGATATCATTATCATGATCTGATCATGATCCGATTCCCATTGCACAGAACCAAGGACTTCACAATATATATGTAACAAATAATATAATGTGTGAATATGTCAATATTAATCATAAGCAAAAAGATTACGTAGTGTGTCACACGTGTCATCACTCATGTGATTGGCTTGTAGGGCACTTGTAACTAGCAATCTCCCACTTGACCTAAAGCCAATCACCTGTGTCTGATCCCCATCAGACCCCTGATGCTCAAATACAATCTGAGCCAATGGCTTCGTCAGTAGATCTATAATGTTATCTTCGGATGGAACTCTTTCCATTGCTATATCTTTACGGGCTATGATCTCTCTTATCAGATGAAACCTCCTCAGAACATGCTTAGACTTCTGATGAGACCTGGGTTCCTTCGCTTGAGCTATCGCCCCACTGTTGTCGCAGTATATGGGAATTGGTTCTACACTGCTTGGTTTGACTCCCAAATCTTTGATGAACTTCTTCATCCATACCCCTTCCTTTGCTGCTTCTACTGTAGCAATGTATTCTGCCTTTGTGATCGAGTCAGCAGTAGTATCTTGCTTGGAACTCTTCCTGCTTACTACTCCTCCATTCATGGTAAAAATATACCATGAATTTGATTTGCTATCATCAATGTCATACTGAAAATATGAGTCTGTGTAGCCCTCAACCTAGAGGCTACCTCCTCCATATACTAGTAAAAGATCCTTAGTCCTTCTCAAGTACTTAAGGATACACTTTACTACCTTCTAGTATTCTAAACCTGGATCTGCCCGATACCTGCTCGTGACACTCAGAGCATGTGCTATATTAGGCCTAGTATATAGCATCATATAAATGATAGACCCTATCACTGAGGCATAAGGTATATTATCCATGTCTGTCCTTTCTTCAGGAGTCTTTGGGGACATACTCCTAGAAAGTGATATTCCATGTCTCATCGGTATGAGACCACTCTTGAAATTTTTCATGACAAACGTTTTGACAATGGAGTCTATGTACCTAGACTGGGACAAGCCAAGGATCCTTTTGGATCTATCTTTATAGATCCGGATCCCCAAAATATAGGATGCTTCCCCTAAGTCTTTCATGGAGAAGTTTCTAGATAGCCAAGCTTTTATTATGGAGAGCATTCCTACATCATTCTCAATGATTAGGATGTCATCCACATATAGCACCAAGAAGGTGACAACGCTTCCACTTACCCTCCTATACACACAAGGCTCATCTTCGTTCTTAACGAAGTCATAAGATCTGATCACCTCATCAAATCTTATGTTCTAACTTCTGAAAGCTTGCTTCAATCCATAAATGGATCTAAGCAACCTGCACACTTTATCTGAACTCTCTTTGGATATGAATCCCTCTAGTTGTATCATATACACATCTTCCTCGAGGTTGCCATTGAGGAATGTCGTTTTGACATCCATCTACTAGATCTCATAGTCATAGCATGCTGCAATGGCCAAAATAATTCTAATGGACTTAAGCATGGCTACAGGTGAAAAAGGTTTTATCATAGTCAACTCCTTGTCTTTGACGATATCATTTAGCTACCAGCTTTGCTTTATAGGTCTCTAGCTTTCCATCCACTCCGATCTTCTTCTTCAAGATCCATTTGCAACCGATAGGTACAATACCCTCAGGTCCATCCATAAGGTTCCAAACCTTGTTAGAGTACATGGAATCCATCTCAGAATTCATGGCTTCTTGCCACTTCCCGGAGTCTATACTCATAATAGCCTCCTCGTAGGTCTGAGGATCAACATCCTGAGAGTCATCTCCACTGATATGTCCCACATATCTTTCAAGAGGGTGAGATACTCTATTAGACCTACGTAAAGTTAAAACTTGTGTGTTAGGTACCTGAACAGACTCGGGTTCTGGAATGGCGCTTGAGCTAGGTTCTCTAACCTCGCTCAATTCTATCTTACTCCCACTGTTTCCACCAAGAATGTGTTGTTCCTTCTCAAGGAACACAACTCTTTTGGCAACAAAGACCTTTCGGTCCTCGGGATGATAGAGATAATACCCACAAGTTTCCTTTGGGTATCCCACGAATGTGCACCATTCTGTCATTGATTCCAACTTATCAGGGTTGTGTCTTCTAACGTGGGCATAACAGTCCCAAATCTTAACAATCTTAAGTTCAGGCTTGTTTCCTTTCCATATTTCATATGATGTAGACACTACCGACTTTGGTGGAACTCTATTCAGAAGGTAAGCTGCAGTCTCTAGGGCGTACCCCTAGAATGAAACGGGTAGGTCAGCAAAACTCATCATGGACCACACCATATCTAACAGCGTGCGATTCCTCCTTTCTGATACACCATTGAGCTGAGGTGTATAAGGAGGTGTCCACTGGGATGGATGAAATCCCATTGTCCATAAGGAAATGGGTGAACTCCGTACTCAAGTACTCTCCTCCTTGATCTGATTGAAGAGTCCTAATACTCTTTCCAATTTGGTTCTCTACCTCATTCTTAGATTCCCTGAATTTCTCAAAGGGCATAGATTTGTACTTCATTAAGTACATGTGTCCTACCTAGAGAAATCATCAATGAATGTAATGAAGTATGAGTAACCACCTATAGCCTGAGTCAACATGGGACCACATACATCACTATGTATGAGTTCCAATAACTCGGTGGCTCTATCTCCAGTTCGACTAAAAGGAGTGTTGGTCATCTTCCCATGAAGGCAAGGTTCTCTAGTTGATATGTTTCATAGTCAAATGGATCTAAGTATCAATCTTTCAACAACTTTTGAATCATTCCCTCATGTATATGACCTAGACTACAATGCCATAGGTATGCATTATTCAACTCATCTCTTTTTCTCTTAGACATATATATTTATATTCATGATATATGGAGAAGTGTCTAACACATATAAGCCATTTATAAGGGTCCCTCTAGTGATAATCTCATCATTCATAATTATTAAACAACTACTATTCTTAAAAACTAATTTATATCCATTTATTGTCAAACAAGAGATGTATATAATATTTTTGATAATAGAGGGAACAAAATAGCATGCATCTAATGCAATAATAACTCCACTAGGCAGATGTAGGGTGACATCCTCAATAGCAACTACAACAACTCTTGCTCTATTGCCCATCTTGAGGTCCATCTCACCTCTAGTCAATCTTTTAGGTCTTGCCAGAAAATACAACAAATTACAGATATGATAAACACTCCCGATATCCAATACTCATGTGTTATCATGAAAATCTAACTAGTGAAGACTGATCATGAATATACCTGAAGCTTCTCTAAGCTTTTATTTTGCTTTCTTTGTAAGGTAGTCCTTATTGTTCCTCTTCCAATGCCCGTCTTGGCCGTAGTGGAAAAATTATCCTTTGTCCTTTGCCAGGTCTTTCTAGGCAACCTTTGCCTTACCCGATCTTTCTTTGCCCTTGCCCTTCTTAAGGGTCTTACTAGCCTTCCTTTTCTTATTGGTCTCACCAATATAGAGAACTAGCTTCTCTTTCTTGTTGGTGCTATCAGCTTCCCTCAACATATTGCGGAGCTCAGATAGAGTCACCTCAAGCTTGTTCATATTAAAGTTAATAATGAACTATGAAAATGAATTTGATAAGGACTGAAGTATAAGATCATACATAGGTCATCCTCTTAGGTTATCTTCTGTGTCCTGTGCTAGGAAGCATAACTCCTCTTTTGATTCCCAATTCTAGAATACGCCTGATACGCTTGATTGGTCTGTGCGCTTCTCTTATTACTTTTTTGTATCCCCTTGTTCCTCGGATACAATTCGATCCTTCTACGGCCAAATCTCAATTTGTGGAAAGGCTTCGATGGCTTCCTTATGAAAACATCCATAGTTATATGGGTATAGACAGTCTTTCATTATTCTTCGTGATATTGACCACATTACTTATCCTCTAGGATAATCTATATACTTCATAAAGCGAGTGATCTCATCCTCGCTTATCATTTCCTCAGGTGTGGGCACAATCATATTAAGGACATTTAGGATTTTCTCCTTCGTGAGAACAATTCTCAAATTATAGAGCCTTTGGACCAATAAGGCGGTTGGCATCAAGTATGTCATATAGGGGTTTTGTAAGCGACAAACAAGATATAGCGAAAATAAATAACATATAAATTTTACAAAAAATACTAATTAAGATATGGACTTCTATCTTAATATACTCCCACTATTTTCCTAGCGAATCACGCGACACCCTCGACACGTGAGACGAAAGTCTCCGGCAGACTCCTAGTTGGGATCGGGATCCAATTGGCATCTTAGTGCAATCCGAGGGACTCGACCAACTACACTAAGCCCAAAAGGTAGACAACTCTTGCCAATCACAACTCCTTGTGATTCCCGTCATGTTCGGCCTCTGAATCATCATGGTCTCGAGGGACTCAACCAACCATGATATTCAGTTAAGTCATCACCATCGTTACATGAGTCTGATTTGATGATATGCCCTCGAGGGACTCGACCAAGCATACCATGTCCTCAGGTCACCGGTGACATCTCTATGTCGTAGGTAAGAACTCGATCACGTAGATAGGTGAGCCTCGAGGGACTCGACCATCTCAACCTATGTCGTGATTCAATTTCTTTTTATATGCTGGAAGGCCATGTGGGTCAATCTTACTGCCTCATGCTTACTGACTTAATATTATCGTGGGAGGGGTTTTTTGTTTCGTATCGGTCTCCTAATATGTCATGTCATACACATATATATTTAATATATATCTACATCACATGCAAATATATATATACAAATATCTAGTAGGTGTATAACACATCACATATGCAAGCCACACCAGATGATCATGAGCCGTCACCTAATATGAGTAAGCCCGAGCCAATGGGCCTAATCACTCACAATATGATCTATGTGTGCATTAACGCATCTCCATGCCATGTGATTATTGATCTCGTCATCATCGGTTCTGTCGGATCGTCGCATCACCATACGTCGTAATCTCCCGCCATGGCATCATGGGTCCCGTTGTCACCTCCACGCTCCCGCTGCGCCTCTCCATGATTATAAATAATTACAGGCACACAGGCCCAACAATAAACGAGAAAAATGCAGGCACGTAGGCCCTAATAATAATAATAATCATAATTACACACATCACAACACATGGCTCATGATTATCCATCCACATCATACATCACATGTACATCACATCATATGTAGGATACTAGATATATATAATAATTAATTAAACTATTTAATTAATTATTTTTTTGAAAATCAAAACTTGCTCGGAATTTTTAGAATTATCATGGGCATTTTTGTAATTCTGGATAAGAAGACAGTCCTTGGAATTTCCAGAATGTTGAGGGTATTTCAGAAATTCTGTACACGAGGACAGTCCTCGAAATTTCCTGAATTCATATGGGCAGGATCATCCTTTTCCTAAAAGGATGCCCTAGCCCT
Organism: Ensete ventricosum; assembly: GCA_029747655.1. Taxonomy (NCBI): domain Eukaryota; kingdom Viridiplantae; phylum Streptophyta; class Magnoliopsida; order Zingiberales; family Musaceae; genus Ensete; species Ensete ventricosum. The sequence continues at coordinate 21,569,030 of JAQQAF010000006.1, forward strand.
CTTGCCCCCATCTGCGCCACCGTCGCTGCCGCTGCCGCTGCCCTGCATAGGCGGCGGCATTGCACGCCGGCGGCGTGGGCAGCCGCCCCAGCAACAGGCGCTGCTGCCCTCGGGTGGCACCTCGCGGGCGGACGACGCCACCTTACGCGGGCGCTGCCCCTGCTGGCGGCAGCCCCTTGCGGGCTGGCCACTAGCGGGCACCCATTACAGGAGCACCGCGGGCAGTCGTTGGCAGCCGCCACTTGTGGGCGCCGCCCTGCAACCTGCCCCTTTGCGGACGTCGCACTACGGGCGACTGACGCCCTTGCGAGCTGGCCGCAGCCCGTGGTGCTCGTAGGCGTCGCCCCTACGGGCGGCCGCCCCTTGCGGGCTGGCCTTGGCCGCGGCCTGGCCGTGGGTGGCCGACCCTGCATGGGGGCTGGTTGTGGGTGGTCGGCCCTGCATGGGGGCTAGCTGTGGCTGGACGCCCCTCCTCCTTGCTACCTTCGCTGTGAAAACGTAGCAAGAACGTGTAGAACGATTTTACGCGATTCAATCTCATTACACGCAGTTTAAAACCAATCTTTCACACGAAAACCTTAGCTCTGATACCACTGTTGGAAAACCTAAGAGAGTGCATCACATGTGCAGCGGAAATCAAAACAAAAAATTGGTTTTCCACGCAGATCAAATCATTGTGTAAAAGATTGGGGTCGCGAGAAAAATACAAAAATCGATAAAATCGCGATGTGAGAGAGATTGATTTTACCTAGGGAGATCGTATATACCTGTATTCCAGACCCGGGTGGAGAAGATGAAGGAGGTCAAACGTCCTCCTCTCTAGCAGTATCTAAACGATGGATCTCTGCAGCAAAACTCCTCCAACTGATCTCGCAACTCTTGCTCAGAGGGAAGGAGGAGAATAGGAGGTGGTGGCTAAAGCTGCAGCCTATCAACCATGAGTCTCCCCTCCTATTTATAGAGAGCCACCAAAACCATAGGGCTCCTTCCTTAGTGGGTATTGGATCTCCATCCAATAACCCACTAGTCTTGCATTATTGGATCTCTATCCAATAATCTCCTTAGGCCTCTAATTGGGCCTTAATCAAGGAGCTCACCAACATAGGGTCTCATCTAATGAGAATAGGGGCTAATTGGATCTTTATCCAATCCTATATTCGCTGAAGCATCCACCATATATGTGTGACTCTCTAGGCCCGATACTAGGCTGGCCATGAGTCACTCCCATCAGAACTCCTTATGATATAGTGAATTATTATCCTCATAATAATTCACTCGACTCATCGACTATGGACGTACTATACCACTACGCCATAGTCCCTAGACGGTACAGGGGGGATCAAATCCATCGGATCTGTCTATCCACAGTTACCATATATATATCTATAATCCCACATCCAAATAATATCCTATAGACCGTATATTGGACATGGTACTCTCAGGTCACATACGGAATCAGTTTGTCTTACTCTATTCGGATTCTATCGAAGAACTTCTCTCTCAATCCAAATGACCCTGACTATGGATTTGTCTGAGCAATCACATATGGGATATTCCTCTCCTGATACCGGGAGTGGATGATCCTCTATTGACACTCAATTGCATTTGTAAGGTTGGCTACCAATCTTGATAACCAGTTGTACCATATCTGAAACTTTCCAAACCTGTAAGTTTGGCGTCAAAGAAAGGAGTACACCGATCTATCCGGTTATCTTAATATCCCTCTCGAGTAACCTATAACCCGGATTATTTAGGATCTGTGTTTAAAGGTGAATCGATCTTATTATCGTGATCTCATCATGATCCGATTCCCATTACACAGAACCAAGGACATCATAATATATATGCAACAAATAATATAATATAAGAATATGCCAATATTAGTCATAAGTAAAAAGATTACGCAATGTGTCGCACGTGCCATCACTCACATGATTGGCTTGAAGGGCACCTGTAACTAGCATTATATTCTCTGAATTTCTTAAAGGCCTCAGACTTATACTTCATCAAGTACACTTGTCCATACTTGGAGAAATCATTAGTGTATGTATTGAAGTATGAGTAATCGCCTATAGCCTGAGTCGACGTGGGACCACATACATCACTATGTATGAGTTCCAATAACTCAATGACTCTTCAATTCTACTAAAATGAGAGTTGGTCATCTTCCTACGAAGGCAAGGTTCACAAGTTGCATACGACTCATAGTTAAATGGATCGAAGTATCCATCTTTTAGCTACTTTTAAATAATTCTTTCATGTATATGACCTAACCTACATTGCCATAGGCATGCATTGTTCACCTTCTCTCTTTTTCTAACCATTTATCAGGGTCCCTCTAGTGACGATCTCATCATCCATAATTATTAAATAATTATTATTCTCAAAATCTAATTTATGTCCACTGATTGTCAAACAAGAGATGAAAATAATATTTTTTTATAATAGAGGGAACAAAATAGTATGTATCCAATGCAATGATAGCTCCAATAGCTTTACATAATTATTGCCATATCCCCACCATTTCAACACAGCAGATGGAGAAAGTTTTACATAAGACACATGGCAGTTTTTTGATGCATATCCAATAGCTATTAGAGGGGATAAACATGCAATTTATAAATACAAAGCTTGCCCAATTGCTGGAAGAGTTTGCCGATATTTTTGCTGAATTGTACGGACTCCCCCCTACCCGGCCACATGATCACCGCATCCCTATCCTTCCCGGTAAACCACCGGCAAATTCAAGGTCATACCACTACCCTCACCTATAGAAGGACAAGATTGAGAATATTGTTAAGGAGATGCTCGACACCGGGGTGATTTTGCCAAGTTGCAGCCCCTACTCCTCATCGGTGTTGTTAGTGCACAAGAAGGATGAAACGTGGCGGATGTGCGTTGATTACCAAGCTTTAAACGCCATCACCATAAAGGATAAGTATCTCATACTAGTAGTGGATGAGCTCTTGGATGAACTAAAAGGAGCCTAAGTCTTCACAAAATTAGACCTTCGTTTCGAGTACCATCAGATTCAGGTATGTGCTGAAGATATTCCGAAAATAGCATTCTGTACACATAACGACCACTACAAATTCTTGGTAATTCCCTTCAGATTTACTAATACTCCTTCCACTTTCAAAAGCCTAATGAATGACATTTTTCAGAGCTTTTTATGCAAATATGTGCTGGTATTCTTTGATGACATTCTCGTTTATAGCCCAACACTAGAGATTCATTTTCAACACTTAGGAATTGTTCTAACGACTCTTCGGGAGAATATCCTTTATATTAAACAATCAAAGTGCAGCTTACTATAGTGTAGAGTACCTTGGGCACATAATATAAAAAAATGGAGTGGCGGTAGACCCGACGAAGATAGAAGCAATGCAAGGTTGGCTGAGACCTGCAAAAGTAAAATCGTTGTGCGGTTTCCTTAGACTTACGGGCTACTACCAAAAGGTTGTAAAGGATTATGGGAAGATCAGTGCCCCACTCACTTCCCTACTAAAAAAGGACTCCTTCTTGTGGTCAGACAAAGCTTCCACAGCTTTCAACAAGCTCAAGGCAACCATGACGATGATGCCGGTACTAGCGCTGTTCGATTTCAGTCGGCCCTTATCATTGAGGCCGACGGATCTAGAGTTGAAATCAGAGCTGTTCTAATACAAGATGGCCGACCACTTGCATATACCAGTAAGGCCTTATCTCCTTCCTATCACAAAATATCCATATACGATAAGGAGATGCTTGCAATTGTGCATGATTTTACAAAGTGGAGATCCTACCTGATCGACCGATATCAAAACTGACCACTGGAGCCTCAAATATTTCTTGAAGCAAAAAATATCATCCCCTGAGCAGCAAAAATGGTTAACTAAACTCCTTGATTTCAATTATGAAATTATTTATCGAAAGGGGAAAGAAAATATTGTTACAAATACATTATCACGACTACTAGAGCAAGCCAAAATTTCAGCCATCTCCCTTCCTTCCACTGACTTTCTTGAGGACATTTGGGAGGAAAGGAAGAAGGATACAGAGACCCGAGACATCGTAAAAAGATTGGAGAAGGATCCAGGCACCATAGCCCACTACACTTGGGATTCGAGGGATCTACGCTACAATGGTCAAATTGTGCTTACTCCCACTTCTCCTTGCATCAAAATTATCATGTCATAAATTATTTTGGCTTTCATCTGTGGTTGATCTATTATAGAATTCATCTCTGAAATGCTCTTGTCTTGCTGTAAATTTTCATCACAAACCGTTGAAACTTTTTGATGAGAATCTACCTATTGCAACTTGCACCAAATTCCTTGCAGTTATGCTACCAACATTTCCTTGATTTAAATTATCATTATTGCTGCTATCTGAATCGGGATCTTGCTATCGAATTCCTCCTCAAATCTCTCAATTTTTTGCTAAAAATTTTGTTAAGAAACTGCTGTTTCTTCGACTATAATTCTGCTTCTACGAAGACAACATATACCATAGCAAATTTTCACTGAATTCTCTCAAACCCTTACTGCCATCTACCCCGATCTCTCGCTACACAACACTGCCAGCAGTGATCTCTCATTGCCATCCTCCTTGATTGCAGCCAGCAGTGTTCTCTCTTTACCATCTACCTTGATCGCGACTAGTAGCGACTTGATCACGACCAGTAGCAATCTCTTGCGACACAACACTGTCGGCAGTGATCTCTCGCTGCCATCACAGCTAGTAGTGCTCTCTTGTGGCACAAACGCTACCAGTAGTGATCTTTCGCTGCCATCTGTCTTGATCACGACCAATAATGAATTGATCATAACCAATAGTAATCTCTTGCCGTAGGGCAATCCGGATTTTTGAGAACCTATAAGAGGGTGAAGCAAAACTTTTATTGGAGAGGCATGAAAAAATCTATTTATGATTATGTAGCTAAATGTGATGTATGCCAGCAACAAAAGGGTGAAACAGTGACAAGTCCGAGAAACTACAACCACTACCCTTTACGGAGTCAGCTTAGACTGACATCTCCATGGACTTTATCGAAAGACTGCCATCATCTCAAGATAAAAGTACAATCTTTATGATGGTAGATCGCTTAACAAAATATGCCCATTTCTGTGCTATGAGACACCCCTATACTGCTACTAGTATTGCTCTCTTTGTTAAAAATATTGTTAAATTGCATGGGATGCAAGGTCGATTATGAGCGATCATGATAGGGTTTTTACAAGTAAATTTACGAGCTATTTCAACTACAGGGCACCCAACTCAAGATGACCACAGCCTATCATCCACAAACGGACGGCCAAATAAAAGTGGTGAACAGGTGTCTAGAAACCTATCTTTGGTGCTTCACTAGTGATTGGCAAATAGAGTGGACAAAGTGGCTTCCTTGGGTCGAATGGTGGTACAATACTATTTATCACTCATCCACAAAATGTACCCCATATGAGGCATTGTATAGCCGACCGCCCCTTGTAATACCAAAGTATGCAATTGGTACAACCAAAGTCGATCAGGTTGACCAAAGCCTAATTAACAGGGACAAGCTTCTACAGCTACTAAAGGACAATCTCTCCACCGCTCAAGCCACGATGAAGCAATAAGCTATCACACATCGTAGCGAGCGGGAGTTTTCAGTGGGAGACTGGGTCAATCTTTGCCTACAACCATACAAGCAGCTATCCATCAATATGAGGGCCTCAATGGAGCTATCTCCTCGATTTTATGGACCTTATCAAATCACGGAGCGTATTGGAGCTGTGGCATACAAATTAAAGTTACTAGAGGGTGCCAAAATCCATCTTGTCTTCTATGTGTCCTACTTAAAGCCCAAATTGGGAGAACACGAGTCAGCTCAGACTTAACTACTGAGCGCCATAGATGATGGAGAAATTTAAGCCCAATCACAAGCCATCCTTAATCGGAGAAATGTGATGCGCCACTAACGCTCTTCAACTAAAGTACTAGTGCATTTAAACAACTTACCACCTGAAGATGCTACATGGGAGTCTTTTGAAGAATTGAAGACTCGATTCCCTGAGTTCATGGAACCTTAACCTTGAGGACATGGCTGATTTGAAGAGGGCAAACTTGATAGGACCCCAGCAGGGTTGGGTTCTACTCAACCAAGTAGCAATCAGTAAAACCTAGTGAGATTGTAATAAAACCCCACCTAGTCACCTCTATCCTATAAAGAACTATGGCTAGGGTTTAATTTGGGGCCTTAGGCTTAGTGGCTATCGCCCCCTTTACTGTGCTGGTTGGCCAGGGTTTCTAGTAAGTGCACTTGACTTATGCAGCCACTTAGGCCACCGCCCCTCCCTAGTTAGGCAAGGAAGCTATAGAGGGGCAAGGGGGAAATTTACTTAGGAAGCACCCCCCCTAGGGCTAGGGTTTTGAGCCCTATATAAGCTTGTAGCCTCCACCTTTTTCACATCAAGCAAGATCATCTTTATTTCAGCCTTGTGGCGACTTCTAGGAGGGACGAACCCCTATAGCGTTCCAAGAGTTGATCCCCCTCAAAGATCAAATCTCCATAGAGCTCCTCTAGGATTCTATCAGAACATCTTCGCCCATCGACGATACTATTGTCGGGAATCCCGAAAATGGTACTTTAAGTCCTTTTTTTTATATCGGACTCATATCTCTGTTGACCCCTTTCCAGGTCAATGAAATGAGCTCAACCTGAGCTCAAATCCAACCCAAAATGGACCCCATTGCCTCTCATTGAGTTATTTGGATTTTTTCAAATCTAACTCAATTAGGACTCAAAACACACAATGCTAACTATGACATACTAAACATAATTACGATCATTCTTGTTGTCCGACACATCAATCTTTCAAACTCCCGGCAAACTTCCCGACATCCTCCGGCGAACTCTTCATTAGTCTCTCAATCATCTTTCGGTGAACTCCTGGCATACTCCCAACAAGCTCTCGATCACCTTCGGTGAGCTCCGAGTAAGCTCCTGATCACCTTCGGCGAGCTCCCGACGAACACCTGGTAAGCCCCCGATCATCTTCGACGAGCTTCTGGCGAGTTCGCACTGCATCGTCCGAACCCCAGCCCGATGCCCGAACTTGACTCTGGCCCAACATTAGATTGTATTGCCTTTTCACCATCATAGTTAATCCTGCATCACTCATCTCTAACACATAGGTTAGATTATAAAACCCATCAATTAATTTCATCATCAAAATCCAAGATTCAACAAAGTCTATCCCATTGAACATAGGAGGACGAGTGCTAGAGTGATTCTCTTGATAGCTAAAAGAAGCCATTTAATCTCTCTTAAGTGTTAAACTTAATGGGAAACTATCAGAGCATCACATGCGTAGTGAAAAAATAAAATAAAACTATCACACCTCCCAAATTATCATATTCAAGAGGCGTGAAACCTATCGTAAATCAATAATATTGTAATTCATCAATAATACGAACCCAGGATCCACTAACATTTGAGGACATTAAAAAAATTCAAACTTTAAAATTCATATCTACAAAACCTGTGCAGTTTATAATCATATACTACGTCACTTGATAATGCATAAAATCTAAGCCAACTCAACTAAACCATATCCATATCATAAATCCATAAGTGTGAAAATCTATAAAATCACAAGACCAAAACTTACCACAAGTTCATATCATTTTACAAATTTAACTTGACATTCCAAAATTCTAAACATGAGAGGTCCTTTAAACATTTACAAGACACATAAGTTTAGATTTACCATCAACATTTCATTAGACGTAAAGTGTACTATACAACAAAACATATCAGCTAATAAAGATTCGCCCAAAATCTTTTAGCTTTCCTTCACCTTAGACCAATTTTAACGTTTTTCGTGAGTGACAAGCTAACCTGAAAAGTTTATATAGCAACAAAATGATCATATAAAGCTCAACAAGCAACTAACATATCCAAGTCAAGAAAGGATAGTTTTCAAACAAACTTATATCGAATTTTCAAGGCAAGGGTATGAGAATTCATAGATATCAACTCATTAGATACAAAATTACAAATTATTACATTCAAAATATACTTAGATTATAACAATTAAGGAAGAGTAATTGAAGCATATCATTAGTTGAAATATCTCAGAACATATCAATGTCGTAAGAAAAAACTCGGAGCATATCAATGGAAAGTGAAATATTTTGGGCATGTCAATGGCATATGAATTATTTCAAAGCATATCAAAGGCGTAACCATGTTTGGAGTATATCAATGATATATGAAATATTTTATAACATATCAAAGGTGTAAACATATTTTGAAGCATATCAAAGGTATATGAAATGTTTCGGAACATATCAACGACATAAGAAACATTTCGGAGCATATCAAGGACGTATGAAATGTTTAAGAATATATCAATGGCATATGAAACATTTCAGAGCATATCAAAGATGAAATATTTCGGAACATATCAACAGCATATGAAAGATTTCGGAGTATATCAAAGACTTATGAAATGTTTCAGAATATATCAACGATATATGAAACATTTTGAAGCATATCAAAGATGTATGAAATTTTTTGAAACATATCAACGACATATGAAATATTTTAGAGCATATCTAAGACATAAATATGTTTCGGAGCATGTCAATGATATGAATTATTTTAGAACTTATCCAATAACAAATAGGAAGCAGAAGCTCAATTGTCATATCTAACGTCACATTCATTTCATTCTTATCCAAAGCACACAGACAAATTCATAAGCAAATGCTTTAGATATCATATTAAAAACATAGATGGTGAAGTGGGATCCCAAACATAATATGGTTTAATCCATTTCTGAATGATCACCAAACATAAGTCTCCCACGATTGGGAGCTCCATCCACCCATGTCTAGGTGAAGCCATAGGGAATCGGTAGAGTATCGCGGGCTCTAAGTATAACACCATTTACTATTTCTAGCAAAGGTCCATCATATTCCATAAACACCATAGTACAAAAGGACATATGAACAACGAGGTTAGTACATATATCAGAAGCACATACCAAAGAACAAAATGTACATGTGCTAATATGAAACAACACGATGTAACATAAACTTTTCATAGCAGATTCAAGTTTATAATTAATTTATGGACAAGAGTATATAAGGATTCAAAATAATAATATAAGGTTCAAACAAAGAGAGGATTCTAGCTGGATCACAAACATAATATGATATCATATCAAAAATATAGACGGTGAAGTGGGGCTACAAACATAATATGGTCCATCCATTTTTGAATGACAATCGAACATAGTAGAGCATCACGGGCTCTAAGCATAAGTCCCTTTACCATTACTAACAAAGGTTCACATTATCCCATAAATACCAGAGTACAAAAGGATATGTTGTTAGGATCAATTGAAACTAAAGGAGGGGGGGGGGGGGGGGAGGGGTGTTAGTTAGTGCAAAAGTAGAATTACTTGATTCAAAAACCTTACTTTCAAGAAGTAAAGAAATAAAATCGAAAGCATCTTTTATATTTAGTTGGAAAAATTATGAACCCAAAAGTCATGAGAATGATGATCGTATCATTGTATGAACTAATTAAGAGAAATAGAAAATAGTAAACAAGACAAGTAAAGAGCACTCACAATTTATAGTGGTTCGACCCCAATCTTGGCCTACATCCACTTTTGAGTCCTCTTTGTTAAGGCCCACTGGTGTCCACTACCGATCTTCTTTGGGTGAAGACTAAACCTTACAAACTTTCAACTTGCAAGAGAGTCTCTTTACAAGAATACAACACTTAGCTCACTCCCTTCCCCCTTTTCTTTTTCTTATACACTTTTAACACACTTGTTTTTATAGATTTTTGCCCAATGACTTGTATGAATACTTAGGCTAAATGCAAGAAAACTTAAGATATTTATAAACCCCATTTGGCTTTAGAAGAATGGAGCCAAAATTCAAACACACCCGAAAAAATCGGGTACGGGTGGTATAATCGCTGGCGCTGGCAATACAACCGCTGATAGCTACCTTGAAAATAGGGTATGGGCAGTTCAACCGCTGGCCTAAGCAGTCCAACCGTAGCCTACTACTCGGAATCCTAGGCGGCGATGGTACAACCGTCGCTTACCGGTGGTACAACTGCTAGGATTTATGGAAAAGTGATTCCCTTCACTTTTCTAATCCCAACTTATACCTCCTGTTGACCAATTTTTAGGTCAACCAATTGAGCTCAACTTGAGCTTAACCCATCCCCTTACTGACTCGGTTGCCTTATATTGAGTTGATTTGGATTCCTTCTAAATTAAACTCAATTAGGACTCAATCCCTAACTATGACTCACTGATTACAACCATAAGGACCATCAAGCTAAAACAATGACCTAACTCCCGCTAATTCGATAGCCTCCGGTATTCTTGTGATGGGTCTTATGGTCTTCCTCCGGCGATCTCCCAGCATGTTCCCAACAAGCTTCCCAATTCCTTCGGTGAACTCCTAGCGAACTCTCGGCGAGCTCCCACTACATCGTCCGAACCTTAGCTCGATGCCTAAACTTGATTCTGGCCCATCATCTGGTTGTAACTCAATTTCTCCATCATAGTTAGACTTGCATTACTTCCTTTAACACACAAGTTAGATGAAACACTCATCAATTAATTTCATCATCAAAATCTGAGATTCAACAATCTCCCCCTTTTTTATGATAACAGGAGTTAAATCTTACTCCTCCTAAATCTATGCCATAATAAGGAAAACTTAAATTCAATAGAACCACGTACTCTTGAATTCAAGTATCATGAAGCAATTAATATTTCAAGCAAATAATATTTCAAGGATGCAAAGAGACACTCATACATCAATTTGAATAAAAATTTACTTTGAGTTATCAAGTTATCAACTCATCAAAAGATTTTCATGAATTTCAAAAATTATGCATCAATTTTACATAAGTCATCAATATTCATTTTTCCCCCCTTGTCATCAACAAAAAGGTAAAATGTAGGGCTAAAAATTTCAAGGCACATGAATCTTTGCTCCACCATAAAGAATTTTCTTCCTCTTGTGAAAAAGAAGGAAAGAAAATAATGGAGAAGTTGTAAAACTTCATTAAGAAGAGCTCTTAATCTTATAGAAGTAAATTTCAAAAAGAATATTTTAAAAATGAGCTCAAAAGTCCAAGAAATCTAAAAGATTTAAAATTTTAAGAGCTACTCATGCATTTAAAATCATCTCATGTAAATTTCAAGCAAATGTAGCAAATAAATCCGTAAAATAGCAAATCATCATCTTCATGTAAATTTTATTTCATTTTTGTAAACAAGAAGGTAGAAACAAGGAAAGCGAGTGAAAAATATCATCACAAAAATATATCTTCGTCTTAGTAAATTTGAAATCCAAAGTTTGTAAAGTTTCAAGCAAGTGTATAAATCAAACATTGATACAATTTGATTTAAAATAGTAAATCAAACAAATCATGTATTCTCATGGTTTAGCATTCCTAGTTCTCTTCTAATAAAATCAAATTGCTTTTCATTTAATGATTTTGTAAAAATATCTGCTAATTGATGCTTAGTATAAATAAATTCCAAGGAAATATCTTTACTATTTACATGATCACTAATGAAGTGATGTCTAATATCAATATGTTTAGTTCTTGAGTGTTGAACAAGATTTTTGGTTAAGCATATTGCACTTGTATTGTCATATTTTAAAGGGATATTTTTTAGATGAATTCTGTAATCTTTTAATGTGTTTTTCATCCAAATGACTTGAGTGCAACAAGCACCAGTTGCAATATATTCAGCTTCACTAGTAGATAAAGTAATCAAATTTTATTTCTTGGAACAACAAAAAACAAGTGCATGGCCTAAAAATTGATATGTCATAGTAGTACTTTTTGTATCTATCCTACATCCTCCAAAATCGACATTCGTATAAGCAAGTAAATCAAAGTTTTTACATTTTTGATACCATAATCCTAAGTTAGAAGTTCCTTTTATATATCTAAATATTCTTTTAATTGCTTTAAGGTGAGAAAGCTTAGGATTGGATTAAAATCTTGCACATAATCCAATACTAAACATGATATCTAGTCTAGTAGTAGTTAAGTATAACAAATTACCTATCATTCCTCTATAGGTTTTTTAATCAAAATTTTCTCCTTCATTGTCTAAATCTAACTTTATAGATGTGCTCATGGGAGTGTTTATGGCCTTAATATTTTTCATACCAAAACGTTTTAGCAAGTCCAAGGTGTATTTAATTTGACTAACAAAGATACCATCATCTAGTTATTTTATTTATAATCCTAAGAAAAATATTAACTCATCCATTAAACTCATTTCAAATTCTTGGCTCATACACTTTGCAAAAAATTCACACAGATTCATTTGTAGAATAAAAAATAATATCATCAACATAAATTTGAATAATAAGAAAATTATTTTTAAAATACTTAAAAAATAATGTGGTATCAACCTTGCCTTTCAAAAAATTATTTGAAATAAGGAAAGAACTAAGTCTTTCATACTAAGCCCTAGGGGCTTGTTTTAATCCATAAAGAGCTTTAGAAAGTTTGAAAATATGATTAGGAAGAAGACTATTTTCAAAACTAGAGGGTTGTTCGGCATATACTTCTTCAGAAATGAAACGATAAAGAAACACACTTTTAACATCCACTTGAAATAATTTAAAATATTTAAAACATGCAAAGGCAAGTTGCATCCTTATGGATTCAAGTCTAACCATATGAGCGAAGGTTTCTTCATAATCGATTCCTTCTTCTTGGTTGAAACCCTTGGCCACTAATCTAGCTTTGTTTCTAACCACTATACTATTTTCATCTTGCTTATTTTTAAAGACTCATTTAGTACCAATCACTAAACGATCATTAGGTCTAGGAACAAGCTCTTATACCTCATTTATCTCAAATTGATTAAGCTCTCCTGCATTGTATTAACCCAAGAAACATCTCTTACGGTCTCATCAATGCACTTTAGTTCGATTTGAGAGAGAAATCCGACATTTGCATAAAAATTCTTAAAAGAGGATCGAGTTTGAACTCCTTTTGATGTATCTCCTATTATAAGCTCCTTAGGATGATCATTCATATACTTTCATTCCTTGGGTAAGGATTTAGAAGTAGATTCATCTAAGTTATTTTTAGGAGTATTGTCATTTAAATTCAAAGTACCAAGATCAAATTCATCATCAAAATCAATTTTCTTAAGATTCAAAAACTCATTAAAAACAACATGAATATATTCTTCAATTACTAAAGTTCTTTTATTAAAAACACGATAGACTTTTGAAATCAAGGAATAACTAAGAAAAATACCCTCATCGGATTTTTAACCAAATTTTCCTAAAGCATCCTTTTCATTCAAAATAAAATATTTAAATGTATCACTTTTGTGCGCCAAGAAATAAGTCTAAGTATATCTACGATAATCATCTACTATAACGAATGCATATTTGCTTCCACCTAAACTTGTAATGACAATTGGTTAAAATAAGTCCATATGGATCAATTGAAGTGGCCTAGAGGTGCTTATTTGATTTTTTAGCTTGAAGCTACTCTTTATTTGTTTTCCTAATTGATAAGTATCACATATTTTATATTTGATAAATTTTAGGCTAGGTAATCCTCTTACTAAGTCTTTAGTTGAAATTTGATTTAGAAGTTTCATGCTAGCAAAATCTAGTCTTCTATGCCAAATCCAAACATAATCATTCAAAGCCGAAAAACAAGTTTCATCAAAAAATTATCAAAATCTATTGTATACATATTGTTGTTTCTTAAGGCAATCAAATATTTATTTTTATATAACAATTCAATTATGCATGCATTAGGTTAAAATTTAACCACATAACCTTTATCACATAATTGGCTAATGCTAAGAAAATTGTGTTTCAAGCCATCAACTAGCAACACATTTTCAATCAAAAGGTTTGATGTGTTACCTATGGTTCCTTTACCAATGATTTTACATTTGTTGTTGTCTCCGAAGGTGATAACTCCTTCACTTAGGCTAGTGAGCTTAGAAAATTAAGTTGGATCTCCGGTCATGTGCCTTGAGCATCCACTATCAAGGTACCATTTGGTGCTCCAAACTTTAATTTGAAGATAAACCTATAAGAAAGAATTGTTTTAATTTAGGTACCCATTTTACATTGCGTCCTTCATGCAAAACTCTATCTTTCCTTTCTAATAGTTTTTGGTTGTTTGTTGTTCTCTTGGGAATCCGAACTAATTGTTGTGGACTATATTTTTTTAAATAGACATTTGTTGGCTTTATGTCCTAATCTACCATAAAAATTATATTTGATTTTTTGTGACAAATTTAAGGTAGGTCCTTTAACAAAAATGATTGGCTTTTGTTGAGTGTTACCAACAAAGCCTATACCATTTCTTCTATTAATATGACCCTTATTAGCAAGAATCATATTATGGGATTTATTTCTTATTTCAAAATTTTCTAAGGTTTGTCTTAGCAAGATGTTTTCTTCTTTAACAGTATCTAGTATTTTACATTTAGAACAAGGATTGTGTGATACTAATGAATCATGCATTTCATTAAGTCTATTAACTAACAAATCATGTTCATTCTTAAGCAACTTAAAAGATTTACTAATTTTTCTAAATTCATCAAACAATTCATGAAACATATTTAATAACTGGTAAAGGAAATGCTTAAAGACTCACTAACCTCATCTTGGATCGCCATTAGAGCATAGTTAGCAACTTCTTCTTTGGAGTTGTCTTCTTCATCCGAAGAGCTTGAGTCATCCCAAGTTACTGTAAGAGCTTTCTTCTTGTGGGATGCTTTCTTCTTCAATTGTGGACATTCATTTTGGAAATCTCTTGGTTTTTTTACATTTAAAGCATATGACATTATCCTTTTTCGATTCATTTTTATTTTTATAGTTTTTATTCTTTTTCATAAACTTTTTAAGCTTTCTTGATAATAGTATAATATCATGGTCCTCATCACTTGAGATTTCACTCAAGGAGCCATTTGCAGTTCTTAGTACTACATCCTTCATGTTCTTTGGAAGGGGTTCATCAAGCTCATCATGAGCTTTACAGTTAAATTCATACGTCATGAGTGAGCTAATAAATTTTTCAAAAGGTAAGTTACTTAAATCTTTGGCATCTTGTATATCAATTACTTTAGGATCCTAAATTTTAGGTAGAGATCTTAAAATTTTACTCACAAGTTTAAAATTTAAAAAATATTTTCCAAGCGCTTTCAGACTATTGACGACATCCGTGAAATAGGTGTACATGTCTCCAATGGACTCACTTGATTTCATTCTAAATAATTCATAATTATGAAATAAAATGTTAATCTTAGATTCTTTAACTCTCCTAGTGCCTTCGTGTGTGATTTCTAGTGTATGCCAAATATCATAAGCGGATTCACAAACGGAAACACGATTAAATTCATTTTTGTCAATAGCACAAAATAAGGCATTCATAGCCTTTGTGTTAAGAAAAATTTTCCTTTCCAAATCATTCAATTTGTTCATTGGTTTGGAAGATTTTTCAAATCCATTCTTTATAATGTGCCATAAATCAAAATCCATAGAAATGAGAAAAATACGCATCCTTGTTTTCAATACATGTAATTCGTCCAATTGAACATGAGAGGATATGAAATAGAATGTCCCTCATTTATGTCAAACAAAGTCATTTACTCAAGTGGATGTTAATCCAAAGAGTAAGTACCTTACTCTGATACCAATTGTTAGGATCAATAAGCACTAGGGGGGTGAATTAGTGCAGGAGTGGAAGTGCTTGATTTAAAAACCTTGCTTTCAAGAAGAAAATAAATAAAATTGAAAGCTTCTTTTATATTTAGTTGGAAACAATTATGAACTTGAAAGTCGTGAGAATGATGATTGTATCATTGTATGAACTAATTAAGAGTAATAGAAAGTAGTAAACAAGACAAGTAAAGAGCACTCACAATTTATAGTGGTTCAGACCCAATCTTGGCCTACATCCACTTCCGAGTCCTCTTCATCGAGGCCCACCGGTGCCTACTACCGATCTTCTTTAGGTGAAGACCAAACCCTAACAAACTTTTAGCTTACAAGGGAGACTCTTTATAAGAATACAATACTTAGCTCACTCCCTTCCCCCTTTTCTTTTTCTCACACTTTTAGCACATATTTATTTTCATAGATTTTTGCCTAATGATTTGTGTGAATACTTGTGCTAAATGTAAGAAAACTTGGGGTATTTATAGACCCCACTTATCTTCAGAAGAATTGAGCTAAAATTCAAATATACCCGGAAAAATTGGGTACGGGCAATATAACCACCGGCGCTGGCGGTACAACCGCCGAATGCTACCCTGAAAACCGAGTACGGGCGGTTCAACTGCTGGCCTGGGCAGTCCAATAGTCGCCTGTTGTCCAGAATCCTGGGCGGTAGTGGTACAATCGTTGCTCATCAATGGTACAATCGCTAGGATTTTCGAAAAAGTGATTCTCTTCACTTTTCCAATCATGACTTATATCTCCTATTGACCAATGTTTAGGTCAACCAATTGAGCTCAATCCATCCCCTTAATAGACTCGGTTATCTTACATTGAGTTGATTTGGATTCCTTCCAAATCAAACTCAATTATGACTCAATCACTAATTATGACTCACTGATTACAACCATAAGGACCATCAAGCTAAACAATTACCTAATTCTCATAAATCTGGCAGCCTCTGGCATTCTTGCGACGAGTCTTACGGTCTTCCTCTAGCGATCTCCTGGCGTGTTCCCAACGAATTATCCGATTCCTTTGGCAAACTCCTAGCGAACCCCTGGCGAGCTCCCACAGCATCGTCTGAACCTTGTCCCGATGCCCAAACTTTATTCTGGCCTATCATCTAGTTGTAACTCAATTCCTTTATTATAGTTAGACTTGCATTACTTCCTATAACACACAAGTTAGATTAAACACTCATCTATTGATTTCATCATCAAAATTCAAGATTCAACACATGTGAGTAATAAATTTAGTACACATCAGAAGAACACGCGAAGCAATGAACATGCATGCACCTATACGAAACAAAATGATACAAATGTAAATGTCACATAATTGATTCAAGTATGTAAATTATCTAAGAAAAAGTGAATTAAAGATTTCAAACTAATAATGTAACGCTCAATAGAAACAAGGATTTTAGCTAAAAATTAATTTCCAAAGTAGTGAATAAGAATAGGCAAAATCAACAAAGGCTTAATTCTGGCAGAATTTGAGAGGCATATTTCATAAATTATTTGAATAACCAATCATACTCTGAATTACACAAGAAAGGAGTCATTAAAAAATATATGTCAATCTATATTCAGATGAATTAACTTTTATACAAATTGGAGTTTCTAACAAGGAGTTCCAAATAATTTAGTAACAAAAGGTTAAAGGATAATAATTCTATTTTACAGAATCTATATAATTAAATAAAATGAAAGATCTATAAGTTTAGTTTCTCATGAAATAAGTTTTGGATAAATCAGAGTTTCTAGTATAGAAGTTATAAACAATTTAGTATCAAGAGGTTAGATCTTACAAATTGAAGTTTTATATATTATTTGTAATGATATATTTTAAATTGTTTATGAGGACCTATTTGTAAATATAATGATTTATTTAATAGTTCTCCTGATTAAATAATTTTATGTTGAAAAGCTTATTGCTAGGGACATAAACGTAAATCTAAAAAATCTGATATGAATTGTGAAAGATTCATATTAAGTTAAAAAAAAATGAAGACATGTGTCACTAGCTAGCTTAAAGATGGCGCTACTTATGCATGTTGCATATGTGATATATAAACCTTTTATGCATGCTTACCACCTAGCAACCCAAACTAAGCAGCAATTAGAGAAGAAAAATTTACTACAAAAATTTACTACAAAAATTTACTACAAAAAATTTACTACAACAAAGGGGGGGTGGGAGTGCTGTAACCAACATACACTTGAGAAGGGAAGAGGAAATTTAAGTTGGAGTTATGCATTTGTTTGAGGTTTTGGATCGATTCCTTATTCTTGGTGATCAATTATTCTAAGGCAAGTGTTCTAACTCTATCCTACATTTATCTTTATCCTTGATTATATCTCAGTTTGATATGATCTTAAAAGATTATGGCTTAGAATATGAAATCTCTCCCATTCAATTATAAACCTATGAATTTGGAAATTTTGAGATTCTGACCTTTTTACTTTATTTCTTATCATAAATTTAGATACTGAATTCTAAATTAGGCAAAACCTATTTCTTTTGATACCAAAATTAAAAAATTTAAAGTTCATATACCTACATAAACTCTTGTTTCATTTGACCCTGAAGAATCTGTAAAAACAGACTTTGTAATATCTACCTCTTGATACTAAATTTCTTGTAACTCTCTCTTAAAACATCTAATTATAGCAAAACCTATTTTATTAGAAAATAGATTTTTGATACCTATATTAAAAGATTTGGAGTCCAAATGATAGCCCAGATTTCTGTTTTGATTGACCCTATAGATTCTGCAAAACATGGATTATAATTTCTGACCTTTTGATACTAAACTGCTTATAACTTCCTATTGGGAACTCTGATTTGAGTAAAACATATTTTGTTGGAAACTAGACACCTAGATCTTTCATTGGATACCTAGATTGAAAGATTTGGAACAAAAATACTTACCGAGTCTCCTATTGAATTTGATCCTTTAGATTCTGTAAAATAAAGATTTTGTTCCCTGACCTTTGGTTACCAAATCATTTATAACTCTTTGTTAGAAATTTTAATTGGTATGAAACTTATTGGATCTAAAAGTAGATTGATTTGATTTCCAATAACACCTTTCTTGAGTAATTTGGAGCATAATTGGTTATATAAATAATTTCTGTAATATGCATCACAAATTCTGCCATAATTGAGCTTTGAATTTACCTATTCTTGTTTCATCTCTTTGAAAATTGATTTCAGCTAAAATTATTTCTTCAATTGAACACTATGTATTGTTTTGAATTCTTATATGTTCTTGTCCTTAATTATTTGCCTATCTAAATGTTTGCATCATATTGATTCATATTGGCATGTATATTTTGTTGTTCTATAGGTGCTTCTGTTATATACCACTTTATTGCTCAGAATCTCCTTTTATACTTTGGGGTTTATGGGATAATGTGAACCTTTGCTAAAAATGATAAAGAGAGTTATGCTTAGAGCCCATAATGCTCTGCTTTTGTCTGATGGTTATCTAGAAATGGATGAATCATATTTTGTTTGATCCCACTTCACCATCTATATTTTTTTATAGAATATCCAAAGCATTACTTATGAGTTTGTCTGTGTGCTTTAGATAAGAATGAAATGAATGTGATATCAAATATGACATTTGAGCTTTTATTTATTATTTGTTTGTTCATTTGATAAGCTCTAAGATAATTCGTACACTATTGATATGCTTTGAAATATGTTTATGTCTTTGATATGCTCTGAAATATTTCATATATCGTTGATATGTTTAGAAACATTTCATACATCTTTGATATACTCTGAAATATTTTATATGCCATTAATATGTTCCAAAACATTTCACACCAATGATATGCTCCAACTACTCTTCCCTTATTATTATGATCAAAGTATGTTTCGCATGAAATGATTTATAATTATATATACAACGAGATGCTATCTATGGATTCTTATACCCTTGCCTTGCTATTTGATATCAAGTTTGTTTTGAAACTATCATTCTTTGTCTTGAATATGTTAGTCACTTGATGAGCTTTATATGCTCACACCGTATCTATATAAATTTTTCAGGTTAGCTAGTCACTCACAGAAAAAGGTAGAATTGGGCTAAGGTAGAGGAAAGCTAAAAGATTTTGGGCGAATCTTTATTGGTTGACATGTTTTGTTATATAGTACACATTGTGTCAATGAGATGGTAAATCTGAACTTATGTGTTTTATAAAATTTAAAGAACCTCTCATGTTTTGGAGTTTAGGATGTCAAGTTTAATTGTATAATGATATGAACTTGTGGTAATGTTGGTTTTTAATTATATAGATTCTCATACATGTGGATTTATTTGTGTGGTTATTACCTTGTTAGAGTACATGGAATCCATCTCAGAATTTATGGCTTCTTACCACTTCCCGGAGTCTATACTCATAATAGCCTCCTCGTAGGTCTGAGGATCAACATCCTGAGAGTCATCTCCACTGATATGTTCCACATATCTTTCAGGAGAGTGAGTTACTCTATTAGACCTACGTAAAGTTGGAACTTGTGTGTTAGGTACCTGAACAGACTCGGGCTCTGGAATGGTGCTTGAGCTAGGTTCTCCAACCTCGCTCAATTCTATCTCACTCCCACTGTTTCCACCAAGAATGTGTTCTTTCTCAAGGAACACAGCTCTCTTGGCAACAAAGACCTTTCGGTCCTCGGGATGATCGAAATAATACCCACAAGTTTCGTTTGGGTATCCCACGAATGTGCACAATTCTGTCCTTGATTCTAACTTATTGGGGTTGTGTCTTCTAACGTGGGTAGGACAGCCCCAAATCTTAACAATCTTAAGATCGGGCTTCTTTCCTTTCCATATCTTATATGGTGTAGACACTACTGACTTTGATGGAACTCTGTTTAGAAGGTAAGCTGCAGTCTCTATGACGTACCCCTATAATGAAATGGGTAGGTCAGCAAAACTCATCATAGACCGCACCATATCTAACAGTGTGTGATTCCTCCTTTCTGATACACCATTGAGCTACGGTGTATAAGGAGGTGTCCACTGGGATAGAATCTCATTGTCCCTGAGAAAATGTGTGAACTCCGTACTCAAGTACTCTTCTCCTTGATCTGATCGAAGAGTCTTAATACTCTTTTCAATTTGGTTCTCTGCCTCATTCTTATATTCCCTGAATTTCTCGAAGGCCTCAGATTTATACTTCATTAAGTACACGTGTCCATACCTAGAGAAATCATCAATGAATGTAATGAAGTATGAGTAACCATCAGTGTCTATACCTATAGCCTGAGTCAACATGGGACCACATACATCACTATGTATGAGTTTCAATAACTCGATGGCTCTATCTCCAATTCCACTAAAAGGAGAGTTGGTCATCTTCCCATGAAGGCAAGGTTCACAAGTTGCATATGTCTCATAGTCAAATGGATCTAAATATTCATCTTTCACCAACTTTTGAATCATTCCCTCATGTATATGACCTAGTCTACAATGCCATAAGTATGCATTATTCATCTCATCTCTTTTCCTCTTAGACATATTTATATTCATGATATGTAGAGAAGTGTCTAACACATATAATCCATTTATAAGGGTCCCTCTAGTGATGATTTCATCATCCATAATTATTGAACAACTATTATTCGTAAAAACTAATTTATATCCTCTAATTGTCAAACAAGAGATAGAAATAATATTTTTGATAATAGAGGGAACAAAATAGCATGCTTCTAATGTAGTAATAGCTCCACCAAGCAGATGTAGGGTGACCTCTCCAACAGCAATTGCAGCAACTCTTACTCCATTGCCCATCTTGAGGTCCATCTCACCTCTAGCCAATCTCCTAGGTCTTGCTGGAACCTGCAATGAATTGTAGATATGATAAACACTCCCAGTATCCAATACCCATGTGTTATCATGAAAATCTGACAAGTGGAGACTGATCATGAATATACGTGGTGCCTCTTCAAGTTTTTGTTTCGCCTTATCTATAAGGTAATCCTTACAATTCCTTTTCCAATGCCCATCTTGGCCATAGTGGAAGCACTGTCCTTTGTCCTTTCCCGAGTATTTCTTAGCAACCTTTGCCTTACCTAGTCTTTCTTTGCCCATGCCCTTCTTAAGGGTCTTGCTGGCCTTCCTTTTCTTTTTGGTCTTACCAATATAGAGAACTGGCTTCCCTTCTTAATGGCACTCTTAGCTTCCCTCAACATATTGAAGAGCTCCGGGAGAGTCACCTCAAACTTATTCATATTAAACTTAATAATGAACTGTGAAAAGGAATCCGATAGGGACTGAAGCATAAGATCAACACATAGGTTATCCTCTTTATCCTCTAGGACTATCTATATATTTCACAAAGCGAGCGATCTCATCCTCTCTTATACTTTCTTCCAGCGTGGGCACAATCACGTTAAGGACATATACGATTTTATCTTCCATGAGAACAATTCTAAAAATGCGAAGCTTTTGGACCAATGAGGCAGTTAGCATCAAGTATGCCATGTAGGGGTTTTATAAGTGACAAACAAGATATAGCATAAATTAAATAATATGCAGATTTTACAGAAAATACTAATTAAGATATGGACTTCTATCTTAATGTACTCCCACTATTTTCTTAGCGAATCATGTGACACCCTCGACACATGAGACGGAAGTCTCCGGTAGACTCCTAGTGGGGATAGGGATCTAATTGGCGTCTTAGTGTAACCTCGAGGGACTCGACCAATTATACTAAGCCCAAAAGATAGGCAACTCTTGCCAATCACAACTCCTTGTGATTCCCGTCACGTTCAGCCTTTGAATCATCATGGTCTCGAGGGACTCGACCAACCATGATATTCAGTTAAGTCATCACCATCGTTACAAGATGTCTGATTTGATGATATGCCCTCGAGGGACTCGACCAAGCATACCATGTCCTCAGGTCACCGGTGACATCTCTATGTCATAGGCAAGAACTCGATCACGTAGATAGGTGAGCTTCGAGGGACTCAACCAACTCAACCTATGTCGTGATTCAATTTCTTCCTATAACGATGGAAGGCCACGTGGGTCAATCTTATTGCCTCACGCTTATCAACTTAATATTATCGTAGGAGGGGTTTTTTGTATCGTATCGGTCTCCTAATATGTTATGTCACACATATACATATTTAATATATATCTATATCATATGTAAATATATATATATATATATATATATCTAGTAGGTGTATAACACATCACATATGCAAGCCACACTAGATGATAATGAGCCGTCATCTAATATGATTAAGCCCAAGCCAATAGGCCTAATCACTCACAATATGTCTATGTGTGCATTAGCGCATCTCCATGCCCTGTGATTGTTGATCTCGTTATCATCGGTTCCGTCGGATCGTCACATCACCATGCGTCGTGATCTCTCGCCATAGCATCGTGGGTCCCGTTGTAACCTCTACGCTCCCGTTGTGTCTCTCCATGTAATTATAAATAATCACAGGCATGCAAGCCCAACAATAAATGAGAAAAACGTAGGCTCACAGGCCCTAATAATAATAATAATCATAATTACACACATCACAACACATGGCTCATGATCATCCATCCACATTATACATCACATCATATGTAGAACTACTAGATATATAATAATTAATTAAACTATTTAATTAATTATTTTTATGGAAATTAGGACATGCTCAGAATTTCCAGAATTATCAAGGGTATTTTTGTAATTCTGGATGAGAGGATAGTCCTCAAAAATTTTGAAATTCAGAGGGGCAGGATCATCCTTTTCACAAAACGATGCCCTAGCCCTCTCCTTGCCCCCCTCTGCATCGCCGCCATCGCTGCCCCTGCGTAAGCGGCGGTGTTGCACGTCGTCGGCGTGGGCATTCGCCCCTTCGGCACACGTTGCTGCCCTCGGGTGGCACCTCGTGGGCTGGTGGCCGCTCCTGCCAGCGGCTGCCCTTGCAGGTGGCAGCCCGGGCCACAAGGCTACCCCTTGCCTACGCCCGCATGCCCCTGCAGGCGCTAGCCATGCCCGCGGGTGGCCGCGCCTGCTGGCGGCTGCCCCTGCAAGGGGGTTTTGGCCGTGGCCGGTCGCCCCCTTACAGGGCGCCTTGGCCACAGCCGGCTGCCCCTTGCAGCCGGCCTGGCCGTGGGTGGCCGGCCCTGCTTGGGGGCTGGCCGCCCCTCCTCCTCGCTGTTCTTGCTACGAATGCGTAGAACGATTTTACGCGATTTAATCTCATCATACGTAGTTTAAAAATAATCTTTCGCACGAAAACCTTGGCTCTGATACCACTATTGGGAAACCTCAGCGGGTGCATCACATACATGCGTAGCAGAAATCAAAACAAAAATCAGTTTCTCAGGCAGATCAAATCGTCGTGCAAAATATTGGGGTCGCGAGAAAAATGCAATGTGTGAAAGATTAATTTTACCTAGAGAGATCGTATATCCCTATATTCAAGATCCAGATGGGGAAGATGAAGGAGGTCAAGCGTCCTCCTCTCTAGCGGTATCCACATGATGGATCTCTGTAGCGAAACTCCTCCAATCTAATCTTATAACTCTTGCTCAGAGGGAAGGAGGAGAATAGGAGGTGGTGGCTAAAGCTGTAGCTATCAACCATGAGTCTCCCCTCCTATTTATAGAGAGCCAACAAAACCCTAGGGCTCCATCCTTAGAGGGTATTAGATCTCCATCCAATAATCCACTAACCTTGCATTATTAGATCTCTATCCAATAATCTCCTTAGGCCTATAATTGGGCCTTAATCAAGGAGCCCATCAACATAGGGTCTCATCTAATGAGAATTGGGGCCAATTGGATCTTTATCCAATCCTCTATTCGCTGAAGCATCCACCATATGTGTGTAACCCTCTAGACCCGATACCGAGCTGGCCGTGAGTCACTCCTATCAGAACTCCTTCTGATATAGTGAATTATTATCCCCATAATAATTCACTCGACTCATCGACTATGGACGTAGTAGGCCACTACGCCATAGTCCCTAGGCGGTACAGGGGGGATCAAATCCATCGAACCTGTCTGTCCATAATTACCATGTATCTATAAACCCTCATCTAAATATATCCCGGAGATCGTATATTAGATATGGTACTGTCAGGTCAGATACAGAATCAGTTTGTCTTGCTCTATTCAGATTCTACCGGAGAACTCCTCTCTCAATCCGAATGATACCTAATGTTAGATAGTGATTCCGTAGTCTCAATTGTGTATCTAGTCCTTAGACTTGAGACACCAATGATGCCTTATTTGAGTACTCCTTTCTGTGACTCCAGACTTACAAGTTTAGAAAGTTCTAGATCTGGTACTATCGATTATCGAGATTGATAGCCAACCTTACAAAGGCTATTGAGTGTTAATAAATGATCATCTACTCTCGGTATCATGAGAGAAATATCTCGTATATTCTCGCTCAGATAAATCCCTGATCAGGTAAGTCAGATTGAGAGAGAAGGAGTTCACTGGGAGAATCTGATTAGAGCAAGACTTAGATGGATTCTGTATGTGACTTGATAGTACCATGCCTTATATACGATCTCTGGGATATTAGATGGATGAGAGATTCTAGATATATGGTAACTAAAAATAGACAATTCCAATAGATAAGATCTCTTATACTTTCTGGGGACTATGGTGTAGTGACCTAGTACGTCCATAGTCGATGAGTTGAGTATATTATTATGAGATAATAATTCACTGACTTAGAAGGAGTTCTGATAAGTAGGCTCATGACCAGCTCGGTATTAGGCCTAGAGGGTCACACACATATGATGGATGTTTTAGCGAATAGAGGATTGGATATGAGTTAACTAATTAGTACGTGTTCTTATTAGATGAAACCCGACATTGATGGGCTCCGTGCATGAGGCCTAATTAGAGGCCAAAAGAGATTATTGAATAGAGATCCAATAATCCAAGGTTAGTGGGTAATTGGATGGAGATCCAATACCCACTAAAGGCAGGATCCCTAAGGTTTTTGGTGGCTCTCTATAAATAGGAGGTTGGGGCAGCTCTTATGTGATAGGCTGTACCTTTGGCTACCCCCTCCTATTCTCCTCCTCTCCCTCATCTTCTCAGTCGATCAGCCCCTCTCTGGTGTGAGAGGATAGTAATGAAGATAGAGGATCTTCTTCCACGTTCGTTGCGAGAAGCTGATAGGACCGTGATAAGGCGGGTCCATGGATTCACATTTAATTCGAGTTGAGTCATATTTGGTCTGTTCAATTGGAGTAAGTTATAATTTAGGTTAGCCTAATTGAATCAATTGTGATCTTGGTTGGAGTCTATTATTATCTTCAATTAGGATGGAGTCGATTATTATTTTCAATTAGGAGTCCAAGTTTAGTTGGACTCTGAGTTCAGGTTTAGTGAGACTCTTAGTAGAACACTATAAATAATAGGGTAACTCTTTTATTTTAGTTAATTAATGAAGAAAGACTTTAGGAGGGTCGATCCCCTATAGAGATCAAGGAGGCCGATCCCCTCGATGTGATTAAGGATGCCTGATCCCCTCGAAGTGATCGTTTATCCCCTTTTTCGTCTCCATCTATGATATAAACATAAGGGTTCTTATCATTTGGTATCAAGGAAATGTTCCTTGGCGCTTTGGCTACTACCGTTCATCATCTACACCATCGTCGCCACCCTTGCCATCGTCGTCATCGTCGTTGCATCTGCCATCGTTGTCACCTTGCAGTAGTTTCTCACCATCTTCGCTGCAGCTATTATCAGCCAAAAAAAAGAAGGAAAGAAAAAGAAGAAGAAGAAGAAGAAGAAGGAAGATGGAAGCAACTGCCAGCCCCTTGTGCTCGAGTAAGAAAGGGCCAAGCTGCCGACCACGTGTCATGCCCCTCGAATTATATCACATTCGAGAGGTGTGACTCTAATCTAAAAAGATTGATAATATTATCAACAACATAATCTATCCAGGATCCAAACAATTATTTGAGGATACTAAGAATAACATGCAGTCATTCAATTACTTTCATAGAAACCTGTGCAGATTATAATCTCTTTACATTCTCTTAATGAATCATAAAACCGATCCAAAACTAATGCAGCTAAATATAATCCACATTCATAAGATCCACTAATGCGATAAAATCCATTTGACTTTGAAAGATAACCATACACCACCACTTCATATATTATACATCAAGTTTAACATTCAAGATCTCAAACAAGAGGGTAGTTTTAAAATCATTACATAGTTATCACTCTTCAAAATATATCTACAACTTTACTTTAGACCCAAGGTGTACACATACAATGATAACATATTGTCAAATGAACATTTAGCCCAAGAACTTCTTGCTTTCCCATTGCTTTAGCCCTGTATCAAGTATTTTAATAAATGTCAAGCTAACCTAAAGAAGATTAAATAGTAACAGAGTGAGCTAAGAAGCCCGACAAGTATCAAACAGGTTTAGAGCAAGGAAAGGTGTTTTCAAATTGAACCTGATATAAGAGTGCAAGGTAGGGAATACAAAAGTTTTCACATATAGCATCAAATCATATTCACAACATTCGAAGCATACTTAAATCTATAACAATTTCGGAAGGTAATTGGAGCATTTATGGCAATCAGAAGCATTTTGGTATATATCAATGACATTTGAAGTTTTAGGAGTATATCAATAATACATGAAATACTTCGGAACATGTCAAAGGAACAAATATCAAACTTAAGCTCGTATGTCACATTTGAAGTTGGATGAATATCATAGGTATAAGTATGTCAAGCAGCATATCAATGGCAAACGAAATATTTTGGAGCCTATCAATGAGAATACAAAATATTTCGGAGCATATCAAGGAGGTATAGGACATGTTGGAACATATCAATGACATGTGAAAAGTTTCAGAATTTATCAATAGCAAATGAAACATTTCAGAACATATAAAAAAATGCATAGGACATATTTCAAAAGTATATCAATGGTATATGAATAATCTCAAAAGCTTATCAAATGAACAAGTAACGAACAGAGGCTCAAATATCATTTAGACATAACATTCATTTCATTCTTATCTAAAGCGTATGAACAAACTCATAAGTAATGCTTTGGATATCATATCAAGACATAGAGGGCGAAGTGGGACCATAAGCATAACGTGGAACATTCGTTGAATGACCACCAAACATAAGTCTCCTACGTCTAGGAGCTCTATCCACCCATGTTTGAGTGAAGACATAGGGGGCTGGCAGAGCATGCAGGCTCTAAGTATAACTCCTTTTACCATTTCTAGCAAAGGTTCACATTGTCCGACAAACACTGGAGTACAAAAGCACATGAGCAATGAATTTAGCATATATCAGAAGCACATGTGGAACAATAAATCATACATGTACCTAAATAGAATAATAGAATATATCATCAATTAATACATAATATATTCTGATATATAAGGAAGTCAAGGACAAGAGCATTAGAGATTTCAGTTTTGAAATGGATGAATGAAGTGTCGATGAAATTGATACAATCCCTATTCTGGCAGAATTCTAAAGGCAAAATATAAAGTTATTTAGATAATCAAACATACTCTAAATTACTCAAGAAAGGTGTTGTTGAAAAGTTAAATCAATCTAGTTTCATACAAAATAAATTTCATATAAACTGAAGGTCTCTACAAAGAGTTATTGATGGTTTTGTAACCAAAGGTCCAGAATCACAGTCCCTGCTTTGTAGAATTCATATGGTCCATCAAAATGATGTTTTTGATAGTAATTTCGACTCCAAATTATTCAATCTTAGGTTCAACAGAAAGTCCAAGAGTCTATTTTCTAACAAATTAAGTTTTACATAAATCGGGAACTCCAACAAGAAAATATAAGCAATATAGTGATGAAAGGTCATGAGCTACAGATTCTGTTTTACAGATTTTGTATACTCAATTGAAGTAAACATTTGGGCTAGCAAATAAACTCCAAATTCTTCAAACACAGGTTCAAAAGAAAGATATTTGAATCTATGTTTGAAGAAACTAAGTTTTGTCTAAATCTAATTGTTAATTGTTTAAGCTAACATATGTGTTGATAGGTGGCAAACATGCATGCAATGTGCTTATGTGTCACCCATGCATATGCACAAGTGACACTACTTTAAACAAGGTAGTGACACATGTCCTCACCATGTTTCTTTTTTTTAACTTAATGTGAATCTTTTAAAATTTATTTCATATTTTTTTTAAGATTCTCACTTAGGTCCCTAGCAAATTACTTTCCATATAAAATTATTTAATCAAGAGATTTTATAAATAAATCCTTAAATTTTACTAATGAGTCATCATAAATAATTTAAAATATTTCATTATAAATATTTCAGAAATGAGGGATATTACACTGTGCCTATCGCTCTTCCCCACCACCATAGGCTGCTATTCCTTTGCCATTGTTGCCAGCCCTCGTCGCTAATACCATTGCCTAGCCATGTCGCTAGCGCCCTCTCCCCTACCGCTTGTCGCCATTGCCTGTTTCCTCCCCTACTGCTCCTCCGTCCCTAGCGCCCATCCTGCTACTCCACTCGCTTGTCGTCGCTACTCTCTTCTTTCCCCTACTCTCTCTCCAGCTTTTACTCGTTGCCGTCGTCTCTAGCCTTCTACCGCGCCCCATCATCAGCGCTTGTTTTTCATTGCCAAGCGATCGCTCCTCAACGATCATGATAGCCACTTTTAGCCATGTCATCACCTCCTCTGTAATCGCTATTGCTGCCTCCTTGTTTCACAACTACTATAACCTAGCCCATCTCTGGCCACTACTACCTTCAGCTGCACTTGATTTCATTTCTCCGTTGTACCTTTGCTGTCGTTGCCACTCATACCCTCCTCTACTGCTATCATTTCCCTACCGTTGCCATCCCCTGCACCTCTAGCAGATGTTGTGCCCCATCTTGCTTTTGTCATTATAGTTACTCCTGTCGACGCCTCTATCCCGTTGCCATCTCCCTTTTCCCCTTCAGCTGCAACGAGCATTGCTGCCTACACGATGCTATCAGTGTCTCCTACCAACACCAGCTGCCCTCTTCTTCCTCTACCAGCCACGTCGTCGTTGGTTGCCAACGCTGCTGCCTATAGCCATGCAATCACTGACCATCGGTCCCTTTCTTGCTTCCCCTGCTTTTCGTTGCCCTCTTCTTCCTTTGCCAATGATAGCTGACGTTGTTGGTTGCTGATGTCGTCGCCTGCAGCCACGTAGCTACCGGTCACCATTGTTTCTTGCCTCTACTCTCTTCCCTCTCTTTTTGCTACTGTCGCTCCCTCCTCAACCGCTGCTTCCCTCTACTGTTGCGACCTTCAATCAGTGAAGACTTCGGTCGTAGCTACCAGTCGTCGCTATCCTTTCCCTGCTCCAACACTGACCGCCTTTATTTCACTGCCATCACTGCCCCCTCCACATCGCAACCCCATTGCAACTGAGGCTCACGACATCTATATCATAGGAATTGAAGATTACAGATCTACACTCTTATGCAATGGTAATCAATAATTCATTGGAAGCAAGATTTGAAGCTTTTGAAGCCTACATGATAGAAAGATTACATAAATTCTACAACGAAGTCAAAAGGAGCCTATCGGGGAGCCCTAACAAATCTCAACATGGTGAAAGTTCCAATCTCAAGGGGAACAAATCTGAAAAATATTATCAAGGATAGGACACAAGATACCCACGCATGACGGTGGAGTTCCTCGGATAGGAAGATGGAAATCCGACCAGTTGGATCTCACAGGCTGAAAAGTTCTTTCACTTATACAGAACTCCAGAAGAATCCAAGGTGGAAGTAGCTTCAAATCTACTTGATGGTGATGTGATCCAGTGGTATGATTTGTATGAGACCTATCACGGCGTCCCTTCATGGGGACAGTTCAAGAGATAGCTCCTGATTCGCTTCAAACCATCATAGTATGAGAACATTAATGGACAACTCACCAAAATCCGCCAGACCTCCATAGTACAGGAGTACCAGAGTTTATTTGAGTGTCTATCGAACCAAACCCGAGATTGGTCTGAGAAACAATTGGTGAGAACATTTACTAAGGGACTTAATCTTGAAATTTGGTGCAAAGTTAAAGCTCTCTACCCCTGCACCATAATAGCCGCCATATCATTTGCCTACATGGATGAAGGAAAATTCAACATAGACACTCGCCGAAGTAGAAGCTTCAATAGATAGGTAATCAATAGACTGCCCACCCAATCCAAAAGCTGACCCAAGAAGAACCTAAGAAAAAATCAATAAAGGATTTGTGCTTGCATTGTGATGAAAATCGATGCAAACAATGGCAGCTTCTAACGATTAAGTCAATTAAGGAAGACTCAAAAACTGATAATGTGGAATCCGATCATGAAGGCTGTGACAAACTCAAAGTTACTGATGGACGAATCCTAACTTGTGATAGCAAGTGTTCAAAGGTAAGCTGATTATTCATGGCAAACAACTACTTGTGGATTTTTTTTTAATGCCCTAGGAAGACTTTGAAGTCTTGATCCTCAAAAGAAGAAGTGGCACTACCACTAGTCATCGGATGAAAAGGGTGTTGAATCTCATATTTTGATGATGAAGTCAATTAATGAGTGTTTGATCTAACAAGGTTGTTAGAGTTGATTGATGCAGGATTAACTATGATAGAGAGAAGATTACAATCGGAGGTTTGGCCAAAGTCAAGTCGAAGCATCAAGTCGGGGTTTGGACAATGCGGTTGGGAATACACCTAGAGTGCATCGGGAGCTCACCGAGGGTTCCGGTAGCTTGCCAGGATGGTGCAAGGGAGTTCGTTGGAAGAAGACCGAGACTCGCGAAAGATTGTCGGGGGTAGCTGAAAAGCTTGTTGGGAGTTGGGAAGGTCTTGAAGTGGATGTGTTGGCCATTTTGATTGTAATTAATTAAATCATAGTTAGCATCGTGCAGGTTAACCACGACGGTGAAAAGAAATTACAGATCTAACATGGACCCAGGATCAAGCTTGGGCATTGGGCCAAGATTTGGACGATGCAATGAGACCTCGCCGGGAGTTCGCTAGGAGTTCGCTGAAGGGATCGATAAGCTCACTAGGAACATGTCGGGCAATCACTGGAAGAAGACCGTAAGACTCACCGCAAGAATGCTAGAGGCTGTCATATTGGAAGGAGTTAGGTCTTGTTTAAGCTTGATGGTCATTATAGTTGTAATTATTGAGTCGTAGTTAGAGATTGAGTCCTAATTGAGTTAGATTTAAAAAAAATCCAAATCAACTCAATGAGGGAATCGGGTCCACTATACGGGTTTGATTGACCTCAGGTTGAGCTCAATTAGTTGACCAAAGAATTAGTCAACATCAGGTTCAAGTCAAAATTTGAAAAGTGGAGCGAACCACTTTTCTAGAGATTCTGATGACTGAACCACCGGTAAGCAGTGGATGTACCATCACCACCCAAGATTTTGGGTGGCTGTCAGTGGCTGAACCGCCTAGGCCAACAATTCAATTGCCCATACCTTGGATTCTGGATACTTTTGGCAGTTGACCCACTCAGGCAAGCGGCTGAACCACCCATATCAAGATTTTCCAGGTGAGTTTGAATTTTGGCTCCAAATTCTGAAGCCATTTGAGGCTTATAAATATCTCAAGTTTTCTTGCATTTTAAATAACACTTTTGGGGGATAAATTCTATGAAAAACTTATGTGAATTGTAAAAAAAAAAGGGGGTAAAGGAATGATCAAGGAGTTATAAATTTGTCTCCCTTGTAAGATTGTAAGGGTTTGGTCTTCACCCAAAGAAGATCGGTAGTGGACGTCGGTGTGCCTCAAGGATGAGGACTCGGGCATGGACGTAGGCCGGTTAGTGTCGAATCACTATAAAACTGTTAGTTCTCTTTGCTTATCTTGCTCACTACTTTTTTATTGACACTTCCGATTTTATTTACATTTTGAAAGCAAGGTTTTGAAATCAAGCACTTCACTTACGACATTGCCTATCTCATGATTCAGATTTGCTTGTTCTTTCTTAAGTCATCTTTTAAGCAAGAAACTTACCATTTTCTTTGAATCATTCACTTGCTTTACTTGAATAAAAAGCTTCAGATTTTTTTATCTTGCTTCAAGCGAAAAGTTTTTCATTAAAATGAAAATTTACTCTTGCACTAATTCACCCCCACCCAACCACCCCCCCTCCTCTTAATGTCAATTGATCATAACAATTGGTAACAGAGCAAGGTCTTACTCTTTAGACTAAATACCCACTAGAGTAAATAGCTTTGTTTGGCATGAATGAGGGTCAATGCATCATAAGTCATCCTATGTTCAATGGGAAAGACTACACATCTTGAAAAATTTGAATGCGTATCTTTTTTTTACTTCAGTAGATCTTTATTTGTATTGTATTATTGAAAAAGGTATTTAGAAGTCATCCAATCTAACAAATGATTTGAATGATTATGAAAAATAAATATTTTCATTAAATGCAAAGGCTATGAATGCCTTATATTGTGCACTTAATAAAAATAAATTCGATCGGGTTTCTTATTTTGATTCGGCTTTCGATATATGACATACATTAGAAATGACATACGAAAGCACAACTAAATTAAGTGAATCATTAAATGAAAAGACTGGTAAAAATAAACTTGAAGAACACCTTCCAAAGAACATGAAGGAATTTGAACTGAGCATGACATATGACTCATCGAGTGAAATCTCGAGTGATGAAGACTTTGAACCTTTGACAAATGAATTGGATAAATTAATAAACATAAACCATAAAAATGATCTTAAAATCATGGACAAGAACTCTTGTTATGAACACAAGAAGCCAATATACTCTAAAGATGAAGAGCACAATCAAACGAAAGTAGAGAATCTCGCACTTATGGCCATCAATAATGAGGTAAGTGATTCCTCTAAAGTCTCATTTACTTTTGATGAATTATCAAATGCTTTCCATAAGCTTTGTGATAAATTTAGAATGATTAGCAAATCTTATAAATTACTTAAGAAAGAGCAAGATTCTTTAGTTAGTAAATTTAAACAAATGCATAATACATCACCAATCGAGTCAGTTATGAGTTTGGTTGGAGCTGGTTATTATCTTTATTTAAGATGGAGTCAGTTATTATTTTCAGTTAGGAGTCCAAGTTTAGTAGGACTCTAAGTCTAGATTTAGTGGGACTCTTGGTAGAACATTATAAATAATGGTGTAACTCTTTTATTTTAATCAATCAATGAAGAAAGGCTTGTTTTAGCGAATAGGCCAAAGCCCTAGAACGACTGATCCCCTATAGAGATCAAGGAAGCCGATCCCCTCGAAGTGATCAAGGAGGCCTGATCCCCTCGATTAGATTATTTATCACTCTTCCTCTATGATAGAAACCTAAGGGTTCCTATCATAAGCTGTGTAAGAGTTACGAGATTTGTGGCAGCGATTAGAGGAGTATCACTACAGCGATCCATCGTGTGGATATCACTAAAGAGGAGGACACTTGACCTTCTTCATCCTCTCCATCTGGATATGGAAAATGAAGGATATATGATCTCCTTAGGTAAGTAATCTCTCACATGATGCAGTTTTTGATTTTATGATTTTTTGTGCACTAATCTTTGCACAACGATTTTGATCTACATGGGAAACTGATTTTGTTCTGATCTTTGACTACACATATGATGCTCCTGCTTGGTTTCTTTCCTAGTAGTGGTATCAAAGCCAAGATTGTTCGTGTAAAGATTAGTTTTAAACTGTGTGTGATGAGAACGATACGCGTAAATTATTTTTTACATAATTTGTTGTAATTTTTCATGGTTAATCAGATATGAACAACACCTTTTCTCACTATAGAGAGGTATTGTAGAAGAGGTGTTCTAAGGTTCTTTGATGTCAAAATTATTGGCACAATGAAGGGGGAAAAGGGTAGCAACTATTGCTGCCCGGCGGCACGACCAAAGGTTGCTTGCAGCCTTGGCTGAGAGTAACAACCTCTTGGCCATAGAAGCAGCCTCCATGTAGCCAAGAGTGGTGGCTACATAGGGACCCTTGTGGCTAGGGTTTTCTGGCCACTATAGAGAGCCCTGCGGCCAGGGTTTCCTAGACGTAAGGGGCTGTTTGGGCGGCCAGGGTTTGTTGGCCACCTATGGCAGATTGTAGCTATGGGATGGTTACAAAAGGAGTTCCTTGGGGGCTAAGGTTCCTGGCCTCCCAAGGTTCTCCAGTGGCTAGGGACTCCTAGCCGTAGGGAACTCCTAGCGGCTAAGGTTTCCTAGCTGCATAAGGAGTCTCTACCTACTATATTGGAAACCCAATGGTAGGGTATCCTAAAAATTTCATAAATAATTAATTAAATAGTTTAATTAATTTTTTATTATCTAATAATCCTATATTGTGATGTGTATATGTGATGTATGATGTGGATGGATAATTATATGCCATGAGATGTGATATGTATACTTATGATCATTATAATTATTGGGGCCTGCGAGCCTTTATTTTTCTTATTTATTGTAAGGCCTACGTGCCTGTGATTATTTTATAATTACAAGAAGAGGTGCAGCGAGAGCGTGGAGGTGACAACAGGACCTATGATTCCATAACAAGAGAAGTCTTCCAGAGACTTCTATTTCACGTGCTGAGGGTGTCACGTGATTCACCGGGAAAGTAATAAGAGTAAATTAAGATAAACGTTCATATCTAAATTAGTTTTTTCATAAAATCTATATGTTATTTATTTATGCTATATATTATTTATCAAAAACATGTCGCTTGTAAATCCCCAACATAACATACTTGATGCCAACAGCCTCGCTGGTCCAAACTACATGGATTGGCTTTACAATTTGAGAATTGTTCTCACGGTATAGAAAATCATGTATATCCTTGATACGATAATGCCCACGGTGCAAGAGAGGATGAATCGCTTGCTATATAAAGTATTAGACGATTCCACTTTGGTAAAATGCTACATCTTGGCCTCAATTACTCCTGAGTTATAGAGGCAACATGAGAGCATGGATGCCAATTCCATCATTCTTCATCTCTACCAGTTGTTTCAAGAACAAGGAAGAACTCAAAGATATGAGATATCCAACAGTCTCTTCAAAGCCAGGATGATAGAAGAGGCATCGGTTCAGAACCATGTCCTAAAGATGAAAGAGTGGCTCGAAAAACTTAGGTCTAGGAATAGTCTTAAGGGATAACTTATGCATTAATCTTATACTTTAGTCCCTATATTAATTTTAACATGAGCAAGTTTGAGGTGACTCTCTCTGAGTTCCTCAATATGTTGAGGGAAGCTGAGAGTGCCATCAAGAAAGAGAAGTCAATTCTCTATATTGGTGAGACCAAGAAAAAAAGGAAGGCCAGTAAGACCCTTAAGAAGGGCAAATGACAAAAGTTATCAATAAAGACCCGACAAAGAAAAAATGATAGTGCTTCCACTGTTGCAAAGACGGGCATTGGAAGAGGAACTGTAAGGATTATCTTGCAAACAAGGTGAAATAGAAGCTTAGAGAAGCTTTAGATACATTCATGATCATTCTCCACTTGTTAGATTTTCATGATAACACATGAGTATTGGATCCTGGGAGCGTTTATCATATTTACAATTAGTTGTAGGTTCTGGCAAGACCTAGGAGATTGGCCAGAGGCGAGATGGAACTAAAGATGTGCAATTGAGCAAGAGTTGCTGAAGTTACCGTTGGCGAGGTCACCCTACATTTGCTTGGTGGAGCTATCAATGCATTGGATGCATGTTATTTTGTTCTCTCTATTATCAAAAATATTATTTCCATTTCTTGTTTGACAATTAGTGCATATAAATTAATTTTTGAGGACAATAGTTGTTCAATAATTATGGATGATGATATCATCACTAGAGGGACCTTGATAAATTACTTATATATATTAGACACTTCTCCATATATCATAGATGTAAATATATCCAAGAGGAAATAAAATAAAGTGAACAATGCATACCTATGGCATTATAGGCTAGGTCATATCCATGAGGGAAGTATTCAAATGTTGCTGAAAGATTGATACTTAGATCTATTCGACTATGAGTTATATGCAACTTTCGAACCTTGCATACATGGAAAGATGACCAACTCTCCTTTTAGTGAAACTGGAGAGATTATTAGAACTCATATATAGTGATGTATGTGGTCCTATATCGACTCAGGCTATAGGCGGTTACTCATACTTTGTTACATTCACTAACGATTTTTCTAGATATGGACATATGTACTTGATCAAGAATAAGTCCAAGGCCTTTAAGAAATTTAGGAAATATAAGAATGAAGTAGAGAACCAGATTGGGAAGAGTATTAAGACTCTTTAATCAAATTGATGATGAGAGTACTTGAGTACAGAGTTCACCCATTTCCTCACAGATCATGGGATTCTATCCCAATGGACACCTCCTTATACACCTTAGCTCAATGGTTTATCAGAAAGGAGGAATCACACACTGTTAGACATGATACAGTCCTTGATTAGTTTCACTAACATACACATCTCATTTTGGGGATATGCCTTAGAGACCGTAGCTTACCTTTTGAATATAGTTCTATCAAATTCGGTAGAATCTACATCACATAAGATATGGAAAGGAAAGAAGCTTGATCTTAAGTGGTTAAGATTTGGGGCTATCCTACCCACATTAAAAGATATAACCCGACAAGTTGGAATCAAGGATAGAATGGTGTATATTCGTGGGATACCCTAAGAAGACTTTGGGATATTATCTCAAGGACCAAAAGGTCTTTGTTGCTAAGAGGGTTGTGTTTCTTGAGAAGGAATACATTCTTAGTGGAAATAATGGGAGTGAGATAGAGTTGAGCAAGGAATCTAACTCAAGCACCATTCTAGAGTTTGAGTCTATTCAGGCACCTAGCACATAAGTTCCAACTTTGCATAGGTCTAGCAGAGTATCTCACCCACCTAAAAGATATGTGGGACATATTAGTAGAGAGGACTCTCAAGATATTAATCCTCAGACCTACGAGGAGGCTATTATGAGTATAGACTTCAGGAAGTGGCAAGAAGCCATAAATTTTGAGATGGATTCCAAGTACTCCAACAAGATTTGGAACCTTATGGATGCACCTGAGGGTATCGTACCCATCGGCTGCAAATGGATCTTTAAGAAGAAGATCGGAGTGGATGGAAAGGAGGAGACCTATAAGGTAAGGCTAGTGGCTAAAGAATATCGTCAAAGGCAAGGAGTTGATTATGATGATACCTTTTCACCCATAGCTATGCTTAAATCCATCAGAATTATTTTGGCTATTGTAGCACACTATGATTATGAGATCTAGCAGATAGATGTGAAAACTATATTCCTCTATGGAAACCTCGAGGAGGAGACGTATATGATACAGCTAGAGGGATTCGTATCTAGGGAGAGTCCAAATAAAGTATGCAGGTTGCTTAAATCTATTTATGGATTAAAGCAAGCTTCCCGAAATTAGAACATCAGATTTGATGAGGCGATCAGATCTTATGACTTTGTTAAGAATGAATATGAGCCTTGTATGTACATGAAGGTAAGTGGTAGTGCTATCACCTTATTGGTGCTTTATATGGATAATATCCGAATCATTAGGAATGATATAGGAATGCTCTCCATAGTAAAGCTATCTAGAAATTTCTCTATGAAGGATTGGGGAAGCATCCTATATTTTGGGGATCAGAATCTTTAGAGATAGATCCAAGATGATGCTTGGCTTATCCCAGTCTAGGTATATAGACTCTATCGTCAAAAGCTTTAACATAGAAAATTCCAAGAGAGGTCTCATACTAATAAGACATGAAATATCACTTTCTAAGAGTATGTCCCCAAAGACTCCTGAAGAAAGGGTAGACATGGATTAGATACCCTATGCCTTAGTGGTAGGGTTTATCATGTATGCAATGCTATGTACTAAACCTAATATAGCACATGCTCTGAGTGTTATGAGCATGTATTAGGCAGATCTAGGTATCACGAGATGAATATCCCATATGTGCTTGTTTAGACAAATCCTTGGCCAGGGTCATTTGGATTGAGAGAGAAGGAGTTCTCCGGTATAATCCGATTAGAGCAAGACAAACTGATTATGTATATGACCTGACAGTACCATATCCAATATATGGTCTCTGGATATTACTTGGATGAGGTATTATAGATACATGGTAACTGTGGACAGATAGGTCCGATAGATTTGATCCCCCCTGTACCATTTGGGGACTATGGCATAGTAGCCTAGTACGTCCATAGTCGATGAGTCGAGTGAATTATTATGGGGATGATAATTCACTATATCAGAAGGAGTTCTGATGAGAGTAACTCACGGTCAGCTCGGTATCGGGCCTAGAGGGTCACACACATATGGTGAATGCTTCAGCGAATAGAGGATTGAATGAAGATCCAATTAGCCCCTATTCTCATTAGATGAGACCTATGCTGATGGGCTCCTTGATTAAGGCTCAATTATAGGCCTAAGGAGATTATTGGATAGAGATCAAATAATGCAAGGTTAGTGGGTTATTGGATGGAAATCGAATACCCACTAAGGAAGGAGCCCTAGGATTTTGGTGGCTTTGTATAAATAGGAGAGGAGACTCAGGGTTGATAGGCTGTAACTTTAGCCACCACCTCCTATTCTCCTCCCTCCCTCTGCAAGAGTTGCGAGATCAGATTGGAGGAGTTTTGCTATAGAGATCCATCGTATGGATACCGCTAGAGAGGAGGACGCTTGACCTCTTTCATCTTCTCTATCCGGATCTGGAATACAAGGATATATGATCTCCCTAGGAAAAATCAATCTCTCTCACATCGCGGTTTTATCAGTTTTTGTATTTTTCTCACGACGCCAATCTTATGCACGACGATTTGATCTGCGTGGGAAAATGATTTCTGTTTTTAATTTTCGCTGCGTATGTGATGCACCCGCTGAGGTTTCCCAACATTAGTATCAGAGCCAAGGTTTTCGTGCGAAAGATTGGTTTTAAACTATGTGTGATGAGATTGAATCGCGTAGAATCGTTCAACGCGGTTGCAGCAAGAACAACAAGGAGGAGGGACTAGTCGTGGCTAGCTGCAAGGGGCAGCCGGCTACGGCCAAGGACCCCTGCAAGGGGGCGACTGGCCACGGCCAACCCACCCCCCTGTAGGGGCGGTTGGTTGCAGCCAAGGCCCTCCTGCAAGGGGCGATCGCCCGCAGGGACAATAGCCCGCTAGGGGTGGCCACCCGCGGGCACGGTCGACTGCGGCCAGCCCGCATGGGCGGTTGCCAGCGGCGCGCCCGCAAGGGACGACCGTCGACGGCGAGCCCGCAAGAGGCTGCCACGGTGCACCCGCAAGGGGCGACCACTAGCGGCCAGCTCGCAAGGGGCTGCCCGCGGCGCGCCCGCAAGGTGCTGCCGCCAGCAAGGGCGACGGCGACGACCGCAGGGTTGGCCGCCCCTTGGAAGGGTGGCTGCCGGTCGCAACGCGTAGCGCCACCGACTGCGCAGGGGCAGCGACGGCGACGACGGCATAGGAGGGTGAAGGAGAGGGTTAGGGCTTCTTTTTGGAAAATGACTAAAATACCCCTCAAAATTTAAAAAATTATAAGGACTGTCCTTGTGTACAGAATTACTAAAATACCCTCAATAATGTTGGAAATTCTAAGGACTGTCCTCTCATCGAGAATTACAAAAATACCCTTGACAATTCTCAAAATTTCGAGCATATGCTGATTTCTAGAAAAATAATTAATTAAATAGTTTAATTAATTATTATATATATCTAGTAATCCTACATATGATGTGATGTTCATGTGATGTATGACGTGGATGGATGATCATGAGTCATGTGTTGTGATGTGTGTAATTGTGATTATTATTATTATTATTGGGGCCTGCAAGCCTGTGTTTTTCTCGTTTATTGTTAGGCCTACGTGCCTGTGATTATTTGTAATTACATGGAGAGGCGTAGCGTGAGCGTAGAGATGACAGCGGGACCCACGATGCTGTGGCGGGAGATCACGATGCATGGTGATGCGATGATCCGACGGAATCGATAATGACGAGATCAACAATCACAGGGCATGGAGATGCGCCAATGCACACATAGATCCTATTGAGAGTGATGAGTCTCATTGGCTCGGGCTTAATCATATTAGGTGACGGCTCATGATCATCCGATGTGGCTTGCATATGTGATGTGTTTGTTATACACCTACTAGATATATGTATATATATATTTGCATGCGATGTAGATATATATTAAATATGTATGTGTGTGACACGACATATTAGGAGACCGATACGAAACAAAAACCCCTCCTACGATAATATTAAGTCGGAAAGCATGAGGCAATAAGATTGACCCACGGGGCCTTCCATCGTTATTGGAAGAAATTGAATCACGACATAGGTCGAGTTGGTCGAGTCCCTCGAGGCTCACCTATCTACGTGATCGAGTTCTTGCCTACGACATAGAGATGTCACCGGTGACCTGAGGACATGGTATGCTTGGTCGAGTCTCTCGAGGACATATCATCGAATCAGACTCATCTTGTAATGATGGTGATGACTTAACTGAACGTCATGGTTGGTCGAGTCCCTCGAGACTATGATGATTCTGAGGCCGAACGTGACGGGAATAATAAGGAGTTGTGTTTCTCAAGAGTTGCCTACCTTTTGGGCTTAGTGCAATTGGTCGAGTCCCTCGAGGTTGCACTATGATGCCAATTGGATCCCGATCCGGAGACTTTCGTCTCACGTGTCGAGGGTGTCACGTGATTCGCTAAGAAAATAGTGGGAGTATATTAAGATAGAAGTTCATATCTTAATTAGTATTTTATACAAAATCTGTATGTTATTTAATTTATGCTATATCTTGCTCGTCGCTTGCAAAACCCCTACGTGGCATACTTGATGCCAACCGTCTCATTGGTCCAAAAGCTCTGATATTTGAGAATTGTTCTCACGGAAGAGAAAATCTTATATGTCATTAACATGATTGTGCCCACGCTTGTCACGAACGGACATCGCTCAACTGCAACATCTTCGCTTCGTGAACCGTTCGTTGTTTTTTCTTGCTTGTACATATGTTTGGCAGCTTGTTTTGCCTTGAGTTTATGTGTTTTTACCTAAGAAATGTGAGCGAAAGTAGTGTAGAAGGCTGCAGAACGGTCGTTCGCTGCATAGAGCCAAAACAGCCCTGTTTTTGGGTCTTTTTCGTATGCCACGATAACTTTTCTGAGCAGTGCAAAATGTCAGTCATTTCAGCACCTTGGAACCCCCCGGGTGGCACCGGGCTGGATGAGGCTTCGGGTATATGTCGGGCGTAGTCGTTCATTAGCAATTGAACTTGTCTTGCGTCCGATACCTTGGGAATCGTCGTTTGCGGACTTACGACCGTTCCTACAACCCTCGAAAGTCCTATTTCGCTCTCTTTCTCTCTTTTCTAAGCTGCACTCAAGGTGTTCGACAAATTGCTTGTATAGCTTTCCGCTTTGCGAGACGCCGGGACGTGTCCGTCGCTCGCTTCTAAACTAATCAACTTCTTCTTTGCAGGTCCTACGGGACCTTAAGAGGTTGTAAGAGGGCTGACCCTGTGCGGACAGATAACGCTTTGGGCGTTTCATGACTTAGGCAATCCCAGCTAAGTCCAGAACAGTAGGCAAGTTTATTTCACGACTTAGGCAATTTCAGCTAAGTCTTCGGGAGGGCCACAAGGGTGCCGCACGGCTTAGGCAAATTCAGCTAAGCCCATGATAGTGTGGTATTAGAGCAGGCAAGCAATTTGTATAAACAGCGAAGAAGATTCATAATTTCGCCATGGTGAGACATCGTGGTGAATCGAGCAAGATGGGGCAAGCGGGACCCTTGCTCCAAGCAACCGCAGGTGGGCTGCAAGTGCAAACTCGCTCGTAAACTGCTGGAGCCGCTTATGAGGAGCACGACAGTGAACAAGATGAGCGTGAAGTTGGGTATTCTCCACGAGGGGAGGAGGCGCCATCTGCAGCGCCAACCGGGAAGAAGGGCCACAGAGAGAGACTTATAATGGTGGAAACCCACCTCGATGTTCTTGAAGCGAGCGTGGAGGAACTCTACCAAAGCTAAGGAAGGCTACTTGGTGGAGAATGTTGAATCCCTAATTGATCAACTTACAGAGGACACCAAAGATTTCGTATGACATCTGCATGAAGTTGTGGCGGAACTCACAGCTAAGGTGATGGTGTTAACAAGGACTCTTGACGCGGGAGGGAACAACACCTGCGCTGCGCCACCACAACACTTCAAAGCACCAGAGCCGCAGTGCTACGGAGGTGCTAGGGATGCCAAAGAGCTTGAAAATTTCTTGTTCGACATGGAACAGTATTTTCGTGCTACAAGGCTCGATTCTAAAGAAACCAAAGTTGCTATAGCAATAATGTATCTGAATGGGGATGCAAAACTTTGGCGACAGACCCGTTGGGAAGAGATCCAACAAGGCCGATGTCGAGTGGATACATGGAGAGACTTGAAGCGAGAGTTGAGAACTCAATTCTTGCTCGAGAACACAGAGTTTGTCGCAAGAAGGAAACTGAGACAACTCCGTCAGAGTACAACAATCCGAGACTATGTGAAAGAATTCTCAGCACTGATGCTGGATATTCGGGACATGTCTGAGAAAGACAAGCTATTCAGCTTCCTCGATGGCTTGAAGCTTTGGGCACAACAAGAACTACATCGGAGGAATGTCACTAACGTAGTCGGGGCAATTACAGCCACAGAAAGGCTGACTGACTTTGTTTCTTCGGAGGATTCGAGAAAGAGAAACACTCTTCGGGAAATCACCCATCTAAATACTCTCGAGGGAAGGAGTCTGGGGGCGAGCAAAAGAAGAAGAATTTCCACAAGGGACCGGGCTCAAGAGGTAGAGTCCCAAAGTGTAGTGGATGCTTCTTGTGTGGAGGACCACACAAAGTGAGAGAGTGCCCACAAAAACAGGCACTCACTGCTTTAACAGCATCGGTTCTATCCCGTAAGTCAGACAAGGGCAAAGCTATCGCCTTAGTTCAAGCAGTTCTGACTCCAATAGCGACAGTGAGGCATCGCAAGGACCCAGGATGGGAGCAATGCATTTGTTGAATGCGTTGCGGGGTCAAGTGGGGGAGAACACAAAGGCAAAGCCACTAAAGGCAGGAAACAATGAGTTGATGTATGTGGACATCAAGCGTAATGGCCAAACAACCCGTGCAATGGTGGACACGGGCGCGACCCACAATTTTATTGTCGATCGTGAAGCTAAGTGACTGGGATTACTCTTGGAGAAGAGCCCAAGTCGTATGAAGGCGGTGAATTCGGAGGCCAAGCGGATCTCCGGACAAGCGAAAGGGATCCCCATCAAGATCGGGACATGGAGCGGGAGCACAAACTTGATGGCAGTGCCACTAGATGACTTCTAAGTGATTCTCGGAATGGAGTTTATGCACACAGCGAAGTTGGTGCCAGTACCGTTCCTGAACTTCTTGTGTCTAATGGGAGGTGATGATCCCTGCATGGTTCCAATTTCTCGAGGAGGGACCAAGGACCTACAACAAATATCGGCTTTATAATTGAAGAAAGGGGTACGAAAAGGTGAATCAACCTTTGTAGCGGCTATGAAGCTAGAGACACCTGATGGGGAAGTCATTCAGGAACTTGCTATTGTGGCGAACATCCTGAAGGAGTTCTCGGATGTTATGCTATTAGAGTTGCCGAGAACTCTACCACCACGCAGAGGCGTGGATCATCGGATTGAGCTGGAGCCGAGAATTAAGCCTCCAGCGAGACCACCATACTGCATGGCCCCTCCAGAGTTGGCGGAATTGAGGAAGCAGTTAGATGAACTGCTAAGCGGTGGTCTCATCCG
Organism: Ensete ventricosum; assembly: GCA_029747655.1. NCBI lineage: Eukaryota > Viridiplantae > Streptophyta > Magnoliopsida > Zingiberales > Musaceae > Ensete > Ensete ventricosum. The sequence continues at coordinate 21,613,601 of JAQQAF010000006.1, forward strand.
CAGTTCCAAAGTATCTTTCGGAGCTCCAGTCCTCTTTCAGAAGAAACAAGATGGGAGTCTCCGATTATGCATCGATTATCGAGCCCTTAACAAGATGACGGTGAAGAACAAGTACCCTATCCCGCTCATCGCGGACTTGTTCGATCAACTGGGGAAGGCAAAGTACTTCTCCAAACTCGACCTTCGGTCGGGGTATTGGCAGGTGCGCATTGCAGAAGGTGATGAGGCAAAGACTACCTGTGTGACTAGGTATGGAGCATTCGAGTTCTTGGTGATGCCTTTCGGCTTAACCAATGCTCCGGCCACATTCTGCACTCTAATGAACCAGCTGTTCAAGGAGTATCTGGACAAGTTTGTGGTCGTCTACTCAGACGATATCGTCGTCTATAGCCAAACACTTGAGGAGCATGTTAGACACCTCCGAACAATTTTCAAAGTTCTCAGGGAGAACACCTTGTTCGTGAAGAGGGAAAAGTGCTATTTCGCCCAAACGAAGATTTTATTCTTAGGGCTTCGAGTCGGCCATGGTTCCATCCGAATGGACTAGTCTAAGGTGCAAGCTGTGGCGGACTGGTAACACCAAAGAAGGTGCTAGAGTTGAGATCCTTCCTTGGGTTCATCAACTATTATCGACGCTTCATAGCTGGGTATTCGAAGCGCGCAGCTCCGTTGACGGAGTTGCTAAAGAAGGAGCAGTCCTGGAGATGGTCGGACAAGTGTGAGGTGACATTTCAAGACCTAAAGACTACTGTGTTGGAGGAACCTGTACTCAGATTACCGGACTATGGAAAGTCTTTTGAAGTCCATACAGATGCTTCTGATTTTGCTATTAGAGGAGTTCTTATGCAGGAGGGTCATCCGGTGGCCTACGAGAGCCGCAAGCTCAACGAGACCGAGTGGCGATATCCTATGCATGAGAAGGAGATGACAGCGGTGGTCCACTGTCTACGAGTGTGGCGACACTACCTTCTGGGAGCACCATTTTTGCTAAGGACCGACAATGTCGCATTGAGTTACTTCCAAACTCAAAAGAAACTCTCCCCAAAGCAAGCACAATGGCAGGACTTCTTGGCTGAGTTCGACATGGTAATGGAGTACAAGCTCGGAAAAGCAAATGTCGTGGCCGATACATTGAGTCGGAAAGTGGAGCTAGTGAATGTTATATAGTTGGAGGGCGGAGGCCAAGCAAGTCAATTGCGCTCCAACTTCCTTTCCAGGATCAGGGATGGACTGCACCGAGAACCTCAGGCAGTAACTCTGATGCAACTCATCAAAGAGGGCAAGGCACGATGATTTTGGGTCCAGGAGGGACTCATCTATACCAAGGGGAATAGAGTTTATGTTCCGCGAGCGGATAACTTGAGGCGTGAACTCCTGAAAGAGTGTCATGATTCCCTTTGGGCTGGACATCCGGGTATCCACCGAACAATGGCTCTCGTGGAGAGGGCCTTCTATTGGCCGAAAATGGGGACAGATGTGGAGGAATATGTTCGAACATGCCTTACTTGTCAACAAGACAAGGTAGAGCAGCAGAAGCCAGTGGGACTTTTGGAGCCGCTACCCGTACCAGAAAGGCCTTGGAAGAGCATTTCCTTGGACTTCATATCAAGCTTGTCTGCAATAGGGGGACTTGGATCGATACTCGTGGTAGTTGATCGGTTTTCAAAGTATGCAACATTCATTGCTGCACCCCTACATTGCTCAGCGGAGGAGGCGGCTAGGTTGATGATGAAGAATGTGGTGAAGTTTTGGGTAGTCCCACATAACATCATTAGTGATCGAGATTCTCGGTTCTTGGGATGATTTTGGACCGAGTTATTCAAGTTGTTGGGATCTAAATTATACTTCTCCACAAGACTCCACCCCCAAACGGATGGCCAAACAGAAAGAATTAACTCGCTCTTGGAGCGATATCTTCGGCACTATGTAAGTGCCAACCAACGAGATTGGGAGAAGCTGTTGGACATAGCCCAATTCTCTTATAACTTGCAGCGGAGCTCTGCATCCAACAAGAGCCCATTTGAGATTATTACAGGACAACAACCATCAACTCCTCACACCCTGGTTATTGGTTATACAGGGAGTAGCCCATCAACCTATCACTTTACAAAGGAATGGCACCGCAATGCAGATATTGCGCGGGCTTACTTAGAGAAGGCGGCCAAGAAGATGAAAAAGTGGGCAGACTTGGGGAGGTGACCACAAGAGTTTAAAGTGGGAGACATGGTGTTGGTGAAGCTCCAACCAACATCACTCCAGTTCTTTAGGCACAGAGTGCACAAAGGATTGGTGCGCAAATATGAAGGGCCTTTCCCAATCATCAGCAGAGTAGGCAATGTCTCATACAAGTTGCAACTACAAGCATGGTTCAGAATTCATAACGTCTTCCAAGCGAGCAACTTGAAAGCCTACCACTCAGATCCGCAAGATGATTCTCGAAATGTTCCAACTCGACTACCCCCCACCAGAGCCTCTTACGAGAAGCGAGTTGAAACTGTTCTGACGGATCGCAAGATAAAGCTACCCAATGGACCACAACAAATTGAGTACTTGGTGAAGTGGCAAAAGCTTTCTCAAGCAGAAGCCAGTTGGGAGCCAGAAGATGCCCTACGACATGAAGAAGCTCGCATCAAAGCCTACCAATAAGCGTCGACGAGGGCATCGACAGTTTAAGTGGGGGAGAATGTCACGAACGAACGTCGCTCAACCGTAACATCTTCGCTTCGTGAACCATTCGTTGCTTTTTCTTGCTTGTACATATGTTTGGCAGCTTGTTTTGACTTGAGTTTATGTGTTTTTACCTAAGAAATATGAGCGAAAGTAGTGTAGAAGGCTGCAGAACGGTCGTTCGCTGCACAGAGCCAAAACAGCCCTATTTTTGGGTCTTTTTCGTATGCCACGGTAACCTTTCTGAGTGGTGCGAAATGTCAGCCATTTCAGCACCTTAGAACCCCCCAAGTGGCACCGGGCTGGATGGGGCTCCGGGTATATATCGGGCGTAGTCGTTCATCAGCAATTGAACTTGTCTTGCGTCTGATACCTTGGGAATCGTCGTTTGCGGACTTGCGACCGTTTCTACAACCCTCCAAAGTCCTATTTCGCTCTCTGTCTCTCTTTTCTCAACTGCACTCAAGGTGTTCAACAAATTGTTTGTATAGCTTTCCGCTTTGCGAGACGCCGGGACGTGTCCGTCGCTCGCTTCTAAACTAATCAACTTCTTCTTTGCAGGTCCTACGGGACCTTAAGAGGTTGTAAGAGGGCTGATCCTGTGCGGACAGATAACGCTTTGGGCGTTTCATGACTTAGGCAATCCTAGCTAAGTCCAGAACAGTGGGCAAGGTTGCTTCACGACTTAGGTAATTTCAGCTAAGTCTTCGGGAGGGCCGCAAGGGTGCCGTACGGCTTAGGCAAATTCAGCTAAGCCCATGACACGCTGGAGGAAAGGATAAGCAAGGATGAGATCGCTCGCTTTGTGAAGTATATAGATAGTCCTAGAGGATAACATGTGCATTGATCTTATACTTCAATCCCTACTATATTCCTTTTCTTACTTCATCATGAATTTTAACATGAGCAAGTTTGAGGTGACTCTCCCTGAGCTCCTCAATATGTTGAGAGAAGCTGAGAGTACCATCAAGAAGGAGAAGCCAATTCTCTATATTGGTGAGACCAAAAAGAAAAGGAAGGCTAGCAAGATCCTTAAAAAGGGCAAGGGCAAAGAAAGACCAGGTAAGACAAAGGTTGCCAAGAGGGACTCAGCAAAGGATAAAAGATAATGCTTTCACTGCGACCAAGACGAGTAATGGAAGAGGAACTATAAGGACTACCTTGCAGATAAGGCGAAACATAAGCTTGGAGAAGCTTCAGGTATATTCATGATCAGTCTCCACTTGTCAGAATTTTATGATAACATATGGGTATTGGATACCGAGAGTATTTATCATATATGCAATTCATTGCAACTTCTGGCAAGACCTAGGAGACTGGCCACCGGCAAGATGGACCTCAAGATGGGTAATGGAGTAAGAGTTACTGCAGTTGATGTTGGAGAGGTCACCCTACATCTGCCTGGTGGAGCTATCATTGCATTGGATGCATGCTATTTTGTTCTCTCTATTATCAAAAATATTATATCCATCTCTTGTTTGACAATTAGTGGATATACATTAGTTTTTGAGAATAATAGTTGTTCAATAATTATGGATGATGAGATCATCACTAGAGGGATTGTAATAAATGGCTTATATGTATTAGACACTTACTTCTCCACATATCATGAAGATAAACATTGTCTAAGAGAAAAATAGATGAGGTGAATAATGCATACCTATGGCATTGTAGGCTAGGTCATATACATGAGGGAAGGATTCAAAAGTTGCTGAAAGATGAATACTTAGATCCATTTGACTATGAGACATATGCAACTTGCGAACCTTGCCTTCGTGGGAAGATGACCAACTCTCCTTTTAGTGGAACTAGAGAGAGAGCCATCGAGTTATTGAAACTCATTCATAGTGATGTATGTGGTCCTATGTCGACTCAAGCTATAGGTGGTTACTCATACTTCATTACATACACTGATGATTTCTCTTGGTATATACACGTGTACTTAATGAAGTACAAATCTAAGGCTTTCGAGAAATTTAAGGAATATAAGAATGAGGTAGGTAGAGAACCAAATTGAAAAGATTATTAAGACTTTTCGATCAGATCGAGGAGGAGAGTACTTGAGTACAAAGTTCACCCATTTCCTCAGAGACAATAAGATTCTATCCCAGTGGACATCTCCTTATGCACCTCAGCTCAATGGTGTATCAGAAAGAAGGAATCGCACACTGTTAGACATGATGTAATTCATGATGAGTTTCGCTGACCTGCCTATCTCATTCTGGGGGTACGCCCTAGAGACTGTAATATACCTTATGAACAGAGTTCCATCAAAGTCAGTAATGTCTACACTATATGAGATATGAAAAGGAAACAAGCCCGATCTTACTTAAAATTGTTAAGATTTGGGACTATCCTGCCCACGTTAGAAGACACAACCCCGATAAGTTAGATTCAAGGACAGAATGGTACACATTTGTGGGATACCCAAAGGAAACTTGTGGATATTATTTCTATCATCCCGTGGATCGAAATGTCTTTGTTGCCAAGAGAGCTGTGTTCCTTGAGAAGGAACATATTCTTGGTGGAACATATTTTTGCAGATCCACCAAAAAACCCTAGGGCTCCTTCCTTAGTGGGTATTAGATCTCCATTCAATTACCCACTAACCTTGCATTATTGGATCTCTATCAAATAATCTCCTTAGGCCTCTAATCGGGCCATAATCAAGGAGCCCATCAGCATAGGGTCTCATCTAATGAGAATAGGGGATAATTGGATCTCCATCTAATCCTCTATTCGCTGAAGCATGCACTATATATGTATGACCCTTTAGGCCCGATACCGGGCTGGCCATGAGTCACTCCCATCAGAACTCCTCTGATATAGTGAATTATTATCCCCATAATAATTCACTCGACTCATCGACTATGGACGTAGTAGGCCACTACGCCATAGTCCCCAAACGGTATAGAGGGATTAAATCCATCAGATCTGTTTGTCCATAGTTATTGTGTATCTATAATCCCTTATCCAACTAATATCCCAGAGACTGTATATTGGACATAGTACTATCAGGTCATATACGAAATCAATTTGTCTTGCTCTAATCAGATTCTATCGGAGAACTCTTTCTCTCTTAATCTGAATGACCCTGACCAGGGATTTGTCTGAGCAAGCATATACGGGATATTACTCTCGTGATGCCGAGAGTGGATGATCCTTTATTGACGCTCAAATACCTTCGTAAGGTTGGCTACCAATCCCGATAACCAACTATATCAGATTTGAAACTTTCCAAACCTGTAAGTCTGGCATCAAAGAAAGGAGTACTCATACAAGGCATCCTTGGTGTCTCAAGTCAAAGGACTAGATATACAACTGGGGCTATGGAATCGCTGTCTAACATTATGTATCATCAATCATAGAGTATTCTATAAGTAGGTCAATCAGTGAACTCATTCTCCAATGAGCACATGTACTATATCATTAGTGTCTCCACACAAGTAGCTACGAGACTAGTCACCTCCATCATATGGATGGGTATATAGTACATCGATCTATTCGATTATCTCGATGTCCCTCTCTAGTAACCTATGATTGAATTATTTAGAATCTGCGTTTAAAGGTGAATCAATCTCATTATTGTGATCTCATTACAATCTGATTCCCATTGCACCGAACCAAGGACATCACAATATATATATACTACATACAATATAATATGAGAATATGCCAATATTAGTTATACGTAAAAAGATTGCACAATATGTCACACTTGCCATCATTCACGTGATTGGCTTGTAGGGCACTTGTAACCAGTAATCTCCTAATTGACTAAAAGCTAATCACCTATGTATTTGATCTCCATCATACCCTTGTGACGCTCAAATACAATCTGAGCCAGCGACTTCGACAGTGGATGTTATCTTCAGAGGGAACTCCATACATTGCTATATCTTTTCGGGTTATAATCGCTCTAATCAGATGGAACCTCCTCATAACAATTCTAATGAGACATGGGTTTGCTTGCTAGAGTTATCACCCTATTGCTGTCGTAAAATATGGGAATTGACTCCATATTGCATGGTACGACTCCCAAATCTCTGATGAACTTCTTCATCCATACCCCTTCCTTTGTTGTTTCTGTTGTAGCAATGTATTATGCCTCTATGGTCGAGTCAGTAGTAGTATCTTGCTTGGAACCCTTCCAGCTTACTGCTCCTCCATTCAGAGTGAAAACATGCCCTGAGTTTGACTTGCTATCATCAATATCGGACTAGAAACTTGAGTTTGTGTAGCACTCAGCCTGGAGGCTACCTCCTCCATATACTAGTAAAGATCCTTAGTCCTTCTCAAGTACTTAAGGATACACTTCACTACCTTTCAGTGTTCTAAACCTAGATCTGCCTGATACCTGCTCGTGACACTCAGAGCATGTGCTGTTGGTTACAGGTGCCTTGCAAGCCAATCACGCGAGTGATGGCACATATGACACACTACGTAATCTTTTTGCTTATGATTAATATTTGCATATTCTCATATTATATTATATGTAGCATATATTTTGTGATGTCCTTGGTTTTATGTAATGGGAATCGGATCATGATGAGATCACGATAATGAGATCGATTCATCTTTAAACACAAATCCTAAATAATCTCGGTCATAGGTTACTCAAGAGGGACATCGAGATAACCGGACAAATCGGTGTTACTATATACTCGTCTATATGATGGAGGCAGCTGGTCTCATAGCCACTTGTGTGGAGACACTAAGGATATAATACAGGTGCTCATTGGAGAATGAGTTCACTGATTGATCCGCTTATGGAATGTTATATGGTTAATGATACCTAATGTCAGACAGTGATTCCATAGTCCCAGTTGTGTATCTGGTCCTTGGTCTTAAGACACCAAGGATGCCTTGTATGAGTACTCCTTTCGTTGATGCCAGACTTACAGGTTTGGAAAGCTCCAGATCTGGTACAGTTGGTTATCGGGATTGGTAGCCAACCTTATGAAGGTAATTGAGTGTCAATAGAGGATCATCCACTCTCGGTATCATGAGAGGAATATCCCATACGTGCTTGCTTAGACAAATCCCTGGCCAGGGTCATTTGGATTGAGAGAGAAGGAGTTCCCTGGTAGAATCCTATTAGAGCAAGATAAAGTGATTTCGTATATGACCTGATAGTACCATATCCAATATACGGTCTTTGGGATATTAGTTGGATAAGGGATTATATATACATGGTAACTATGGATAGACAGGTCCGATGGATTTGATCTCCCTTGTATCGTCTGGGGACTATGGCGTAGTGGCCTAGTACGTCCATAGTCGATGAGTCGAGTGAATTATTATGGGGATAATAATTCACTATATCAGAAGGAGTTCTGATGGGAGTAACTCACGGCCAGCTCGGTATCGGGCCTAGAGGGTCACACATATATGGTGGATGCTTCAGCGAATAGAGGATTAGATGATGATCCAATTAGCCCTATTCTCATTAGATGAGATCCTATGCTGATGGACTCCTTGATTAAGGCTCAATTATAGGCCTAAGGAGATTATTGGATAGAGATCCAATAATGTAAGGTTAGTGGGTTATTGGATGGAGATCCAATACCCACTATGGAAGGAGCCCTAGGGTTTTGGTGGCTCTTTATAAATAGGAGGGGAGACTCAGGGTTGATAGTCTGCAACATTAGCCACCACCTCTTATTCTGCTCCCTCCCTTAGAGGAGGGGAGACTCAAGAGTTGCGAGATCAGATTAGAGGAGTTTCGCTGTAGAGATCCATCGTGTGGATACCGTTAGAGAGGAGGACGCTTGACCTCCTTCATCTTCTTCATCCGGATCTGGAATATAGGGATATACGATCTCTCTAGATAAAATCAATCTTTCTCACATCGTGGTTTTATCGATTTTTATGTTTTTCTCGCGACCCCAATCTTTTGCACGACGATTTGATCTGCGTGGGAAATCAGTTTTTATTTTTGATTTCTGCTGCGCATGTGATGCACCCACTGAGGTTTCCCAACATGTGCTATATTATGCTTGGTACATAGCATAACATACATGATAGACCCTATAGCTGAGGCATAGGGTATCTTATCCATGTCTACTCTTTCTTCAAGAGTCTTTAGAGACATACTCCTAGAAAGTGATATTCCATGTCTCATCGGTATGAGACCTCTCTTAGAATTCTCCATGCTAGACCTTTTTGATAATGTAGTCTATGTACCTAGATTGAAACAAGCTAAGCATCCTCTTAGATCTATCTCTATGGATCCGAATCCCCAAAATATAGGATATTTCCCCTAAATCCTTCATGGAGAAGTTATAGATAGCCAAGTCTTTACTGTGGAGAGCATTCCTATATCATTCCCAATGATTAGGATGTCATCCACATACAATATCTAGAAGGTGATAACACTCCCACTTACCTTCCTATACGCACAATGTTCATCTTTATTCTTAACGAAGTCATAAGATCTTATCGTCTCATCAAATCTTATGTTCCAACTTCGAGAAGCTTGCTTTAGTCCATAAATGGACTTGAGTAACCTGCACACTTTATCTCGACTCTCTTCGGATACGAATTCCTCTAGTTGTATCATATATACCTCCTCCTCGAGGTTGCCATTGATGAATATTGTTTTGACATCTATCTACTATATCTCATAGTCATAGTATACTGCAATGACAAAAAGAATTCTAATGGACTTAAACATGACAACAAGTGAAAAGGTTTCGTCATAGTCAATTCCTTATCTTTGACGATATCCCTTAGATACTAGCCTTGCCTTATAGGTCTCTACCTTTCCATCTATTATGATCTTCCTTTTTAAGATCCACTTGCAACCGATGGGTACGATAACCTCATGTGCATCCACAAGGTTCCAAACTGATAGAACCCTAGAATGAGCTCTGTAGATTTTGATCCTTGAGGGGGATCAACAACCCTTGGAATTCTGTAGGGGTTCCTCCCTCCTAGACTCGGCACAAGGCTGAAATAAAATTAATAATTGCTTGATAAAAAGAGGTGGAGGCTACATGCTTATATAGGGCTCCAAACCCTAGTCCTAGGGGTGCTTGCCCAATTAAAATTTCCCTTTTACCCCTTCTATAGCCTACCTACCTTAGAGGGAACAAGTGGCGACTAGGTTGGCTCTATAGTTGACCTAAGCAGGGGGAAATCCTAGCCAACCAGCCCAGTAACGAGGGAGGGGGGGGATGTGGTGGCTACTAAATCATAAGACTCCAATCTAAACCCTAACCACACTTCTTTATAGGAGAGAAGTGGCTAGGTGGGGTTTTATTGCAATCTCACTAGGTTTTATTTGACTACTTCTAGGGTGATTAGGACTCAACCCTGCTGGAGTCCTATCAAACCTGTTATCTTAAAATCAGTCTTGTCCTCAAGGCTAAGGTTCCCTGAACTCAGGGAACCGGGTCTTCAGCTTTTCATCAGGTTGGGTGTTAGTTGGAAGAATTTGAGCTGAGTCGTCATATTTAAATTTCCATTGGAGGTGGATACCTGGAGGATCAACTGTAATCTTGATCAGGTGCATGGATCTAATCTCCAGGTTATGGCTCCAATGTGATCCTCAATTTTGCAAGGCCCAAAGAAATAGGAAGATCACTTTCTTAAGGCTTGAATTTCGTGCTGGTAGAGCTGGAGATGAAGGGGGACTTGATCTTTCTCAGGAAACTTTCTTTTGCTCTGGCGTTTGTCAGGGGGAAGTTTCTTCCTTGCATAGGCTGCAAAATGGTTGCTCTGTAATAGTAGTCATGCCTTATTTTGGAGTGAGGGCTGTCCTCTAATAAAATCTCTAGTGGTGTGAGCCTGATCTGAGTCTGAGGTGGGTAGGAGTGGTGATTTTTCGGGGCCCATTTTTACTTCTTTGTGCTGTTGGCCATCCTGCATGAGGATGGTGTTGACCCCCACTCTAGATATGCCTGCTCCGATAATAAACATCTGACCATGATTTGGTGTGGACGACATCGTGGTCGTGAGGGCTATAGTTTCACTCGGCCAAGGTGGTGTATCTTTCTTTATAATGAGAGGTATGATGTTCATGCTTCGTTGAGTCCTGCAAATGATCCTTCCCCTTTTCTGATTTCGCCATTGGAGGGTCTCCATTTTCTCGCGGTCTCGGGCCGTAGATCGGAGATCATCATCAAGGAAGTCTTTAAGCATCATGGTCCAATCCTGGGGAAAGTCGTGGAAGTCACCTGAGATCAGCACCCATCGTAAGTTCGACGGGATGTAACACTTTAGAAGTAGCTTATCTCCGAGAAAAAGGATGTAGGAATGTGTCGTAGCGGGAAATAAACATGGCCGAACAATCCGTGTCTTGGACGACCCTTTTCTCTTCGACCTTCTAAGGTTGTAGGAAGCAATCTGGTTGAGCAACAACTGGTAGAAGTTTCAGCCTGTTCAGCATGGGGGGTCGGACAGCTTCAGAGGAGGTAATCGACTCGGTTTGGTGGAGACGCCCAAAATTTCAGCAAGTTGTGGGAGAGGGTTCTTATCTTCAATCTCATGAAATGCTTGAATTTGAATTGGGAAACCACTGGATTTTTCTTTTGGTACCCCCTCCAAGTGTTGTGTTGTGGTTGTAGTCATTGGGCTCCCTCGTAGAATCACCTACTTTCCTTTTCTGAAAAATTTCATGGTTAGTTTCAAAAAATTCCAGAAAACATCTTTAATCGTGGACAACCCTTCAATGCCAAGCACTATATCAAAACCATCAAGAGGGAGGAGGAAAAATTAGCAACTACGTCTTGCTCCTATAGGATCAGTTTTACCCGCGAGAACTTCTGATTGCACTTCAGAATTTGGCCATTAGCTAACTTGACTTCGAACCTATTGTAATCTTCTTTTTGGAGCATTAAGTGGGCCGCAACCTTACTGCTCATGAATTTGTGTGGGCTCCCGGCATCGATGAGGATGATGATGGATTGCTGCTTGAGAAACTCTTCGATCTTCAATTTTTGTAGGTTGGTGTAGCCGGCTAAGGTAGGGACCGTGTGGGTGATCGATTGTGGTGTATCCTTCTCCTTGGGCTCCAGAGTCGTATCTTCAAGTTTGGATTCTTAAGTGGGCGCAATCATCAGTGATGTCTCTTTTTTACGTTTGTGTTCTAGGCTCCACAGTTTATCATAATACCCACATCGGCCCTTTGTTGATCGGTCATGAAGGTCTTCTCTTGTTAATTTCTGTGGTTGAGGGGGTCGGCTGATAGTAGAAGGAGGTGAAAGCTTTGGTGTCGCTGGTCGGGGAGCAACTTTAGTCTTCCGAGCTTCATAGTTCAATCGCTCCTCTTGATGTCGCGCAAAGGAGATGGCTGCCTTAAGTGTGTACGGCTATCGCGCTTTAAGTTTTTCTTGAATCTCCGGCTTCAAGCCCTCAATAAAAGTCCTCATTATCTATTTTTCAAACCAATTGTAAGTTTGATTAGATAACCTTTCAAACCTGGTTTGGTACTCTTGGATGGTGGAGGTTTGATGGATCATCGTTAGTTCTTCGCTAAGGTTCTTTTAATAATCCAAATTTGCATGACGTTGTGATCTTATTGGGCTTAGTGATCAGCCCAATCTAAACTCCTCAAAGAGAGTGCATAATTTAACATCCATATGCATCTCAAGAGCCTCCAATTTGACTTCGAATAAGCTCACCGATGTCATGACGTAAGGATCTCCGACCTGTCAAATTAAATCGATTAAAGAGTGTAGCTGCAATCTTCAGGTTGAAGGCAGCAATGGCAGTGATGTCGGGGCTATGGTGGTGAAATCTCTAAGTGAAGGATGGCAGCCAAGGGTAGTAGCAACGTTGGAGGAAGAAAATGGCAGCAGTAACATCGGCTGCGGTCCTATGGTGAAGTGTAATGTTGACGCTGCAATGTCATCGAGACTGTAATTTTTTAGGTGGCTGATATTTATTGGAAGATGATAGCCAAGAGATATGAGTCGGAAGGCAGCAGCGATGGCGGAGGAAGAAGAGGGCAGCAGCAATGTCGGTTGCAGCTGCGGTGCCACTTCATGGTTGCAGGTGGTGTCGGTTGCAGCAAGGGTGCAGCTGCAATAGGAGGAAGACGAGGGCAGCGATGTACACGACTGTTGCAGAGGAGGGCAGTAGTGGTATGGAGTGAGAGATAGCTACTATTGTGTTCAATTTGTTGCTGGCCATGATCAAGATAGTTGGCAGCGAACGATTGTTGCGGGCTGCGATGTAAGCATATTGCAGCGAAAGATCGCTGCTGGTAGCTTTTTGCCGCAAGGATCACTGCTGGCTGCGATCAAGGAGGATGGTAGCAAGAGGTCATTGTTGCTAGTGTTGGGTAGCAAAAGATGCATGCTGTAGTTGAAGGGATAAGGGAGATTGGGCGGCTGAAAGGTTGGTGGACCAAAGGCTTCGATTTTTGGGTGTGGTTTGTGACTATTTTGGGTGCGATTTGGGGCTACGGTTTGGTGGAGTTTAGGCTGTGAATTGGTGTGGCTTTAGGGCTGTGATAGCAGTAGATAAAGGTTAGGGAAATAGATTTTATATCTGGGATAGATGACAGCAAAGGTAGGTGTATCGGTAAGGAAAGTTGGCTGAAAAGGTAAGTGGATCGATAAGGAAGTAGGCTGCGGTTAGGGCTAATTTGGATGGCTGTTTGGCTATGGTTTTGTTAGGGTTTTTAGGGGAGTAATAGTAGGAATTGAAGATGAGAGGGGGAGTCTCAAATCTAGAAAAGATGGTAGCGAGATCCAAAAAAATTTTGATGAAAGATTGCTACGGTATACATTGTACTGCTGAACAGAATTCCCATCGAAGAAGCAACAGTTTCTTGATGCTAATTCCAGCAAAAATCTGAGAAATTTATGGAGAATTTCAATGTCAGAATCTAGGTTCAGATGGTGATAGTAGTAGTAATATAGATCAAGAAATTTTTGGCAGTGTAATGGTAGAAAAATTGTTGCAAACAAGATCACAGAATTCTCATCATAAAATTTCAGCACTGTGTAATGAAGGATTGCAGCACTATAAGTTCGGATCCAGGAGGAGTTTTTTCTAGAGATCAGTCTTAGATGAAAGGTAAGATGATCTATGAATTTATGTAAAAATTTTGGCCAAAAATGATGAACAAAAGTTTGGGTTCAAGATGCCAATAAGCATAGGGCAGATTCTTCATCGTAAAAATTCCAACACTGCGTGATGATGAAAGAAGGTACAATAAAACCAGTTCCAGAAGGAATTTTTTTCTAGAAATCAATCTCAGATGAAAGCTGAGTTGATCTATAGAATTGTGTGAAAATTTTGGCCAAAAAGGAGAATAAATAACCTCATTTCAAAAGGCAAATAGGCGGAAATTTCTACAGCGTTTCGCCTTCGCAACAACAATGACGTTTGCGACAAACGAAATTTGCAATGATAAAATTTGGAGAAATTCTTTAATATGTAAGGTAAAGGATCTTGCAGTATTGAAGAGGCATAGGTGATAAAAATATACCATATCTCCCGATCAAACGCAAGGGGCAGCGGTAGATTGATTTGATCTATGGTTAGGGTGGAAGGTGGAGGCGCGTGTCATAGCAATTGTGGAAATTGCTTGGGAAGGTGGAGGCGGCTGAGATGGCTACAGGGGTAGTAAGATCGCTGCTCTGATACCAAATGATAGAACCCCAAAAGGAGCTCTATAGATTTTGATCCTTGAGGGGGATCAACCTTGGAACGCTATAGGAGTTCCACCCTCCTAGACTCGGCACAAGGCTAAAATAAAATTGATAATTGTTTGATAAAAAGAAGTGGAGGCGACATGCTTATATAGGGCTCCAAACCCTAGCCCTAGGAGGTGCTTGCCTAACTAAAATTACCCTTTTGCCCCTTCTATAGCCTACCTGCCTTGGAGGGAACAGATGGCGGCTAGGTTGGCTCTATAGTCTACCTAAGCAGGGGGAAACCCTGGCCGACCAGCCTAGTAAAGGGGGGGGGGGGGGGGGGGGGGGCTACTAAACCCTAATGACACTTCTTTATAGGAGAGAAGTGGCTAGGTGGATTTTATTACAATCTCACAATGTTTTATTTGACTACTTGTAGGGTGATTAGGACTCAACCCTGCTGGAGTCCTATCACAAACCTTGTAAGAGTACATGAAATCAATCTCAGAATTCATATCTTCTTGCCACTTCCTGGAGTCTATACTCATAATAGCCTCCTCGTAGGTCTGAGGATTAATATCCTAAGAGTCCTCTCCACTGATATGTCCCACATATCTTTCAGGAGGGTGAGATACTCTACTAAACCTATGCAAAGTTGGAATTTGTATGTTAGGTACCTGAATAGACTCGGGCTTTGAAATGGTGCTTGAGCTAGGTTCTCCAACCTTACTCAATTCTATCTCACTCGCACTGTTTCGACCAAGAATGTGTTCCTTCTCAAGGAACACAACTCTCTTGGCAACAAAGACCTTTCAGTCCTCGGGATGATTGAAATAATACCCCAAAGTCTTTTTAGGGTATCCCATGAACGTGCACCATTCCATCCTTGATTCCAACTTATCGGGGTTGTGTCTTCTAACGTGGGCAGGACAGCCCCAAATCTTAACCACCTTAAGATCGAGCTTCTTTCCTTTCCATATCTCATATGGTATAGACACTACCGACTTTGATAAAACTATATTCAAAAGGTAAGATGCAGTCTCTAGGGTGCACCCCCAGAATGAGAAGTGTAGGTCAGCGAAACTCATCATGGACTGCACCATGTCTAACAACGTGCAATTCCTCCTTTCTGATACACCATTGAGCTGAGGTGTAGAAGGAGGTGTCCACTGGGATAGAATCCCATTGTCTTTGAGGAAATGAGTGAACTCTGTACTCGAGCACTCTCCTCCTCGATCTGATCGACGAGTCTTAATACTCTTAATACTCTATCTACTTTGGTTCTTCACCTCATTCTTATATTCCCTGAATTTCTCAAAGGCCTCAGATTTATACTTCATTAAGTACACGTGTCCATACCTAAAGAAATCATCAGTGAATGTAATGAAGTATGAGTAACCACCTATAGCCTGAGTCAACATGGGACCACATACATCACTATGTATGAGTTCCAATAACTCAGTGCCTCTCTCTCCAGTTCCACTAAAAGGAGAGTTGGTCATCTTCCAACGAAGGCAAGGTTCGCAAGTTGCATACGACTCATAATCAAATGGATCTAAGTATCTATCTTTCAAAAACTTTTAAATCCTTCCCTCATGTATATGACCTAGCCTACAATGTCATATGTATGTATTATTCACCTTATCTCTTTTCCTCTTAGACATATTTATATTCATGATGTGTGGAGAAGTGTCTAACACATATAAGCCATTTATAAGGATTACTCTAGTGATGATCTTATCATCTATAATTATTGAACAACTACTATTCTCAAAAACTAATTTATATTTACTAATTATCAAATAAGAGATGAAAATAATATTTTTATAATGGAAACGATAAAATAGCATGCACTTAATGCAATAATAAAGGATAACCTAGGAGATTGAATTGGCAGATATAGGATGATGTCCCCAACATCAATTGTAGCAACTCTTGCTCCATTGCCCATCTTGAGGTACATCTCGCCTCTAGCCAATCTCCTAGGTTTTGCCAGAACCTACAACATATTACAGATATGATAAGCACTCTCGGTATCCAATACCCATGTGTTATCATGAAAACCTGATAAATGGAGACTGATCATGAATATACCTGAAGCTCCTCTAAGCTTCTGTTTCGCCTTATCTGTAAGGTAGTCCTTATAGTTCCTCTTCCAATGCTCGTCTCGGCCGTAGTGGAAGCATTTTCTATTGTCCTTTATCAGGTCTTTCTTGGTAACCTTTTGTCTTATCCGGTCTTTCTTTGCCATTGCCCTTCTTAAGGGTCTTGCTGGCCTTCCTTTTCTTTTTGGTCTCACCAATATAGAGAACTCTGGCTTCTCCTTCTTGATGGCACTTTCAGCTTCCTTCAACATATTATGGAGCTCAAGGAGAGTTACCTCAAACTTGCTCATGTTAAAATTCATGATAAAGTAAGAAACGAAATATGGTAGGGACTGAAGTATAAGATCAATGCACAGGTTATCCTATAAGACTATTCCTAGACCTATGAGTTTCTCGATCCACTCTATCATCTTTAGGACATGGTTCTCAACCATTGTCCATTCTATCATCCTGGCTTGGAAGAGTCTCTTAGATATCTCATATATTTGAGTTCTTCCCTGTTTCTCAAACAACTGGCGGAGATGAATGATAGAATCTGCATCCATGCTCTCAGTTGCCTCTATAACTCAGGAGTCATAGAGGCCAACATGTAATATTTTGCCAACATGGAATCATCTATATACTTCACATGGCGAGTGATCTCATCCTCGCATGGGCACAATTGTATCAAGGACGTATGCAATTTTCTTCATAGTGAGAATAATTCTTAAATTATGGAGCCAATCCATGTAGTTTGGACCGGTGAGGCGATTGGCATCAAGTATGTCACGCTAGGGGTTTGCGAGCGACATTTTTCTAATAAAATAAGATATAGCAAAAATAAATAACATGTAGATTTTACAAAAAATACTAATTAAGATATGGACTTCTATCTTAATGTACTCCCACTATTTTCCTAGCGAATCATGCGACACCCTCGACACGTGAGACAAAAGTCTCCGATAGACTCCTAGTGGGGATCGGGATCCAATTGACATCTTAGTGCAACCAAGAAGGACTCGACCAATTACACTAAGCCCAAAAGGTAGGTAACTCTTGTCAATCATAACTCCTTATGATTCCCGTCATGTTCGACCTCCGAATCATCATGGTCTCGACTGCTCGACCAACCATGTAGTTCAGTTAAGTCATCACCATCATTACAATATGAATATGATTCGATGGATATGCTCTCGACTGCTCGACCAAGTCATACCATGTCCTCAGGTCATCGGTGACATCTATATGTCGTAGGTAAGAACTCAATCACGTAGATAGGTGAGCCTTGAGTGACTCGATCAACTCAACCTATATCATGATTCAATTTCTTCCTATAATGATGGAAGGCCACATGGGTCAATCTTATTGTCTCACGCTAACCGACTTAATATTATCGTAGAAGGGGTTTTCATTTTGTATCGATCTCCTAATATGTCATGTCACACAGATACATATTTAATATATATCTACATCACATACAAATATATATATATATACATACATCTAGTAGGTGTATAACACATCACATATGCAAGCCACACCGGATAATCATTGGCCATCACCTAATACGATTAAGCTCGAGCCAATAGGCCTAATCACTCATAATAGGATTTAGGTGTGTATCGGCGCATCTCCATACACTGTGATTGTTGATCTCGTCATCATCGATTTCGTCGGATCGTCGCATCACCATGCGACGTGATATCCCGCCACGGCATCGTGGGTCCCGTTATCACCTCCACGCTATCGTTGCGCCTCTCCATGTAATTACAAATAATCACAAGCACACAGGCCCGACAATAAATGAGAAAAACATAGACTTGTAGGCCCCAATAATAATAATAATAATAATCATAATTATATACGTCACAACACATGGCTCAAGATTATCTATCCACATCATACATCACATCATATTTAGGATTACTAAATATATAATTAATTAAACTATTTAACTAATTATTTTTTCAGAAATCAAGACATGCTAAGAATTTCTAGAATTATCAAGGGTATTTTCATAATTCTAGATGAGAGGATATTCCTCGAAATTTCAAGAATTGTTGAGGGCATTTTGAGAATTCTGTAGACATGGACAGTCCTCAGAATTTCCTGAAATGAGAGGGATAAAATAGTCCTTTCCCCAAAAGGAAACCCTAGCTCTCCCCTTCTTCCCTCATCCAACGGTCGCCTTGCCCACGGGCGGCCCCCTTTGCACCAGGCATCGCTGCCCCTATGAGCAAACGGACGCTGTGCCCGTAGTCGCCTCCCTTGCCGGCTGGCATTGTCCCCGAAGGGGGCGGCGCCTCCGTGGGTGTCGCCCTTGCGGATGCTGCCTACTCCCACAGGCGCTACCCCCGCAGGAGCCAGCCATGCCCGCGTGCGGCCATGCTTGCTGGTAGTTCCCCTGGCCATGGGTGGCTGCGCTTGCTAGCTGCTGCCCCTTGCGGGAGATCGCCCATGTAGGCGGCCCTGACCGTAGTTGACCGTCGCTACAGGGGCCCTGGCCGCAGCCTGCCACCCCTATAGAGGGTGTGGCCATGGCCGGCCACCCCTTGCAGGTGGCCTGGCTGTGGCTGGTTGCCCTTCCTCGCTATGTTTGTTGTAAAAATGTAGCAAGTATGCGTAGAATGATTCTACGTGATTCAATCTCATCACACGTAGTTTAAAATCAATCTTTCGCACGAAAACCTTAGCTCTGATACCACTGTTGGGAAACCTCAGTGGGAGCATCACGTGCGCAACGAAAATCAAAACAAAAGGAAAATCGGTTTCCTATGCATATCAAATTATCGTGCAAAAGATTGGGGTTGCGAGAAAAATACAAAAATAAAAAAAACAACGATACGTGAGAGATTGATTTTACCTAGGAAGATCGTATATCCCTGTATTCTAGATCCTGATGGAGAGGATGAAGGAGGTCAAGCTTCCTCCTCTCTAGCAGTATCCATATGATGAATCTCGATAGTAAAACTCTTCCAATCTGATCACGCAACTCTTGTGTAGAGGGAGGAAGGAGAATATGAGGGAGAGGCCAAAGCTACAACCTATCAACCATGAGTCTCCCCTCCTATTTATAGAGAGCTAACAAGAAACCTTAGGGCTCCTGCCTTAGTGGGTGTTGGATCTCCATCCAACACCCACTAACATTGTATTATTGGATCTTTATCCAATAATATCCTTAGGCCTTTAATTGGGCCTCAATCATGGAGTCCATCAGTATAGGATCTCATCTAATGAGAATATAGGCTAATTGGATCTCCATCCAATCCTTTATTTGCTGAAGCATCCACCATATGTGTGTGACCCTCTAGGCTCAATACCGAGCTGGCCGTGAGTCACTCCTATTATAACTCCTTCTGATATAGTGAATTATTATCTCCATAATAATTCACTTGACTCATCGACTATGGATGTATTAGGAACTGAGGGTGAGTATTCTTTTTTTTTTGTAACTAAAGATAATGTATTATGTATAAGGTTTATACAATGTAGCTTTGTCTACACAAGCCATAGACTAAAGCCTGAAGTCTCTTAGTGTAGTCGAGAAGAGTAGCACAAGGTAGTCGATAAATAATAAAATATAATATCTAGACCGTTCTGGACTACTTATGGAAACATCACAAAATATAAGCTTTGCCCCACATAATACATTACAATCTTCATTTTTATTCTAGCGATTATTGCTAATGGAAAAATTGAATCTTGTGAAAATCCCTTTCTCTCTTCTTGTTAGGTGTTCTATGTTTAATTCTTGCTCTATACATGATCGTGAGTCTTGAAGAATCTCTATCAGAATTTGAGCTTTGTTTGTGTTGTGACACTAAAAAATTCTACCACGCCTCTTCTTCCAAATCCACCAAATAGCACATCTGAATGTAATTCTTACCAGTTGCGTAAGAGGCCCCTTTCTTGAGAAGTTTTGCATAAGCATTTCTAATTCATGATGTAAGTTTGGCTGTAGTAGCCTTTGAAGATCAAATCGCTTCAAGATCTCCTTCCATATCCAAGAAGAATAATCACAAGCAAAATAGAGATGGTCAACATTTTCTTCCTTTTGCATACACAAAGAGCACCGATTTATAATATAAATACCTCTTCGCTGCATATTGTCCATCATAGGATGTTTGCCAAGAAGGGCCTGCCATGTAAATAAGGAATGTCATTGTGATCATGGTCTATCCCATGTCCAACTACTTACGATCCACTTGTGGTTTCATTGTCTAATTTGGTTTCATGCAGATGTAACACTAAATTTGCCATTATCATGAAGCCAAATAAGCATATCTGAAAAGTAGTTCTTAATCGGAATAGCCCTAGTAGTTGGCCAAAGTGATAACATGTCAGGGGAGGTAGGGTTGGGAAGACACCATGTATACCATTGTCAATGAATTCAGAAACCTTCCAATCTTTGGGAGCCCCCATATCCTGTCGTACTCTATCACCAAATAACTGAAATATACTTTTCCCATTCATCCAAGGGTCATACCATATATTAATATTGGTTCCAGAAGAGATCACATAAGAAATGTTGTTACTTAACCACCTCCTAACCTTCAGAATTTCTTTCCAAGCAGTAGAATGAGATATTTTTTGCAGATGCTTTCCAAATTAATTCCTTAGTTAGGCACCTAGCAAAAACCCATTGTGACCATAAGGAAGACTTGTTTTGTAAAATATCGCACAATTGTTTTACCAGATAAGCTTTGTTCCAATCTCTAATATGTCATAGATTTAGCCCCCCTTCATCCTTCGGTTTACAAATGTTGTCCCAATTCACCATGTGCATTGCCATACCATCTATGTCATTCCAGAAAAGGTTCATAAGTAATTTATCAATATTTATGATTGCTCTAATCATATGAAATCTCTTCAGAACAATTCTGATAAGACCTGGGTTCCCTTGCTAGAGTTATCACCCCATTGTTGTCGTAGTATATGAGAATTGGTTCTACACTGCTTGGTACGACTCCCAAATCTTTGATAAACTTCTTCATCCATACCCATTCCTTTGTTGCTTCAATTGCAGCAATGTATTTTGCCTTTATGGTTGAGTCGGCAGTAGTATCTTGCTTGGAACTCATCCAGCTTATTGCTCCTCCATTCATGGTGAAAACATAACCTGAATTTGACTTGCTATCATCAATGTCAGACTGAAAACTTGAGTCTGTGTAGCCCTCAACCTGGATGCTACCTCCTCCATATATTAGTAAAAGATCCTTAGTCCTTCTCAAGTACTTAAGGATACACTTTACTGCCTTCCAGTGTTCTAAACCTGGATCTGCCTGATACTTTCTCGTGACACTTAGAGCATGTGCTATATCAGGCCTAGTACATAGCATCGCATACATAATAGATCCTATTGCTGAGGCATAAGGTATCTTATCCATATTTACCCTTTTTTCAGAAGTCTTTGGGGACATACTCCTAGAAAATGATATTTCATGTCTCATCGGTATGAGACATCTCTTGGAATTTTTCATGCCAAACCTTTTGACAATGGAGTGTATGTACCTAGACTGGGACAAGCCAAGCATCCTTTTGGATCTATCTCTATAGATCCTGATCCCCAAAATATAGGATGTTTCCCCTAAGTCTTTTATGGAGAAGTTTCTCGATAACCAAACCTTTACTGTGGAGAGTATTCCTACATTATTCCCAATGATTAAGATGTCATCCACATATAGCACCAAGAAGGTGATAGCACTTCCACTTACCGTCCTTTACACACAAGGCTCATCTTCGTTCTTAACGAAGTCATAAGATTTAATCACCTCATCAAATCTTGTGTTCCAACTTCGAGAAGCTTGCTTCAATCCATAAATGGATCTAAGCAACCTGCAAAGTTTATCTGGACTCTCTTTGGATACGAATCCCTCTGGTTGTATCATATACACCTCTTCCTCGAGGTTGCCATTGAGGAATACCATTTTGACATCCATATACCAGATCTCATAGTCATAGTGTGCTGCAATGGCCAAAATAATTCTAATGGACTTAAGCATGGCTACAGGTGAAAAAGGTTTCGTCATAGTCAACTCCTTGTCTTTGATGATATCCTTTAGCTACCAGCCTTGCTTTATAGATCTCTACCATTCCATCCATTTCGATCTTCTTCTTGAAGATCCATTTACAACCGATGGGTACAATACCCTCAGGTCCATCCACAAGGTTCCAAACCTTGTTAGAGTACATGGAATCCATCTCAGAATTCATGGCTTCTTGCCACTTCCTAGAGTCTATACTCATAATAGCCTCCTCGTAGGTCTGAGGATCAACATCCTAAGAGTCATCTCCACTGATATGTCCCATATATCTTTCAGGAGGGTGAGATACTCTACTAGACCTACGTAAAGATGGAACTTGTGTGTTAGGTACCTAAACAGACTCGGGCTTTGCAATGGTGCTCGAGCTAGGTTCTGCAACCTCGCTCAATTCTATCTCACTCCCACTGTTTCCACCAAGAATGTGTTCCTTCTCAAGGAACACAGTTCTATTGGCAATAAAGACCTTTCGATCCTCGGGATGATAGAAATAATACCCATAAGTTTCCTTTGGGTATCCCACGAATGTGCACTATTCTGTCCTTGATTCTAACTTATCAGGGTTGTGTCTTCGAACGTGGGCAGGACAGCCCCAAATCTTAACAATTTTAAGATCTGGCTTCTTTCCTTTTTATATCTCAGATGGTGTAGACACTATCGACATTGATGGAACTCTGTTCAGAAGGTAAGTTGTAGTCTCTAGGGCATACCCTCAGAATGAGACGGGTAGGTCAGCGAAACTCATCATGGATCGCACCGTGTCTAACAGCGTACGATTCCTCCTTTCTGATACACCATTGAGCTGAGGTGTCCACTATGATAGAATCCCATTGTCCCAAAGGAAAAGGGTGAACTCCGTACTCAAGGACTCTCCTCCTCGATCTGATCGAAGAGTCTTAATACTCTTTCAAATTTGGTTCTTTACCTCATTTTTATATTCCCTGAATTTCTCGAAGGCTTCAGATTTATACTTCATTAAGTACACGTGTCCATACCTTGAGAAATCATCAGTGAATGTAATGAAGTATGAGTAACCACCTATAGCTTGAGTCGACATGGGACAACATATTGATATATGTTGTCCCATGTATCTTTGCATATGTCTCATAGTCAAATGGATCTAAGTATCAATCTTTCAGAAACTTTTGAATCATTCCCTCATGTATATGACCTAGCCTACAATGCCATAGGTATGCATTATTCACCTCATCTCTTTTCCTCTTAGACATATTTATATTCATGATATGTGGAGAAGTGTCTAACACATATAAGTCATTTATTAGAGTCTCTCTAGTGATGATCTTATCATCCATTATTATTGAACAACTATTATTCTAAAAAAAACTAATTTATATCCACTAATTGTCAAACAAGAGATAGAAATAATATTTTTGATAGATGGAACAAAATAACATGCATCTAATGCAATAATAGCTCTACCAGGCAGATGTAGGGTGACCTCTCCAACAGCAACTGCAGCAACTCTTGCTCCATTGCCCATCTTGAGGTCCATCTCGCCTCTAGCCAATCTCCTAGGTCTTGCCAGAACCTGCAACGAATTACAGATATGATAAACACTCTCGGTATCCAATACCCATGTGTTATCATGAAAATCTGACAAGTGGAGACTGATCATGAATATACCTGAAGCTTTTCCATGCTTCTGTCTCACCTTCTCTACAAGGTAGTCCTTACAGTTCCTCTTCCAATGTCTGTCTTGGCCACAGTGGAAGCATTGTCCTTTGTCCTTTGCCGGGTATTTCTTGGCAACCATTGCCTTACCTGATTTTTTTTGCCCTTGCCCTTCTTAAGGATCTTGTTGGCCTTCATTTTCTTTTTGGTCTCACCAATATAAAGAACTGGCTTCTCCTTCTCGATGGCACTCTCAGCTTCCCTCAACATATTGAGGAGCTTAGGGAGAGTCACCTCAAACTTGCTCATGTTAAAATTCATGATGAAGTGAGAAAAGGAATTTGGTAGGGACTGAAGTATAAGATCAACGCACAGATTATCCTCTAGGACTATTCCTAGACTTGTGAGTTTCTCGATCCACTCTATCATCTTTAGGACATGGTTCTCAACCGATCTCCCTTCTGTCATCCTAACTTGGAAGAGTTTCTTAGATATCTCATATCTTTGAGTTCTTCCCTATTTCTCAAACAGCTGGCGAAGATAAAGAAGGATAGAATCTGCATCCATGTTCTCATGTTGCTTTTGTAACTCAGGAGTCATGGAGGCCAACATGTAACATTTTGCTAACGTGGAATCATCTATGTACTTCACATAGCGAGCTATCTCATCCTTGCTTGCCCCTTCTTCCAGCGTGGGCATGATTGTACCATGGACGTATGCGATTTTCTCCGTCGTGAGAACAATTCTTAAATTACGAAGCCAATCTGTATAGTTTGGACCAGTGAGGCGGTTGGCATCAAGTATGCCACGTAGGGGGTTTGTGAGCGACATGTTTCTAACAAAACAAGATATAGCAAAAATAAATAACATGCAGATTTTACAGAAAATACTAATTAAGATATGAACTTCTATCTTAATGTGCTCCCACTATTTTCTTAGCGAATCACGCTACACCCTCGACATGTGAGACGGAAGTCTCCGGCAGACTCCTAGTGGGGATCGGGATCCAATTGGCATCTTAATGCAACCTCGAGGGACTCGACCAATTACACTAAGCCTAAAAGGTTGGCAACTCTTGCCAATCACAACTCCTTGTGATTCCCATCACGTTCAGCCTCCTAATAATCATTGTCTCGAGGGACTCGACCAATTGCACTAAGCCCAAAAGGTAGGCAACTCTTGCCAATCACAACTCCTTATTATTCCCGTCACGTTCGGCCTCAGAATCATCATAGTCTCGAGGGACTCGACCAACCATGACGTTCAGTTAAGTCATCACCATCATTACAAGATGAGTCTGATTCAATGATATACCCTCGAGGGACTCGACCAAGCATACCATGTCCTCGGGTAACTAGTGACATCTCTATGTCATAGGCAAGAACTCGATCACGTAGATAAGTGAGCCTCGAGGGACTCGACCAACTCAACCTATGTCGTGATTCAATTTCTTCCTATAACGATGGAAGGCCATGTGGGTCAATCTTATTACCTCACGCTTACCGACTTAATATTATCTTAGGAGGGGTTTTTGTTTTCTATCGGTCTCCTAATATGTCGTGTCACACACATACATATTTAATATATATCTACATCGCATACAAATATATATATATACATATATCTAGTAGGTGTATAACACATCACACATGCAAGCCACACCGAATGATCATGAGCTGTCACCTAATATAATTAAGTCCGAGCCAATGGGCCTAATCACTCACAATAGAATCTATGTGTGCATTAGCACATCTCCATGGCCTGTGATTGTTGATCTCGCATCATCGGTTACGTCGGATCGTCGCATCACCATACGTCGTGATCTCCCGTCATGGCATCGTGGGTCCCGCTGTAACCTCCATGCTCCCGCTACACCTCTCCATGTAATTACAAATAATCACAGGCACATGATAGGACTTCAGCAGGGTTGAGTCCTAATCTCCCTAGAAGTAGTCAATAAAACCCTACTAGATTGTAATAAAGTCACTCCTATCTTATAAAGGAGTATGGCTAGGGTTTAGATTAACCCTTAGGGCTTAGAAGTCGTCGCCCCCCTTACTGGGCAAGTCGGCCAGGGTTTCCCCCTGCTTAGGTCGGCTATAGAGCCAACCTAGCCGCCCCTTGTTTCTATTAAGGTAGGATGGCTATAGGAGGGGCAAAAGGGTAATTTCACTTAGATAAGTGCCCCATTGGGCTTGGACTTTGATCCATATTTAAGATGTAGCCGCCCCCCTCTTGAAAGCAAGCAATTATCAATTTTATTCAACCTTGTGCCGAATCTAGGAGGGAGGAACCCCTACAACGTTCCAAGGGTTGATCCCCCTCAAGGATCAAAATCTATAGGGCTCCTTCTAGGGTCTTATCAACATGCAGGCCCAATAATAAACGAGAAAAATATAGGCTCGCAGGCCCCAATAATAATAATAATTATAATTACACACATCACAACACATGGCTCATGATCATCCATCCACAACATATATCACATGTACATCACATCATATGTAGGATTACTATATATATATAATAATTTATTAAACTATTTTATTAATTATTTTTTTGGAAATCAAGATATGCTCGGAATTTCCAGAATTGTCAAGGGATACGTGAGAGATTGGGGTCGCGAGAAAATCGTCGTGTAAAAGATTGGGGTCGCGAGAAAAACCATAAAAACCAATAAAACCGTGATACATGAGAGATTGATTTTACCTAGGGAGATCGTATATCCCTGTATTCCAGATCCGGATGGAGAAGATGAAGGAGGTCAAGCGTCCTCCTCTCTAGCGGTATCCACACGATGGATCTCTGCAGCGAAACTCCTCTAATCTGATCTTGCAACTCTTGCTCAGATGGAGGGAGGAGAATAGGAGGTGGTAGCTAAGGCTGTAGCCTATCAATCCTGAGTCTCCCCTCCGATTTATAGAGAGCCACCAATACCCTAGGGCTCCTTCATTAGTGGTGCTGGTTACAGGTGCCCTGCAAGCCAATCACACGAGTGATGGCACGTGTGACACACTGCGTAATCTTTTTGCTTATGATTAATATTGGCATATTCTCACATTATATTATATGTAGCATATATATTGTGATGTCCTTGGTTATGTGTAATGGGAATCGAATCGTGATGAGATCACGATAATGAGATTGATTCATCTTTAAACACAGATCCTAAATAATTCCGGTCATAGGTTACTCGAGAGGGACATCGAGATAACCAGACAGACCAGTGTACTATATACCCATCCATACGATGGAGGTGGCTGGTCTCATAGCCACGTGTGTGGAGACACTAAGGATATCGTACAAGTGCTCATTGGAGAATGAGTTCACTGATTGATCCGCTTATGGAATGTTGTATGGTTAATGATACCTAATGTCAGATAGCGATTCCATAGTCTCAGTTGTGTATATGGTCCTTAGACTTGAGACACCAAGGATGCCTTGTATGAGTACTCCTTTCTTTGACGCCAGACTTACAGGTTTGGAAAGCTCCAGATCTGGTACAATTGGTTATCGGGATTGGTAGCCAACCTTACAAAGGCAATTGAGTGTCAATAGAGGATCATCCACTCTTGGTATCACGAGAGGAATATCTCATATGTGCTTGCTTAGACAAATCCCTAGCTAGGGTCATTTGGATTGAGAGAGGAGTACTCCGGTAGAATCCGATTAGAGCAAGACAAACTAATTCCGTGTGTGACCTGACAGTACCATGTCCTATATACGGTCTCTGGAATATTATTTGGATGATAACTGTGGACAGACAGGTCCGATGGATTTGATCCCCCCGTACCGTCTAGGGACTATGGCGTAGTGGCCTAGTACGTCCATAGTCGATGAGTCGAGTGAATTATTATGGGGATAATAATTTACTATATCAGAAGTTCTGATGGGAGTAACTCACGACTAGCTCGGTATCAGGCCTAGAGGGTCACACACATAAGGTGGATGCTTCAGCGAATAGAGGATTGGATGAAGATCCAATTAGCGCCTATTCTCATTAGATGAGACCTTATGCTGATGGGCTCCTTGCTTTAGGCCCAATTAGAGGCCTAAGGAGATTATTGGATAGAGATCCAATAATGTAACGTTAGTGGGTTATTGGATGGAGATCCAATCCTAGCTCGAGCAACATTGCAGAGCCCGAGTCTGTTTAGGTACCTAACACACAAGTTCCAACTTTACGTAGGTCTAGTAGAGTATCTCACCCTCCTGAAAGATATGTGGGATATATCAACGGAGATGACTCTCAGGATGTTGATCCTAAGACCTATTAGGTGACTATTATGAGTATAGATTCCGGGAAGTGGCAAGAAGCCATGAATTCTGAGATGGATTCCATGTACTCTAACATGGTTTGGAACCTTATGGATGCACATGAGGGCATTGTACTCATCGGCTGCAAATGGATCTTCAAGAAGAAGATCGGAGTGGATGGAAAGGTAGAGACCTATAAATCAAGGCTGGTAGCTAAAGGATATCGTCAGAGACAAGGAGTTAACTATGACGAAACCTTTTCACCTGTAGCCTTGCTTATATCCATTAGAATTATTTTGGCCATTGCAGCACACTATGACTATGAGATCTGACAGATGGATGTCAAAACGGTATTCCTTAATGACAACGTCGATGAAGAGGTGTATATGATACAACCAGAGGGATTCGTATCCAAAGAGAGTCCAGATAAAGTGTTCAAGTTGCTTAGATCCATTTATGGATTGAAGCAAGCTTTCCGAAATTGAAACACAAGATTTGATGAGGTGATAAGATCTTATGACTTCATTAAGAACGAAGATGAGCCTTGTGTGTACAAGAAGAAGGTAAGTGGAAGCGCTATCACCTTCTTGGTGCTATATGTGTATGACATCTTAATCATTGGGAATAATGTAGGAATGCTCTCTACAGTAAAGGCTTGGCTATCTAGAAACTTCTCCATAAAAGACTTAGGTGAAACATCCTATATTTTGGGATCAGGATCTATAGAGATAGATCCAAAAGGATGCTTGGCTTGTCCTAGTTTAGGTACATAGACTACATTGTCAAAAAGTTTGGCATGGAAAATTTCAAGAGAGGTCTCATACCGTGAGACATGGAATATCACTTTCTAGGAGTATGTCCCCAAAGACTCCTGAAGAAAGGGTAAACATGGATAAGATACCTTATGCCTCAGCGATAGGATCTATCATGTTTGCGATGCTATATACTAGGCCTGATATAGCACATGCTCTAAGTGTCATGAGCAAGTATCAAGCAGATCCAGGTTTAGAACACTAGAAGGCTACACAGACTCAAGTTTTCAATTTGACATTGATGACAACAAGTCAAATCCAGGGTATGTTTTCACCACGAATGGAGGAGCAGTAAGCTGGAAGAGTTCCAAGCAAGATACTACTACTGACTCGACCACAGAGGCGGAATACATTACTACAGCAGAAGCAGCAAAGGAACGGGTATGGATGAAGAAGTTCATCAAAGATTTGGGAGTCGTACTAAGCAGTGTAGAACCAATTCCCATATACTGCGACAACAATGGGGTGATAGCTCAAGCGAAGGAACCCAGGTCTCATTAGAAGTCTAAGCATGTTCTAAGGAGGTTCCATCTGATAAGAGAGATCATAACCCATAAAGATATAGCAATGGAAAGAGTTCCATCCGAAGATAATATTGCAGATCCACTGACGAAGCCGCTCGCTCAAATTGTATTTGAGCATCACAGGGGTCTGATGGGGATCGACACATAGGTGATTGGCTTTAGGTCAAGTGAGAGATTACTGGTTACAGGTGCCCTGCAAGCCAATCACGCGAGTGATGGCACGTGTGATACATTGCGTAATCTTTTTGCTTATGATTAATATTGGCATATTCCCACATTATATTATATGTAGCATATATATTGTGATGTCCTTGTTCTGTATAATGGGAATCAGATCATAATGAGATCACGATAATGAGATCAATTCATCTTTAAACAAAGATCCTAAATAATCCCGGTCATAGGTTACTCGAGAGGGACATCGAGATAACCGGATAGACCGGTGTACTATATACCCGTCCATATGATGGAGGCGACTGGTCTCATAGTCACTTGTGTGGAGACACTAAGGATATAGTATAGGTGCTTATTGGAGAATGAGTTCACTGATTGATCCGCTTATGGAATGCTGTATGGTTAATGATACCTAATGTCAGATAGTGATTCCATAGTCCCAATTGTGTATCTGGTCCTTGGACTTGAGACACCAAGGATGTCTTGTATGAGTACTCCTTTCTTTGACGCCAAACTTATAGGTTTGGAAAGCTTCAGATCTGGTACAACTAGTTATCGGGATTGGTAGCCAACCTTACGAAGGTAATTGAGTGTCAATAGAGGATTATCCACTCTCGATATCACGAGAGGAATATCCCATATTGCTTAGACAAATCCCTGGTCAGGGTCATTCGAATTGAGAGAGGAGTTCTCCGGTAGAATCCGATTAGAGCAAAACAAACTGATTCCGTATGTGACCTAACAGTACCATATCCAATATATGATCTTTGGGATATTAGTTGGATGAGGGATTATAGATACATGGTAACAATGGACAGACAGGTCTGATGGATTCGATCCCCCTGTACCATTTGGGGACTATGGCGTAGTGGCCTAGTATGTCCATAGTCGATGAGTTGAGTGAATTATGGAGATAATAATTCAATATATCAGAAGGAGTTCTGATGGGAGTGGTTCACAGCCAGCTCAGTATCGGGCCTAGAGGGTCACACACATATAGTGGATGCTTTAGCGAATAGAGGATTGAATGAAGATCCAATTAGCCCCTATTCTCATTAGATGAGACCCTATGCTGATGGACTCCTTGATTAAGGCCCAATTATAGGCTTAAGGAGATTATTGGAGAAAGATCTAATAATACAAGATTAGTGGGTTATTGGATGGAGATCTAATACCCACTTGTTGGGAAACCTACACCGGGTGCATCACATGCGTAGCAGAAATTAAAACAAAAATCAGTTTCCCACGCAGATCAAATTGTCATGCAAAAGATTGGGGTCGCAAGAAAAATGCAAAAATCGATATAACTGCGATGTGTGAGAGATTGATTTTACCTAGGGAGATCGTATATCCCTGTATTCCATATCCGGATGGAGAAGATGAAGGAGTTCAAGCGTCTTCCTCTCTAGCGGTATCCACACGATGGATCTCTGCAGCGAAACTCCTCCAATCTGATCTCGCAACTCTTGTACAGATGGAGGGAGGAGAATAGGAGGTGGTGGCTAAAGTTGCAGCCTATCAACCAAGAGTCTCCCCTCCTATTTATAGAGAGCCACAAAAAAAACTTAGGGCTCCTGCCTTAGTGGGTATTGGATCTCTATCCAATAACCTATTAACGTTGCATTATTGGATCTCTATCAAATAATCTCCTTAGGTAAAATCAATCTCTCTCACATCACGGTTTTTTGGTTTTTGCGGTTTTTCTCGCGACCATAATATTTTGCACGATGATTTGATCTGCGTGGGAAACTAGTTTTTGTTTTGATTTTCACTATGCACGGGGGCTGCCGGCCACCTGCAAGGGGAGGTCGGTTGCAGACAAGGCCCCACTGCACGGGGGCTACCGGCCACTTGTAAGGGGAGGCCGCCCGCAGGGGCAACAGCCCGCAAGGGGCGGCCACCCGCGGGCGAGACCTATTGCGGCCAGCCCGCAGGGGCGATTGCCAAAGTCGCGCATGAGAACTCCTTCTTATATAGTGAATTATTATCCTCATAATAATTCACTCGACTCATCGACTATGGACGTACTAGGCCCCTATGCCATATCCCCAAACGGTACAAGGGGATCGAATCCGATGGACCGGTCTATCCACAGTTACCATGTATCTATAATCTCTCATCCAAATAATATCCCAATGATTGTATATTGGAGATGGTACTGTCAGGTCACATACGGAATCAGTTTATCTTGCTTTATTCGAATGGTACCAGAGAACTCCTCTCTCAATCCGAATGACTGACCCTGACCAAGGATTTGTCTGAGCAACCACATATAGGATATTCCTCTCATAATACCGAGAGTGGATGATCCTCTATTGACACTCAATTGCCTTCGTAAGGTTGGCTACCAATCCCGATAACCAATTGTACCAGATCTGGAACTTTCCAAACCTATAAGTATGGCATCAAAGAAATGAGTACTCATACAAGACATCCTTAGTGTCTCAAGTCTAAGGACCAGATACACAACTGGGACTATGGAATTGTTGTCTGACATTTGGTATCATTAACCATACAACATTCCATAAACGGATCAATTAGTGAACTCATTCTCCAATGAGCACTTGTACTATATCCTTAGTGTCTCCACACAAGTGGCTATGAGACCAACCGCCTCCATCATATGGACGGGTATATAGTATACCGATCTATCCGATTATCTCAATGTCCTCTTGAGTAACCTATGATAGAGATTATTTATGATCCGTGTTTAAAGGTGAATCGATCTCATTATCGTGATCTCATCACGATCCGACTCCCATTGCATAGAACGAAGGACATCATAATATATATGTAACAGATAATATGAGAATATGTCAATATTAATCATAAGCAAAAAGATCACACAGTGTATCACACGTACCATCACTCACGTGATTGGCTTGCAGGGCACTTGTAACCTTCATACGTAGATTATTGAGATTAGAGGTGATGTGGCCATGTTTTTTAGGATCGTCTCGCCGATCTGATGTTTCTCCGTGTGGTGATTTCCTCGGGTTCGACAGTCGGCCAATGCTGAATTCGGTGAAAGGGGTTCGCATCTTCTCTTCCATGCGATTTCCAAAGGCTTCAAGCTTTGCATCAATTGCCTCCTCTGATGCCATAGTATACACCTCTAGATCTATAATATTGAGATCTTTTTTCTATTGTCGGGTAAGTGGCATGGGAATTTTGGAGAAGGGGGTGGCTGGTTGTAAGGTGAATCGGTTTGGATGGAAGTAGGCTGCGGTTTAGGGCAGATTTGGGGCTGCGATTTTATGGAGTTTAGGCTGCAAATTGGTATGGTTTTAGGGCTGTGATAGCAGTAGATGAAGATTAGGAAAATAAATTTTAGATCTAGGATAGATGACAGCAAAGGTAGGTGTCTCGGTAAGGAAAGTTAGCTAAAAAGGTAGTGGATCGATAAGGAAGTAGGCTGATTTGGGTGGTTGATTTGGGGGGCTGTTTGGTTTCAGTTTAAGGTAGGGTTTTAAAGGGTTTTTGGTAAGGATGGTAGGGTTTGGTGATGAGGAAAGAGAGTTCGAAATCCCACAAAAAACAGCACTCAAATCTGATAGAATTCGGTGAAAAGAAGTGCTGCGATGTGCTGTCCTGCTGAACCGGTTTTACGTCGGAGAAACAATGACTTCTCGACGTAAATTCCAGAGGAAAATTCAAAGAAATTATGCCAAAACACTTGGTTCAGATGTTTTAAATATCAGTAAAATGTTTGACGCAATTTTGGCACCATAATAGTAGGGAAATAAGGCAAAAGAGAAAAGGCAGGTTCCTTTGTCGTAAAATTTCAGAACTGCGTGATGGTCAAAGATTGCACAAAAAAACCAGTTCCAGAAGGAGTTTTTTCATGAAATCAAATCCAGATGAAAGCCAACTTGATCTTAAGAATTGTGTAAAAATATCAGCCAAAAAGGATGAACAAAAGTTTGGTTACAAGAGGCCGATAGATGGAAGGCAGATTCTACATTGTAAAATTTCAGTACTGTGCAATGAAGAATCGCAGTACTATAAGTCCAGATCCAGAATAAATTTTTTCACGAGATCAATCTTAGATGAAAGCTAAGATGATCTATGAAAATGTATAAAAGTTTCAGCCAAAAAGGATGATTAAAAGTTTAGTTTCAAGAAGTAACAATCGGCTAAAAATTTCTGCAGCGTTTCGCCTTTGCAATGATGATAACGTTTGCGACGAACAAAATTTACAACGGATAAAATTTGGAAAAAATCTTCAACGTGTAAAGTAAGAAATCTTGCAGTATTGAAGATGCGTGGATGATAAAAATATACCAAAATTTCAAATCAAACGCAGGGGGCAGCGGTAAACTGATTTGATCTGCTGCTGGGGTGTATGGTGGAGGTGCGTGTCATAGCAATTGTGGGAATTGCTTGGGAAGGTGGAGGCGCCTGAGATGGCTACAAGGGTAGCAAGATCGCTACTAAGATACTAGATGATAAGACCCCAAAAAAAGCCCTATAGATTTTGATCATTGAGGGGGACAAACCCTTGGAACGCTATAGGGGTTCCTCTCTCCTAGATTCGGCACAAGGCTGAAATAAAATTGATAATTGCTTAATAAAAAGAGGTGGAGGCTACATGCTTATATAGAGCTCCAAACCCAAGCCCTATGGGGTGCTTGCCTAACTAAAATTACTCTTTTATCCCTTTTATAGCCTACCTATATTAGAGGGAACAGGTGGCGGCTAAGTTGGCTCTATAGCCGACGCAAGGGGAAACCCTAGCCTACGAACCCAGTAAGGGGGGCGGCGGCCACTAAGCCTAAGGGCTAATCTAAACCCTAGCCATACTCCTTTATTAGATAGGAGTGACTTTATTATAATCTAGTAAGGTTTTATTGACTACTTCTAGGGAGATTAGGACTCAACCCTGCTGGAGTCCTATCATGGAGATTGTGCTGCCGGTAGGGGATAGAGGCCCAGGATCCAGACAATGGTGCACCAATTATAGAGAAGTCAGGGGACTTCAGAAGTTACTAGGCGACAGACTATCGTAGAGCTATGCTCCATCCAGGTGTGACCCAAGAGTAGGTGGACGAAGGTGAATTGCCAAGGGAGCGAACAAAAAAAAAATATCGGAGATGGCGGAGGCCCTACGATGTGTTAGCAGAGGCCACACATGGAGAAGTCGTAGTCCGAGTTCATCACACGAGAATCTGTATGCAATGGAGATGTCACCAGGAGGCGACATGGCGCAGTGGATCATGGTGGAATAGTTTGTGGCAATGCAACACAGGTGATCGTGTCCTGTGAGGGACAGGATCATGCGGAGGTATGATCAGGAGCTACTGGGAGCTCCACTTTGGTGTACAACACAATAAGAAGAAGAGCTATGGATTCAACGAGTGAATGGCGTGGTACCATAGAGACAAGTCTTTGTGTGTGCATCGGAGCTAGCATTAGATGAAAGCCTTAGTCATTAGCATATGAGGGCTATATACCACCGAGGAAGAAATCCAAGTGCAAGTACCAGTGAGTCCCATGGAGGGGGATGTGATCATGTGAATGATCAGGAGCTGCTGGGAGCTCCACTTCAGTGAACAGTGCAACGTCAAGAAGAGCTGTGGATTCAAGGGGTGAATGTCATGGTACTGCAGAGGCGGATCTTCCGTGTGTGGGTAACGAAGCTTGCATCAGATGAAAGCCCTGGTCATCAGCATATAGGGGTTGTGTACCACCAAGGGAGAAGTCAGATTGCAAATACTAGTGAGTCCCATGGAGGGGACTTGATTATACAAAGGTATGATCGGAGCAGCTGGAGAGTTGGACTGCTTCAGTACTAACATTCGCTTAAGGGAGCCCGACAAGTCAGAGGATAAGGTCGAGTAAGCAAACGTTGCTACCAAGGAAGCTAAGGAGAACAAAATTGGCGCAAGCCCTACAACAAGATGGTGGAGGCCATGCATGAGAGTTGTAGTCTATCTTTCCATCGACCAAGAAGAACTGCTAGGAGGACACAGTGGTATTGAAGCAGGTGGTCGAAAGGGGTGAGAAAGCAACGACGAGTCCAGTGGGGCTCAGCTATCTAAAAGCAAAACGTCAGGTAAAAAGGAGGTGGACTCAGAGGAGCACCACAGTGCCGTAGAGGTGGATCTACTGATCACGAAGGAAGGGATGCAGATGCAAGGCAACGGATAGTAGGGCTCTGGGCTTGGTAGCACCATGGTACCGCAGAGGCGGGACTTCCGTGGAGTCATCGATCCCTTGCTCTCATAGAGGGAGAGCATTGGTCGTAAAAGGGGCCGAAGAGGTGGAGAATGCAAAGGCAAACTCCAAGTACCATGACAGGGCGGAAGGGCAGAGGCCAAGAAACTTCATAAGGCCAGTGTCGATGGGCTTCTCATCAAGATAGCTGAAAGGGAGGGACATTGGGTTGATGCAGGAGTGCTCGACCAAGGAACAAAGTAGGCAGTACACGGTACTGTACCTTTTCTACTTAGAGGAGTAGGTGACAAAGGTGATGGAGAAGATGGTACAATCTTAGAGGCGACCAGAACTATCAAAGACTTACTCCAAGTTGGGGGACTCCAAATTGGGGTAAATTTTTTGCTCTTTTCAGGCAAAACTTCTTGCATTCCAGAAGTTCAATAGCAATGGAAAGATGAATCACAGTAGCTAACTCAACACAAGGAGTGCAAACACTTCTTGTGCTTTAGAAGTGTGAGCAAAGAGCGGGCGAATGTCAGTAACCAGCTCAATGCATGAAGTACAAACTCGAGGAGGTAGGCGAAATCGAGTAACATTTACCTTCTCAACTCAAGAGAATGGGCGAAACTGAGTACCCCAATTCTCTTAACTCGAGGAGGTGAGCGAAGCCAAGTAACCTTGCCTTCTCAACTACTAAGAGAATGGGTGAAGTCAAGTATCCCAGTTCTCTTACTTATCCAGCAAAGGAGCTCTGCACAAGTTTAGTGACCCTTCAAAGAAAGCTTATGGAAGACAATAGTTGTCAAATCCTCACCATTGGTGATCAGTACTACTGAGAGTAGATTGTCTACTTCATTTCCCAATTGACCAATCAAAAGC
Source organism: Ensete ventricosum (assembly GCA_029747655.1). Lineage (NCBI taxonomy): Eukaryota > Viridiplantae > Streptophyta > Magnoliopsida > Zingiberales > Musaceae > Ensete > Ensete ventricosum. The sequence goes on from JAQQAF010000006.1 coordinate 21,650,421, forward strand.
GGGAGTGATGCGAACATACTTGGAAGTGACAACTAAACATGGAAGAATGATCAATGGGCAAACATTATGGAGGAAGGACCTCAAAAACCTTAAAGTCTGTGAGGCAATGCTCGTCAAAGTTCTAACAAGCATCCACCCAGTTCAAGCAACACGAGTATACTACGATACTGACGCATAATAAGGCAGGTCTTTTCCTTCAGCAGAAGGATCCATGAGAACCAACAAGGATCAGGACAACTCAGCCATCCCCACACCAGATTCAGTCATTGGTGAGTTGAAGCAGCATGGTGGATCAGAGTTTGACTACTCAACAACAGCGACGGAGAGCGATTGGGAGCCAAAGGGGCGTATTGCAGCCAAAGCAGATTATTGAAGATTCAGTAAAATGCGAGGAGATGCAGCGTCTACAGTGGCTTCGACGAGGACATCGAAGGAATAAGTGGGGGAGAATGTAATGGATAAAAATGTAAACAAGGTGTTCGATGGAATGCTCATGTTTGTCTATTCCTTCGGTTGGTGTACATACCTTGTATAGCAAGTAGCGGGCTTGCAGTAGGCTTAGCAGCCCTAGTTTGGTTTGCTTTGTGGTCGATTTTGGCTTGTAAATATAAGTGTGTCTTGTAAGCACTTGTGGGGACTTTAATCTGTAATGGATCATTATCCTTTGTGGTGAAGTCAAGTATCCCAGTTCTCTTACTTATCCAGCAAAGGAGCTCTGCACAAGTTTAGTGACCCTTCAAAGAAAGCTTATGGAAGACAATAGTTGTCAAATCCTCACCATTGGTGATCAGTACTACTGAGAGTAGATTGTCTACTTCATTTCCCAATTGACCAATCGAAAGCGGGAGTGATGCGAACATACTTGGAAGTGACAACTAAACATGGAAGAATGATCAATGGGCAAACATTATGGAGGAAGGACCTCAAAAACCTTAAAGTCTGTGAGGCAATGCTCGTCAAAGTTCTAACAAGCATCCACCCAGTTCAAGCAACACGAGTATACTACGATACTGACGCATAATAAGGCAGGTCTTTTCCTTCAGCAGAAGGATCCATGAGAACCAACAAGGATCAGGACAACTCAGCCATCCCCACACCAGATTCAGTCATTGGTGAGTTGAAGCAGCATGGTGGATCAGAGTTTGACTACTCAACAACAGCGACGGAGAGCGATTGGGAGCCAAAGGGGCGTATTGCAGCCAAAGCAGATTATTGAAGATTCAGTAAAATGCGAGGAGATGCAGCGTCTACAGTGGCTTCGACGAGGACATCGAAGGAATAAGTGGGGGAGAATGTAATGGATAAAAATGTAAACAAGGTGTTCGATGGAATGCTCATGTTTGTCTATTCCTTCGGTTGGTGTACATACCTTGTATAGCAAGTAGCGGGCTTGCAGTAGGCTTAGCAGCCCTAGTTTGGTTTGCTTTGTGGTCGATTTTGGCTTGTAAATATAAGTGTGTCTTGTAAGCACTTGTGGGGACTTTAATCTGTAATGGATCATTATCCTTTGTGGTGAAGTCAAGTATCCCAGTTCTCTTACTTATCCAGCAAAGGAGCTCTGCACAAGTTTAGTGACCCTTCAAAGAAAGCTTATGGAAGACAATAGTTGTCAAATCCTCACCATTGGTGATCAGTACGACTGAGAGTAGATTGTCTACTTCATTTCCCAATTGACCAATCGAAAGCGGGAGTGATGCGAACATACTTGGAAGTGACAACTAAACATGGAAGAATGATCAATGGGCAAACATTATGGAGGAAGGACCTCAAAAACCTTAAAGTCTGTGAGGCAATGCTCGTCAAAGTTCTAACAAGCATCCACCCAGTTCAAGCAACACGAGTATACTACGATACTGACGCATAATAAGGCAGGTCTTTTCCTTCAGCAGAAGGATCCATGAGAACCAACAAGGATCAGGACAACTCAGCCATCCCCACACCAGATTCAGTCATTGGTGAGTTGAAGCAGCATGGTGGATCAGAGTTTGACTACTCAACAACAGCGACGGAGAGCGATTGGGAGCCAAAGGGGCGTATTGCAGCCAAAGCAGATTATTGAAGATTCAGCAAAATGCGAGGAGATGCAGCGTCTACAGTGGCTTCGACGAGGACATCGAAGGAATAAGTGGGGGAGAATGTAATGGATAAAAATATAAACAAGGTGTTCGATGGAATGCTCATGTTTGTCTATTCCTTCGGTTGGTGTACATACCTTGTATAGCAAGTAGCGGGCTAGCAGTAGGCTTAGCAACCCTAGTTTGGTTTGCTTTGTGGTCGATTTTGGCTTGTAAATATAAGTGTGTCTTGTAAGCACTTGTGGGGACTTTAATCTGTAATGGATCATTATCCTTTGTGTGCAACCTGAGTTTGTAATGTCCATGGGTGTAATTTGTATCTAGCTTTATAAAATGTTTGCTTGAGCAGTTGCTTGTGGATCCCGATGGAATTGCATCTTCTGGCCCATTTTCTCTTTTTTAAGTCTAAGGGACCTTAGGAGATCTCAGAGAAGGCTGACCTTTGTGGACGGACATGCATGGGTGCCGCACAACTTAGGAAAATTCAGCTAAGCCCGTGACAGGTATTGTCCATCATAGGAAGTTTGCCAAGAAAGGCCTGCCATGTACATAATGAATGTCGCTGTGAGCATGGTCTATCCCATATCCAACTACTTGGGATCCACTTATTGTTTCGTTGTCTAATTTGGTTCCATGCAGATATAGCACTAAATTTGCCATTATCATGAAGCCAAATAAGCATATCTGAAGGGTTGTTCTTGATCGGAATAGCCCTAATAGTCGACCAAAGTGATAACATGTCAGGGGAGGTAGGGTTGGGATAGCGCTAAATGTTTTGCAGGATAGGTTGACAGTAGACTTTATTGATCCCAGTGGATATGAGTGAGAGACCCAAGTAAGGAACTGGTAAACATCCCTCAGTAACCTCCAAAGTTTGAGCAATATAGTCCTTATCTGCAATGCGAGCACCCACATATACTTTATTACTCTTTGCGTGGTTTAGTTTAAGACCTGAAACTATACCAAATTCATCGAGAACAACTGCCAGATTACTCACATAAATCGGATCATCCCGAAGGAAGATAATAAGGTCATCAGCAAATGTTATGTGAGAGATATGAATGGAACCAGAATGTGGTACCTTAATTTTGCCATTAGAAATTGTCTTCTCCAACATACAACTGAGCCCTTCTATTACAATGGTAAAAAGATAAGACGATAGTGGATCTCCTTGCCGGATGTCATTCTTACTCCCAAAGAAACCAATAGGTGAACCATTGAAAAGAACTGAAAATTTTGGAGTTTCTAAGCAGCAATGAATCCAATTAACCTAGTGTTGTGGGAAGCCCATACATTGGAGTATCTGGTAAATAAAACACCTATTAACTGAATCAAAGGCTTTTCATAAATCAGCTAAAAAATATTTTTTTGTCCCTCTTGTGTTTGAGTGCATATCCTTAACCAAATCATTAGCAAGAATGATATTATGATGAATACTCCTCCCTTTAAGAAAAGTAGCTTGATTAGGACTAATGACTTTGTTCATAATCTTTTGCATTCTATCTGCTAACACCTTGGAGATGACTTTATAAATAAAGTTACATAATGAAATGGGTTAATAATTCTATGATGAATCAGCTTTAGCATTCTTGGGCACTAAAAAAATAAAAGTGCAATTTAGTTCTTTAAGGATACGACCTGAGGAGAAAAAATGTCGACAAGCTTTAATCACATCACTACCTACAATAGACCATGCAATTTGGTAAAACTCAGCTGGAAATCCATCTAGACTAGGGCTCTTGTGCTTTGGGGACTTAAAGATAACTCTCACTATTTCTTCATCTGTAATTGGGGCATTGAGGAAAGAGATAGCTTCAGAATCAAGCCTTCTAGTTGGTTCCACATGAATACTATTAGGCTGCTCCTCCTGATTGAGTAAGGAATAAAAAAAGTGCTTAGTGCATTTTTTAACCTCATCCAAATCCTCAATAAGATTACCATCTATGTCTTTACATTTTTTTATACGATTAACAGCCCTTCTGGTCGCAATAGCAGCATAGAAAAACTTATTATTAATGAATTTGGTATAGTTCTGGTCTTAAGCTAAACCATACAAAGAGCAAAGCATATGTGGGTGCTTGCATTGACGATAAGGACTATATTGCTCAAACTTTGGGAGTTGCTGAAGGCAGTTTACCGGTTCCTTATTTGGGTCTCCCACTTATATCCACTGGAATCAACAAAGTCTCTTGTCAGCCTATCCTACAAAAAATTAAGAACAAAATTTTCTCTTGGAAAAATAGCCTTCTTTCTAAAGCTGGATGACTAGAACTTATTCGATCTGTGTTGATCTCTTATTCTATTTATTGGTCTCATGCATTCCTTCTACCTGTCAGGCTTCTCCACGATATTGATAAATTACTTATGAACTTCTTATGGAACGACACAAATGGTAAGGCAATGCACATGGTGAATTGGGGCAACATTTGCAAACCGAAGGATGAAAGAGGGCTGAATCTACGAAATATTAGAGATTGAAATAAAGCTTGTCTAGTAAAATAATTGTGGGATATTTTACAAAACAAATCTTCCTTATGGTCACAATGGGTTTTTGCTAGGTACCTAACCAAGGAATCAATCTTTTCTTTTTTGGAAGTAAAATAATGTATTATGTATAAGGTTTAGTCTTTGTCTATACAAGCCATAGACTGAAGCCTGAAGTCTCTTAGTGTAGTCGAGAAGATTTCACCCCACTTGAAAAAGGTGGAACGGGCGCACTTCATCGAACTTATCTCCAAGAGTAGCACAATTCTGTAGTAATAAATAACAAAATGTAATATCTAGACCATCCTGGACTACTTATGGAAACATTACAAAATATAAGCTTCGCACCACATATTACATTACAATCTTCGTCATTATTCTAGAGATTATTGACTAATGAAAAAATTGAATCTTAGGAAAATCTCTTTCTCTCTTCTTGTTAAGTGCTCTATGTTCAGTTCCTGCTCCACACATGATCCTAGGTCATGAAGAATCTCTATCAGAATTCGAGCTTTTTTCATGTTGTGACACTCAAAAATTCTACCACACCTCTGCTTCCAAATCCACTAAATAGCACATCTGAATGTAATTCTTGTCAGTTGTATAAGCGGCCCCTTTCTTGAGAAGTTTTGCATAAGCATTTCTAATTCATGATGCAAGTTTGGCCGTGGTAGCCTTTGAAGATCAAATTGTTTCAAGATCTCCTTCCATATCCAAGAAGAATAGTCACAAGACAAATAGTGATGGTCAACACTTTCTTCCTTTTGCATACACAGAGAGCACCGATTTACAATATAAATACCTCTTTGCTGCATATTGTCCATTGTAGGAAGTTTGCCAAGAAGGGCTTACCATGTACATAAGGAATGTCACTGTGAGCATGGTCTATCCCATGTCCAACTACTTGGGATCCACTTGTTGTTCCGTTGTCTAATTTAGTTTCATGCAGTTGTAACACTAAATTTACCATTATCATGAAGCCAAATAAGCATATCTAAAGAGTTGTTCTTGATCGGAATAGCCCTAATAGTCAACCAAAGTGGTAACATGTCAGGGGAGGTAGGGTTGGGAAGACACCATGTACCATTGTCAATGAATTCAGAAACTTTCCAATCTTTGGGAACCCCTAGATCCTGTTGTACCCTATCACCAAATAACTAAAATATACTTTTCTCATTCACCCAAGGGTCATACCACATATTAATATTGGTTCCAGAAGAGATCACATAAGAAATGTTGTTACTTAGCCACCTCCTTGCCATCAGAATTCCTTTCCAAGCAGCAGAATGAGATGTTTTTGCAGATGCTTCCCAGATTAATTATTTGGTTAGGTATCTAGCAAAAACTCATTATAACCATAAGGAAGATTTGTTTTGTAAAATATTCCACAATTGTTTTACCAGACAAGCTTTATTCCAATCTCTAATATCTCGTAGATTCAGCACCCCTTCATCCTTCGGTTTGCAAATGTTGCCCCAATTCACCATGTGAATTGCCTTACCATCTGTGCCATTCCAGAAGAAGTTCATAAGTAATTTATCAATATCATGGAGATGCCCGACAGGTAGAAGGAATGCATGAGACCAATAAATAGAATAAGAGATCAACACAGATCGAATAAGTTCAAGTCGTCCAGCTTTAGAAAGAAGCCTATTTTTCCAAGAGGAAATTCTCTTTTTAATTTTTTGTAGGATAGGGTGACAGGAGACTTTGTTGATTCCAGTGGATATAGTGGGAGACCCAAATAAGGAACCGGTAAACTACATTTAGCAACTCCCAAAGTTTAAGCAATATAGTCCTGATCGTCAATGGAAGCACCCACATATACTTTGCTCTTTGCATGGTTTAGTTTAAGACCAGAAACTTTTTTTTTTGGTACGTAAAGATAATATATTATGTATAAGGTTTGTACAAAGTTGCTTTATCTACACAAGCCATTGACTAAAGCCCGAAGTCTCTTAGTGTAGTCGAGAAGATTGCACCCCACCTAAAGAAGATGGAATGGGCACACTTCATTAAACTCATCTCTAAGAGTAGCACAAGGTAGTCAATAAATAGTAAAATGTAATATCTAGACCATACTGACCATTACTGACGTATTTTTTGTGCACCATCTCAGAAATTCAAAATACTGACCATTACTGACGTATTAGCCCATGGGAAGTCGTACGAGAACGGTTTCACGAAAAAATACGACCGTGCAAATTTTGCCCCAATTCACCATGTGCATTGCCTTACCATCTGTGCCATTCCAGAAGAAGTTCATATGTAATTTATCAATATTGTGGAGAAGCCTGGCAGGTAGAATGAATACATAAGACCAATAAATAGAATAAGAGATCAACACAGATCAAATAAATTCATGTCGTCCAGCTTTAGAAAGAAGCCTATTTTTCCAAGAGAAAATTTTGTTCTTAATTTTTTGTTGGATAGGCTTACAGGAGACTTTGTTGATTCCAGTGGATATAAGTGGGAGACCCAAGTAAGGAACCGGTAAACTTCCTTCAGCAACTTTTAAAGTTTGAGCAATATAGTCATTATCGTCAATGCAAACACCCACATATACTTTACTCTTTGCATGGTTTAGCTTAAGACCAGAAACTATACCAAATTCATTAAGAATATCTACCAGATTACTCACAGAAACTGGATCATCCCGAAGGAAGATAATAAGATCATCAGCAAATGTTATATGAGAGATATGAACATAACCATAATATGGTACCTTAATTTTACCATTGGAAACTACCTCTTCCAACATACAACTGAGCCCTTCTATTACAATGGTAAAAAGATAAGAAGATAGTGGATCACCTTGTCGAATGTCATTCTTACTCCCGAAGTAGCCAATAGGTGAACCATTGAAGAGAATCAAAAATTTTGGTATTTCCAAGCAACATTGAATCCATTTAACCTAGTGCTGAGGGAAGCCCATGTTATGGAGTATCGTGTAAATAAAATGTCTATTAACTGAGTCAATTGCCTTTGTAAATTAACTTTAAAATGGATCTTTTTCCCTCTTATTTTTTAGTGCAGATCCTTAACCAAATCATTTACAAGAAGGACATTATGATGAATACTCCTTCCTTTAAGAAAAGTAGCCTGATTAGGACTAATGACCTTGTTCATAACATTTTGTAGTCTATCTGCCAGCACTTTAGAGATAACCTTATAAATAAAGTTGCATAGTGAAATAGGACGATAATTCTCCAATGAATCAACCCTATCATTCTTGAGCACTAAAGAAATAAAACTGTAATTCATTTCTTTATGGATATGACCTAAGAAGAAAAAATATCGACAAGCTTTTATAACATCGTTGCCTACAATAGTCCATGCAATTTCATAAAACTCAGTTGAAAATCTGTTTGGACCAGGGCTTTTGTGCTTCGGGGTTTTAAAAATAACTCCTCCCTTTATGGATATGACTTGAATCGCATATCGCTCCTCTTCTTAATGCCCCAATAACTGAATTGGTAGGAGTTATTTTTAAAACCCTGAAGCACAAAAGCCCTGGTCCAAACATATTTCCAACTGAGTTTTATGAAATTACATGTACTATTGTAGGCAACGATGTCATAAAAGTCTATCGATATTTTTTCTTCTCAGGTCATATCCATAAAGAAATGAATTACAGTTTTATTTCTTTAGTGCTGAAGAATGATAGGGTTGATTCATTGGAGAATTATCGTCCTATTTCACTATACAACTTTATTTATAAGGTTATCTCTAAAGTGCTGGCAGATAGACTACAAAATGTTATGAACAAGGTCATTAGTCCTAATCAGGCTACTTTTCTGAAAGGGAGGAGTATTCATCATAATGTCCTTCTTGTAAATGATTTGGTTAAGGATCTGCACTAAAAAATAAGAGGGAAAAAGATCTATTTTAAAGCTAATTTACAAAGGCATTTGACTCAGTTAATAGACATTTTATTTACACGATGCTCCATAACATGGGCTTCCCTCAGCACTAGGTTAAATGGATTCAATGTTGCTTGGAAATACCAAAATTTTTTATTCTCTTCATTGGTTCACCTATTGGCTACTTCGGGAGTAAGAATGGCATTCGACAAGGTGATCCACTATCTTCTTATCTTTTTACCATTGTAATAGAAGGGCTTAGTTGTATGTTGGAAGAGATAGTTTCCAATGGTAAAATTAAGGTACCATATTATGGTTATGTTCATATCTCTCACATAACATTTGCTGATGACCTTATTATCTTCCTTCGGGATGATCCAGTTTTTGTGAGTAATCTGGCAGATATTCTTAATGAATTTGGTATAGTTTTTGGTCTTAAGCTAAACCATGCAAAGAGTAAAGTATATGTGGGTGTTTGCATTGACGATAAGGACTATATTGCTCAAACTTTAAAAGTTGCTGAAGGAAGTTTACCGGTTCCTTACTTGGGTCTCCCACTTATATCCATTGGAATCAACAAAGTCTCCTGTAAGCCTATCCAACAAAAAATTAATAACAAAATTTTCTCTTGGAAAAATAGGCTTCTTTCTAAAGCTGGACGACATGAATTTATTTGATCTGTGTTGATCTCTTATTCTATTTATTGGTCTTATGTATTCATTATACTTGTCGGGCTTCTCCACAATATTGATAAATTACATATGAACTTCTTCTGGAATGGCACAGATGGTAAGGCAATGCACATGGTGAATTGGGGCAACATTTGCACAGTCGTATTTTTTCATGAAACCGTTCTCGTACGACTTCCCATGGGCTAATACGTCACTAATGGTCAGTATTTTAAATTTCTGAGACGGTGCATAAAAAATCAATCGAAACTCGACTCTGCGCGACTTCAAGCAAAGTTATGACCATTGCGTTTTTTGTGAAACCGTGCACGTATGACTTCCCATGGGCTAATACATCGGGAATGGCCTGTATTTTGAATTTTTGAGACGGTGCACGAAAAATAGATCGAAATTCAACTCTGCGCGCGACATCATGCAAACTTTATGATCGTCATGTTTTTTCATAAAACCATGCTCGTATGACTTCCCATGGGCTAATACGTCGGGAATGGCCAGTATTTTAAATTTCTAAGATGGTGCACGAAAAATCGATCGAAACTCGACTCTGCGTGTGACTTCCCGTAAAGTTTATGACCGTCATGTTTTTTTGTGAAACCGTGTTCGTACGACTTCCCATGGGCTAATACGTTGGGAATGGCTAGTATTTTGAATTTTCGAGACGGTGCAAGAAAAACCGATCAAAACTCGAATCTACGCGTGACTTCGTGCAAAGTTTATGACCGTCATATTTTTCATGAAATCGTGTTCGTATGGCTTCCAATGGGCTATTACGTCGGGAATGGCCAGTATTTTGAATTTCTGAGATGGTTCATGAAAAATCGATCGAAACTCAACTCTGCTTGCGACTTCGCACAAAGCTTATGACCATCTCATTTTTTCGTGAAACCGTTCTCGTACGACATCCCAACCGCTAATACGTCAGGAATGGCCAATATTTTAAATTTCTGAGATGGTGCAAGAAAAATCGATCGAAACTCGACTTTGCGCATGACTTCGCATAATGTTTATGATCGTCATATTTTTTCGTGAAACCGTGCTCGTACGACATCCCATGGGCTAATACGTCGGGAATGGCCAGTATTTTAAATTTCCAAGATGGTGCACGAAAGACCGATCGAAACTCGACTCTGTGTATGACTTCGTGCAAAGTTTATGACCGTCGTATTTTTTTACGAAACCGTTCTCGTACGACTTCCCATGGGCTAGTACATCGGGAATGGCCAGTATTTTGAATTTTCGAGATGGTTCACGAAAAACTGACCGAAACTCAAATCTGCGCGCGACATCGTGTAAAGTTTATGACCATCGAGTTTTTGCATGAAACCGTGCTCGTACGACTTCCCATGGGCTAGTACATCGGGAATGGCCAGTATTTTGAATTTCTGAGACGGTGCATGAAAAATTGATCGAAACTCGACTCTGCATACTTCTTCGTGCAAAGTTTATGACCGTCGCCTTTTTTTGTGAAATCGTGCTCGTTCGACTTCCCAAGGGCGAATATGTCGCGAATGGCCAATATTTTGAATATTTGAGACGGTGAATGAAAAACAGATCGAAACTCGACTATGCGTGCTACTTCGCGCAAAGTTTATGACCGTCACCTTTTTTTACGAAATCGTGCTCGTAAGACTTCCCATGGGCTAATACGTCGGGAATGGCCAGTATTTTAAATTTTTGAGACGGTGCATGAAAAATCGATCGAAACTCGACTCTGCACGCTACTTCGTCCAAAGTTTATGACCGTCATCCTTTTTTCGCAACCGTGCTCGTACGACTTTCCATGGGCTAATACTTTACGAATGGCCAGTATTTTGAATTTCTGAGATGGTGTAAGAGAAACCGATCGAAACACGATTTTACGTGCAACATCACGTAAAGTTTATGACCGTCGCCTTTTTTTGCGAAACCGTGCTTGTACGACTTCCCATGATGGGCTAATACGTCGAGAATGGCTAGTATTTTGAATTTCCGAGCCGGTGCATAAAAAATTGATCGAAACTCAACTCTGCACGCGACATCGCGCAAAGTTTATGATTGTCGAGTTTTTTCGTGAAATCGTGCTCGTATGACTTACCATGGGCTAATACATCGGGAATGACCAGTATTTTGAATTTTCGAGATGGTGCATGAAAAATTGACCAAAACCTGAATCTGCGTGCGACTTCGTGCAGTGTTTATGACTGTTGAGTTTTTTCACGAAACCATGCTCGTACCACTTCCCATGGGCTAATACGTCGGGAATGGCCAATATTTTGAATTTCTGAGACGGTGCACGAAAAACCAATCGAAATTTGAATCTGTATGCCACTTCGTGCAATGTTTATGGCCGTCACATTTTTTGTGAAACCATGCTCGTACGACTTCCCATGGGCTAATACATCGCGAATGGCCAGTATTTCAAATTTCTGAGACGGTGCATGAAAAATCGATCGAAACTCGACTCTGCGCGCTACTCGAAAATTCAAAAATCGATCGTCGCCTTTTTTTATGAAACTGTGCTCGTATGACTTCCCATGGGCTAATACGTCGGGAATGGCTATTATTTTGAATTTTTGAGTCGTAAACTCCAATCTACACGTGACATCGCGCAAAGTTTATGACCGTCGAGTTTTTTTGCGATAACATGCTCGTACGACTTCCCATGGGCTAATACATCGTGAATGGCCAGTATTTTGAATTTTTGAGATGGTGCATGAAAAACCAATCAAAACTTGACTGTGCGTACGACTTCGCGCAATGTTTACGATTGTCACATTTTTTCGCAAAACCGTGCTCGTACGACTTCCCATGTGCTAATATGTCGTGAATGGCCAGTATTTTGATTTTCTGAGATGGTGCACGAAAAATTGATTAAAACTTGACTTTGCGCGCGACTTCGCGTAAAATTTAAGACCGTCAAGTTTTTTTGCGAAACCGTGCTCGTACGACTTCACAAGGGCTAATACGTCGGGAATGGCCAGTATTTTGAATTTCCAAGACGGTGCTCGAAAAACTGATCGAAACTTGACTTTGCGCGTGACTTCGCGTAATGTTTATGACCGTTACATTTTTTTGCGCAACCGTGATCGTACGACTTCCCATGGGCTAATACGTCGGGAATGGCCAGTATTTTGAATTTCCGAGATGGTGCACGAAAAATAAATCGAAACTCGACATCCCGCAAAGTTTATGACCGTCACATTTTTTCGAGAAACCGTGCTCGTATGACTTCCCATGGGGTAATATGTCAGGAATGTCCAGTATTTTGAAATTCTGAAATGGTGCACAAAAAACCGATCGAAACTTGACTCTCTGCCCGCGACTTTGGGCAATGTTTATGATCGTCGAGTTTTTTCACGAAACCATGCTCGTACGACTTCCCATGGGCTAATTCGTTGGGAATTACCACAATTTTGAATTTTCGAGATGGTGCATGAAAAATCGATCGAAACTCGACTCCACGGGCGACATCACGCAAAGTTTATGACTGCCGAGTTTTTTCGTGAAATCATGCTCGTACGACTTCCCATGGGCTAATACATCGGGAATGGCCAGTATTTTAAATTTTTGAGATGGTGCACGAAAAACCGATTGAAACTCGACTCTGCGGGCTACTTCACGCATAGTTTATGACCGTCATCTTTTTTCGTGAAATCGTGCTCGTACGACTTTCGATGGGCTAATACGTCGGGAATGGCCAGTATCTTGAATTTCCAAGATGGTGCACCAAAAATCGATCAAAACTCGACACTATGCGCTACTTCGCGCAAAGTTTATGACCATTACCTTTTTTTACGAAACCGTGCTCGTACAACTTCCAATGGGCTAATACGTCGGGAATGGCCAGTATTTTGAATTTCCAAGATGGTGCATGAAAAACTGACCGAAACATGAATCTATGCGTGACTTCGTGTAAAGTTTATGACCGTTGAGTTTTTTCACGAAACCGTGCTCGTACGACTTCCCATGGGCTAATATGTCGAGAATGGCCAGTATTTTGAATTTTCGAGACAGTGCGTAAAAAATCGATCGAAACTCGACTCTGCACGTGACTTCGCACAAAGTTTATGATCGTCGAGATTTTTCGCGAAACCATGCTCATACAACATCACATGGGCAAATACGTCGCGAATGGCCAGTATTTTGAATTTCTGAGACGGTGCACGAAAAAACCGATCGAAACTTGACTCTGCTTGCTGCTTCATGCAAAGTTTATGACCGTCACCTTTTTTTGTGAAACCGTGCTCGTACGACTTCCCATGGGCTAATACGTCATGAATGGCCAGTATTTTGAATTTCTGAGACGGCGCATGAAAAATCGATCGAAACTCGACTCTACGCGCTACTTCGCGTAAAGTTTATGACCATTTTTTTTGTGAAACCGTGCTTGTACTACTTCCCATGGGCTAATACGTCGGGAATGGCTAGTATTTTGAATTTTTGAGACGGTAAACAAAAAATCGATCGAAACTCGACTCTGCGCGCGACATCGCACAAAGTTTATGACCGTTGAGTTTTTTCACGAAACCGTGCTCGTACGACATCCCTTGGGCCAATATGTCGGGAACGGCTAGTATTTTGAATTTCTAAGAGTGCACGAAAAACCAATCGAAACTCGACTCTATGCGCAACTTCTCACAATGTTTATAACCGTCGCATTTTTTCGCAAAACTATGCTTGTACGATTTCCAATCGGCTGGGAATGACCAGTATTTTAAATTTTTGAGACGGTGCAAAAAAAATCGATCGAAACTCGACTCTGCGTGCGACTTCGCACAAAGTTTATGACCATTGAGTTTTTTCGTGAAACAAGGCTCTTACGACGTCCCAAGGGCAAATATGTCAGGAATGGCCAGTATTTTGAATTTTCGAGATGGTGAACGAAAAATCGATCAAAACTCGACTCTACGCGCGACTTCGCTCAATGTTTATGACCGTCACATTTTTTTGCAAAACCATGCTCGTACGACTTCCAATGGGCTAATACGTCGGGAATGACCAGTATTTTGAATTTCCGAGATGGCGCACAAAATATCGATCGAATTCAACTCTATGCGCGACTTCGCGCAAGGTTTATGACCGTTGCATTTTTTTGCGAAACCGTGCTCGTACGATTTCCCGTGTGCAGGTACATCTGAAATGGTCAGTATTTTGAATTTTAGAGAGTGCACGAAAAACTGATCCAAACTCGACTCTGCACGTGACTTAGCACAAAGTTTATGAAAGTCACATTTTTTTGCAAAACCGTGCACGTACGACTTCCCATGGGCTAATACGAAGGGCATGGCCAACATTTTGAATTTCCGAGACGATGCACAAAAAATCAAATGAAACTTGACTCTGCGCGTGACTTCGCGCAAAGTATATTACCATCGAGTTTTTTTGTGCAACCGTGCTCGTATGACTTCACATGGGCTAATACATCGGGAATGGCCAGTATTTTGAATTTCTGAGATAGTGCACGAAAAACTAATCGAAACTTGACTCTGCGCACGACTTCGCGAAAAGTTTATGACCGTCACGTTTTTTCGCAAAACCGTGCTCGTACGACTTCCCATGGGCTTAGACTCAGCAAAGGCCAGAATTTTGAATTTTCGAGATGGTGCACGAAAAACCGATCGAAACTCGACTTTGCGTGTGACATCGAGCAATGTTTATGACCGTCGAGTTTTTTTGCGAAACCGTGCTCCTACGACAACCCATGGGCTAATACATTGGGAATGGCCAGTATTTTGAATTTTCAAAATGGTACATGAAAAATTGATTGAAACTCGACTCTGCGCGCGACGTCGCACAATGTTTATTACCGTCGCATTTTTGTGAAACCGTGCTCGTACGACGTCCCATGGGCTAATACGTCGGGAATGGCCAATATTTTGAATTTCTGAGATGATGCATGAAAAACCGATCGTAACTTGACTCTGCTCGTGACCTCACGCAAAGTTTATGACCGTCACGTTTTTTTGCCAAACCATTCTCGTACGACTTCTGATGGGCTAATACGTCAGGAATGGCCAGTATTTTGAATTTTTGAGATGGTGCAAGAAAAACTGATCGAAACTAGAATCTGTGCGCGTTTCGCACAAGTTTCATGACTGTCAAGTTTTTTTGCGAAATTGTGCTCGTACAACTTCCAATGGGCTAATACGTTCGGAATGGCCAATATTTTGAATTTTTGAGATGATGCACGTAAAACCGATCGAAACTTGACTCGGTGCGTGATTTCGCGTAAAGTTTATGATCGTCGCATTTTTTATGATACCGTTCTCCTACGAATTCCCATGAGCTGATACATCGGAAATGGCAAGTATTTTCAATGTCCGAGACGATGCATGAAAAACCGATCGAAACTCGACTATGCGTGACTTCACGTAAAGTTTATGACCGTCGCAGTTTTTTGTGAAACTGTGGTCGTACGACTTACCATGGGCTAATATGTCGGGAATGGCGAGTATTTTGAATTTCCAAGACGGTGCACGAAAAACCGATCGAAACTCGACTATGCGCAAAGTTTATGACCGTCGTATTTTTTTATAAAACCGTGCTCGTACGACTTCCCATGGGCTAATACGTCAGGAATGGCCAGTATTTTGAATTTCTGAGATGGTGCATGAAATACCGATCGAATCTCGACTCTGCGTGCAACTTCGCACTAACTATATGACCGTCGAGTTTTTTAGCGAAATCGTGCTCGTACGAAAAACCGATCGAAACTCGACTCTGCACTTGACTTCAAGCAAAGTTTATGACCATTGTATTTTTTTGGGAAATCATGTTCGTACGACGTCCCTTGGGCTTATACGTCAAGAATGGCCAGTATTTTGAATTTTTGAGACGGTGCATGAAAAATCGATCGAAACTTGACACTGCGCGACATCGTGCAAAATTTATGACCGTCGCATTTTTTCGCACAACCGTGCTCGTACGACTTCGCAAGGGCTAATACAACAGGAATGGCCAGTATTTTCAATTTTCGAGAAAGTGCACGAAAAATCGATCGAAACTCGACTCTGTGCGCGACTTCACGCAAAATATATGACCGTCGAGTTTTTTTGCAAAACTGTGCTCGTACGACTTCCCATGGGCAAATATGTCGGGATTGGCTAGTATTTTGAATTTCCAAGACGATGCACAAAAAACCGATCCAAACTCGACTCTACGCGTAACTTCGCGCAATGTTTATGACCATCGTGTTTTTTCGCGAATCCGTGTTGGTACACGTCCTATGGGCCAATACGTCGGGAATGGCCAGTATTTCAAATTTCTAAGATGATGCACAAAAAATTGATTGAAACTCGACTTCACTCAGAGTTTATGACCGTCGCGTTTTTTCGCTAATCTGTGCTCGTACGACTTCCCATGGGCTAATACATCAAGAATGGCCAATATTTTCAATTTCTGAGATGGTGCACGAAAAACCGATCGAAACTTGACTCTGCTCGTGACTTCGTGCAAAGCTTATGACCGTCGTGTTTTTTTGTGAAACCATTCTCGTACGGACTTCCCATCGGCTAATACGTCAGGAATGGCTAGTATTTTGAATTTCTGAGATGGTGCACGAAAAATTGATTGAAACTCGACTCTGTGCGGAACTTCGTGCAAAGATTATGACGGTCATGTTTTTTTGCATAACCGTGCTCGTACGACATCCCATGGGCTAATACGTCAGGAATGGCCAGTATTTTGAATTTCCGAGATGGTGCAAGAAAAATCGATCGAATCTCAACTCTGCGCGCAACTTCGTGCAAAGTTTATGACCGTCACGTTTTTTCGTGAAACCATGCTCGTACGACTTCGCATGGGCTAATAGGTGAGGAATGGCCACTATTTTGAATTTCCAAGACAGTGCAAGAAAAATCGATTGAAACTCGACTCGGTGTGTGACATCGCGCAAAGTTTATGACCGTTGAGTATTTTTGTGAAACCATGCTCATACGACTTCCCATGGGCTAATACATTGGGAATGGCTAGTATTTTGAATTTTTGAGATGGTGCCCGAAAAACCGATCGAAACTTGACTTTGCATGTGACTCGCGCAATGTTTATGACCGTTGCATTTTTTGTGAAACCATTCTTGTATGACTTCCGATAGGCTAATATGTCGGGAATGTCCAATATTTTGAGATTCTGAGATAGTGCATAAAAAACCGATCGAAACTCGACTCGGCGTGTGACATCGTGCAAAGTTTCTGACCGTTGTGTTTTTTTGCGAAACCGTGCTCGTACGACTTCCCATGGGCTAATACATCGGGAATGGCTAGTATTTTGAATTCGGAGACGGTGCACGAAAAATCGATCGAAACTCGACTCTACGCGTGACTTCGCACAAAGTTTATGACCGTGATATTTTTTCGTGATACCGTGCTCGTACGACTTCCCATGGGCTATTACATCGGGAATGGCCAGTACTTTGAATTTTCAAGACGGTGCAAGAAAAATTGATCGAAACATGACTCTGCGCGTGACTTCACACAAAGTTTATGACCGTTTCATTTTTTTGCGAAACCGTGCTCTTACGACTTCCCATGGGCGAATGGCCAGTATTTTGAATTTCCAAGATGGTGTAAGAAAAATCGATCGAAAGTCGACTCTGCGTGTGTCATCGCACAATGTTTATGACCGTTGAGTTTTTTTGCGAAACCATTTTCGTATGACTTCCCATGGGCTAATACGTCGGGAATGGCCAGTATTTTAAATTTTCGAGACGGTGAACGAAAAATCGATCGAAACACGACTCTGCATGCGACCTCGCACAAAGTTTATGATCATCATATTTTTTCGCGAAACCGTGCTCGTACGACTTCCTATGGGCTAATACGTCGGGATTGGCCAATATTTTGAATTTCTGAGATGGTGCATGAAAAACCAATCGAAACTCGACTCTGCATGTGACATTGTGCAAAGTTTTTTACCGTCGTATTTTTTTGCGAAATCGTGCTTGTACGACATCCCATGGGCTAATACTTCGGGAATGGCCAGTATTTTGAATTTTCGAGACAGTGTATGAAAAATTGATCGAAACTCGACTCTACGTTTGACATCGCGTAAAGTTTATGACCGTCGCGGTCTTTTGTGAAATTATAGTCGTACGACTTACCATTGGCTAATACGTCGGGAATGGCTAGTATTTTGAATTTCTGAGACGGTGCACGAAAAACCGATTGAAATTCGACTTCACGCAAAATTTTTTCGTGAAACCGTGCTCGTACGACTTCCCATGGACTAATTCGTCAGGAATGGCCAGTATTTTGATTTTTTGAGATGGTGCACAAAATATTGATCGAATCTCGACTCTGCGTGCAACTTCACGCAAAGTATATGACCGTCGAGTTTTTTAGCGAAACCGTGCTCGTACGACTTCCCATGGGCTAATACATCGGGAATGGCCAATATTTTGAATTTTTGACACGGTGCACGAAAATCCGATCGAAACTCGAATCCTCGCGTGACTTCAAGCAAAGTTTATGACTGTTGCATTTTTTTGGGAAACCATGTTCGTACGACGTCCCATGGGCTTATACGTCGGGAATGGCCAGTATTTTGAGTGTTTGAGACATTGCACGAAAAATCGATCGAAACTTGACTCTACATGGAACTTCGTTCAATGTTTATGATCGTCTCATTTTTTGCAAAGTCGTGCTCGTATGACTTCCCATGGGCTAATACATCGGGAATGGCCAGTATTTTGAATTTCCGAGACGGTGCACGAAAAACTGATCGAACCTCGACTCTATGCGCGACATCGACAAAGTATATGACCATCGAGTTTTTTTGTGAAACCATGCTCATATGACATCTCATGGGCAAATACGTCGGGAATGGCCAGTATTTTGAATTTCCTAGACGGTGCATGAAAAACCGATCGAAAATCGACTCTGGGCGCGACTTCATGCAATGTTTATGACCATCGCATTTTTTCGCGAAACTCTGTTCGTATGACTTCCCATGGGCTAAACCGTCAGGAATGGCCAGTATTTTGAATTTCCGAGATGGTGCACAAAAAGCCGATCGAAACTCGACTTTGCTCAGAGTTCATGACAGTCGCATTTTTTCGCTAATCCATGCTCGTACGACTTCCCATTGTGTAATACGTCTAGAATGGCCAATATTTTGAATTTCTGACATGGTGCATGAAAAATCGATCGAAACTTGACTCTGTGTAGGACTTCGCGCAAAGCTTATGGCCGTCATGTTTTTTCACGAAAAGCTTATGACCGTCATGTATTTTGAATTTCTGAGACGGTGCACGAAAAACCGATCGAAACTCGACTTTGTGTGTGACATCTCGCAAAGTTTATGACCGTTGAGTTTTTTTGCAAAACCGTTCTCGTACGACTTTCTATGGGCTAATACATCATAAATGGCCAGTATTTTGAATTTTCGAGACGGTGCACGAAAAACCGATCGAAACTTGACTTTGTGTGTGACATCGCGCAATGTTTATAACCGTTGCATTTTTTTGTGAAACTGTTCTTATACGACTTCCCATGGGCTAATACGTCGGGAATGGCCAATATTTTAAATTTTCGAGACGGTGCATGAAAAATCGATCGAAACTCGACTCTGCGTGTGACATCGCGCAAAGTTTATGATTGTTGAGTTTTTTTATGAAACCGTTCTCGTATGACTTCCCATGGGCTAATACATTGGGAATGGCCAGTATTTTGAATTTCCAAGATAGTGCACGAAAAACCGATCGAAACTCGACTCTGCGCGCGACTTCGCTCAAAGTTTCTGACCGTCGCTCTTTTTTGTGAAACCGTGCTCATACGGCTTCCCATGCTCTAATACGTCGGGAATGGCCAATATTTTGAATTTTTGAGACGGTTCATGAAAAACCAATCGAAACTCGACTCTGCGTGTGACATCGCGCAAAGATTATGACTGTTGAGTTTTTTTGTGAAACCGTGCTCGTATGACTTCCCATGGGATAATACGTCGGGAATGGCCGGTATTTTGAATTTTCTAGACGGTGCACAAAAAACCGATCGAAACTCGACTCTGCGTTTGACATCGCGCAAAGTTTATGACCGTTGAATTTTTTTACGAAACCGTGCTCGTATAGCTTCCCATGGGCTAATACGTCGGGAATAGCGAGTATTTTGAATTTTCGAGACGGTGCATGAAAAATAGATTGAAATTCGACTTCGCTAAATGTTTATGACATCGCATTTTTTCGCTAATCCGTGCTCGTATGACTTCCCATGGGCTAATACGTAGGGAACGGTCAATATTTTCAATTTCTGAGACGGTGCTTGAAAAATGATCGAAACTCGACTCTGCGCTCGACTTCCCGCAAAGTTTATGACCATCGTGTTTTTTCGCGAAACCATGCTCGTATGGCTTCCCATGGGCTAATACGTCGGGAATGACCAATATTTTAAATTTCCAAGATGGTGCATGAAAAACCGATCGAAAGTCGACTCTGCGTGTGACATCTCGCAAAGTTTATGATCGTTGAGTTTTTTTGCAAAACCGTGCTCGTACGACTTCCCATGGGCTAAAATGTCGGGAATGGCTAGTATTTTGAATTTTTGAGATGGTGAACGAAAAACCAATCGAAACTCGACTCTGCACGTGACTTCGTGCAAAGCTTATGACCATCGCATTTTTTTGCAAAATCGTGCTTGTACGACTTCCCATGGGCTAATACGCTGGGAATGACCATTATTTTGAATTTTTGAGACGGTGCACGAAAAATCGATCGCGCGTGACTTCGCGCAAAGCTTATGACCGTCGTGTTTTTTTGTGAAATTGTGCTTGTATGTCTTCCCATGGGCCAATACATCGGGAATGGTCAGTATTTTAAATTTCTGAGACGATGCAAGAAACACAGATCGATACTCGACTCTGCTTGTGACATCGCACAATTTTTATGACCAATGAGTTTTTTTGTGAAACCGTTCTCGTACGACTTCCCATGGGCTAATATGTCTGGAATGGCTTGTATTTTGAATTTCTGAGATGGTGCACGAAAAATCGATCGAAACTTGACTCGATGTGTGACATCGCGCAAAGTTTATGACCGTTGAGTTTTTTTGAGAAACGGTTCTCGTACGACTTCCCATGCGCCAATACGTCGGGAATGGCCAGTATTTTGAATTTTCGAGACGGTGCATGAAAAACGATCGAAACTTGACTCTGCGTGTGACATCGCACAAAGTTTATGACCATTGAGTTTTTTTGCGAAACCGTTCTCGTACGACTTCCCATGGGCTACTACATTGGGAATGGCCAGTATTTTGAATTTTCGAGACGGTGCACGAAAAACCAATTGAAACTCGACTCTGCGTGTGACACGCCCAAAGGTTATGGCCGTTGAGTTTTTTTATGAAACCATTCTCGTATGACTTCCCATGGGTTAATACGTCAGGAATGGCCAGTATTTTAAATTTCAAAGACAATGCACGAAAAATCGATCGAAACTCGACTCTGCACGCGACTTCGCGCAAAGTTTTTGGCCATAGCGTTTTTTTACAAAATCGTGCTTGTACGACTTTCCATGGGCTAATACATCGGGAATGGCCAGTATTTTCAATTTTCGAGACATTGCAAGAAAAACCGATCGAAACTCGAAAATACGTGTGACATCACGCAAAGTTTATGACCATTGAGTTTTTTTGCTAAACCATGCACGTACGACTTCCTATTGGCTAATATGTCAGGAATGGCTAGTATTTGGAATTTTTGAGATGGTGCACGAAAAATCGATCGAAACTCGAGTCTGCGTGTGACATCAAGCAAAGTTTATGACCGTTGAGTTTTTTGCAAAACCGTGCTCATACGACTTCCCATGGGCTAATATGTCGGGAATGGACAGTATTTTGAATTTTCGAGACGGTGCACGAAAAACCGATCGAAACTCGACTCTGCGCGCGGCTTCGCGCAAAGTTTATGACCGTCGTGTGTTTTGTGAAATCGTTCTCGTACGACTTCCCATGGGCTAATACGTCGGGAATGGCCAGTATTTTGAATTTTTGAGATGGCGACAAAAAACCATTCGAAACTCGACTCTGCGCATGACTTCGCGCAAAGTTTATGTCCATTGCATTTTTTTGTGAAACCGTGTTCGTACGAATCCCCACGGGTTAATAAGTTGGGAATGGCTAGTATTTTGAATTTCTGAGACGGTGCATGAAAAATCGATCGAAACTCGACTCTGCGCACGAATTTGCGTAAAGTTTATAACTGTTGAGTTTTTTTGTGAAATTGTGCTCGTACGACTTCCCATGATACATCGGAATAGCCAATATTTTGAATTTCCGAGACAGTGCATGAAAAACCGATCGAAACATGACTCTGCGGATGACTTCGTGCAAAGTTTTTGACCATCACATTTTTTCACGAAACCGTTCCCATATGACTTCCCATGTGCTAATACATTGGCAATGGCCAGTACTTTGAATTTTCGAGATGGTGCACAAAAAATCGATTGAAACTCGACTCTACTCGTGACTTCGCGCAAAGTATATGACCGGCGTGTTTTTTTGCGAAACCGTGCTCGTACTACTTCTCATGGGCTAATATGTAAGGTATGGCCAATATTTTGAATTTCTGAGACGGTGCATGAAAAATCGATCGAAACTCGATGCTGCGTGTGACATCGCGCAAAGTTTATGACAGTCGAGTTTTTTTGTGAAACCATGCTCGTACGACTTCCCATGGACTAATACGTCCGGAATGGCCAGTATTTTAAATTTCTGAGATGTCCCATGGGCTAATACGTCGGGAATGGTTAGTATTCCAAATTTTTTAGACGATGCACGAAGAACCGATCGAAAACTCGACTCTGTGTATGACATCGCGCAAAGTTTATGACCGTAGCATTTTTTTGCGAAAACGTGCTCGTACGAATTTCCATGGGCTAAAACATCGGGAATGGCTAGTATTTTCAATTTCTGAGACGGTGCAAGAAAAACTGATCGAAACTCGACTCTGCGTGTGACATCACGCAAAGTTTATGACCGTTGAGTTTTTTTTGCAAAACCGTGCTCGTATGACTTCCCATGGGCTAATTCATCGGGAATGGCCAGTATTTTGAATTTTCGAGATGGTGCACGAAAATTCCAATGAAGACTCGAGTCTGCGTGTGACATCAAGCAAAGTTTATGACCATTGAGTTTTTTTGCAAAACCATGCTCGTATGACTTCCCATGGGCAAATATGTCAGGAATGGCTAGTATTTTGAATTTCTGAGATGGTGCAAGAAAAACCAATCGAAACTCGACTCTGCGCGTGACTTCGCGCAAAGTTTATGACTGTCGCAAAATCGATCGAAACCGTGCTTGTACGACTTCCCATGGTCTCATACGATGGGAATGGCAAATATTTTGAATTTTCGAGATGGTGCACAAAAAATCGATCGAAACTCGACTCTGTGCGTGACTTCGCACAAAGTTTATGACCGTTGTGTTTTTTTGTGAAACCATTCTTGTACGACTTCCCATGGGCTAATACGTCGGGTATGGCTAGTATTTTGAATTTCTGAGATGGCACACCGAAAATCTGATCGAAACTCGACTCTTTGCGTGACTTCGCGCAACGTTTATGACCATTATGTTTTTTTGCGAAACTATTTTCGTATGAGTTCCCATGGGTTAATACGTTGGGAATGGCCAGTATTTTGAATTTCTGAGACGGTGCACGAAAAATCGATCGAAACTCGACTCTGAGCACGAATTTGCATAAAGTTTATGACTATCGAGTTTTTTTGCGAAATCGTGCTTGTACGACTTCCCATGGGCTAATACGTCGGGAACGACCAATATTTTGAATTTCTGAGATGGTGCTTGAAAAACCGATCGAAACTGGACTCTCCGCGTGACTTCGCACAAAGTTTATGACCGTCACATATTTTCGCGAAACCGTTCTCGTACGACTTCCCATAGGCTAATACGTCAGGATTGAAAGTATTTTGAATTTCCGAGATGGTGAATGAAAAATCGAACGAAACTCGACTCTGTGCGTCACTTCGCACAAAGTTTATGACCGTCACGTTTTTTTGCGAAACTGTGCTCGTATGATTCCCTTGGGCTAATACATCGGGAATGGCCAGTATTTTGAATTTTCGAGACGGTGCACAAAAAACCAATCGAAACTCGACTTCGCTCAATGATTCCCTTGGGCTAATACGTATTTTGAATTTTTGCGAAACTGTGCTCGTATGATTCCCTTGGGCTAATACTCTGCGTTTGACATCGCGCAAAGTTAATGACCGTTGAGTTTTTTTGCAAAACTGTGCTCGTATGACTTCCCATGGGCTAATACGTCGGGAATGGCCAGTATTTTGAATTTCCGAGACGGTGCACAAAAAATAGATCGAAACTCGACTTCGCTCAATGTTTATGACATCGTGTTTTTTCGCTAATCCGTGCTCGTACGACTTCCCATGGGCTAATACGTAGGGAATGCTCAATATTTTGAATTTTTGAGGCGGTGGTTGAAAAATGATCAAAACTCAATTCTGCGCTCGACTTCGCGCAAAGTTTATGACCGTCGTGTTTTTTTGTGAAACCATGCTCGTACAGCTTCCCATGGGCTAATACGTCGGGAATGGCCAATATTTTGAATTTCCAAGATGGTGCATGAAAAATCGATCGAAAGTCGACTCTGCGTGTGACATGTTGCAAAGTTTATGACTGTTGAGTTTTTTTGAGAAATCGTGCTCGTACGACTTCCCTTGGGCTAAAACGTCGGGAATGGCTAGTATTTTGAATTTTTGAGACGGTGAATGAAAAACCAATAGAAACTCGGCCATGCTAGTGACTTCGTGCAAAGCTTACGACCATCGCGGTTTTTTGCAAAATCATGCTCGTACGACTTCCCATGAGCTAATACGCCGGGAATGAACATTATTTCAAATTTTTGAGACGGTGCACGAAATATCGATCGCGCTTGACTTCGCGCAAAGCATATGACCGTCCTGTTTCATTGCGAAACTGTGCTTGTATGTCTTCCCATGGGCTAATACGTCGGGAATGGTCAGTATTTTAAATTTCTAAGACGATGCATGAAAAACCGATCGATACTCGACTCTGCGTGTGACATCGCACAATGTTTATGACCATTGAGTTTTTTTGCGAAACCATTCTCGTACGACTTCCCATGGGCTAATACGTCGGGAATGGCTAGTATTTTGAATTTCCGAGACGGTGAACGAAAAATCGATCGAAACTTGACTCGGTGTGTGACATCGCGCAAAGTTTATGACCGTTGAGTTTTTTTGTGAAATCGTTCTCGTACGACTTCCCATGCGCTAATACATTGGGAATGGCCAGTATTTTGAATTTTCGAGATGGTGCACGAAAAACCGATCGAAACTCGACGTTAAGCGCGACGTAGTGCAAAGTTTATGACCATCACATTTTTTCTTAAAATCGTGCTCGTACGGCTTCCTATGGGCTAATACGTCGGGAATGACCAATATTTTGAATTTCCGAGACGGTGCCAGAAAAATCGATCGAAACTCGACTTTGCGTGTGACAACGCGCAAAGTTTATGACCGTTGAGTTTTTTTGCGTACAGTGGTCGTATGACTTCCCATGGGCTAATACGTCACAATGGCCAGTATCTTGAATTTCCGAGATGGTGCACGAAAAACCAATCGAAACTTGACTCCGAGTGTGACATCTTGCAAAGGTTACCACCGTTGAGTTTTTTTGCGAAACCATTCTCGTATGACTTACTTTGGGTTAATACGTCACGAATGGCCAGTATTTTAAATATCAAAGACGATGCACAAAAAATCGATCGAAACTCGACTCTGCGCGCGACTTCGTGCAATGTTTTTGACCGTAGTGTTTTTTTGCGAAACCATGCTTGTACGACTTTCCATGGCCTAATACATCGGGAATGGCCAATATTTTCAATTTCCGAGACGGCGCAAGAAAAACAGATCGAAACTCGACTCTGCGTGTGACATCACGCAAAGTTTATGACCGTTGAGTTTTTTTGCTAAACCGTGCTCGTACGACTTCCCATTGGCTAATACGTCGGGAATGGCTAGTATTTGGAATTTTCGAGATGGTGCACGAAAAACCGATCGAAACTCGAGTCTGCGTGTGACATCAAGCAAAGTTTATGACCGTCGTGTTTTTTTGTGAAATCGATCTCGTACGACTTCCCATGGGCTAATACGTCGGGAATGGCCAGAATTTTGAATTTCCGAGATGGCGCACGAAAAACCAATCGAAACTTGACTCTGCACGTGACTTCGCGCAAAGTTTATGTCCACTGCATTTTTTTGCGAAACCATGTTCGTACAAATTCCCATGGGTCAATACGTTGGGAATGGCTAGTATTTTAAATTTCTGAGACGGTGCACAAAAAATCGATCGAAACTCGACTCTGCGCATGAATTTGCGTAAAGTTTATGACTGTTGAGTTTTTTTACGAAATCGTACTCGTACGACTTCCCATGGGCTAATACATCGGGAATGGCCAGTATTTTGAATTTCCGAGATAGTGCATGAAAAACTGATCGAAACTTGACTTTGCGCGTGACTTCGCGCAAAGTTTATGAACATCGCATTTTTTCGCGAAACCATTCCCATACGACTTCCCATGGACTAAATCATCGGCAATGGCCAGTACTTTGAATTTTCGAGATGGTGCACAAAAAATCGATCGAAACACGCCTCTACTCGTGACTTCGCGCGAAGTATATGACCGGCGTGTTTTTTTGTGATACCATGCTCGTACGACTTCTAATGGGCTAAGATGTCGGGTATGGCCAATATTTTGAATTTCTGAGATGGTGCATGAAAAATCGACTGAAACTCGATGCTGCGTGTGACATCGCGCAACGTTTATGATCGTCGAGTTTTTTTTGTGAAACAATGCTCGTACGACTTCCCATGAACTGATACGTCGGGAATGGCCAGTATTTCAAATTTCCGAGACGATGCACGAAGAACCGATCGAAACTCGACTTTGTGCGTGCTCATACGAATTTCCATTGGCTAATACATCGGGAATGGCCAGTATTTTCAATTTCCGAGATGGTGCAAGAAAAACCGATCGAAACTCGACTGTGCGTGTGACATCACGCAAAGTTTATGACAATTGAGTTTTTTTTGCAAAACCGTGCTCGTACGATTTCCCGTGGGCTAATACGTCGGGAATGGCTAGTATTTTGAATTTTCGAGATGGTGCACGAAAATCCGACCAAAACTCGAGTCTGCGTGTGACATCAAGCAAAGTTTATGACCGTTGCGTTTTTTTGCAAAATCGTGCTCGTACGACTTCCCATGGGCTAATATGTCAGGAATGGCCGGTATTTTAAATTTCTGAGACGGTGCAAGAAAAACCAATCGAAACTCAACTCTGCGTGTGACTTCGCTCAAAGTATATGACCGTCGCATTTTTTTGTGAAACCGTGCTTGTACGACTTCTCATGGGCTCATGATGGGAATGGCAAATATTTTCAATTTTCGATATGGTGCACGAAAATCCGATCGACACTCGACTCTGTGCGTGACTTTGCGTAAAGTTTATGACCGTCGTGTTTTTTTATGAAACCATTCTCGTACGACTTCCCATGGGCTAATACGTTGGGAATGGCCAGTATTTTAAATTTTTGAGACGATGCACGAAGAACCGATCGAAACTCGACTCTGTGCGTGACTACGCGTAAAGTTTATGACCGTAGCGTTTTTTTGCAAAACCATGCTCGTACGATTTCCCATGGGCTAATACGTCAGGAATGGCCAGTATTTTGAATTTTCGAGATGGTGAACGATAATCCGATCAAAACTCGAGTCTACGTGTGACATCAAGCAAAGTTTATGACCGTTGAGGTTTTTTGCAAAAATCGTGCTCGTACGACTTCCCATGGGCTAATACGTAGGGAATGGATAGTATTTTGAATTTCCGAGACGGTGCAAGAAAAACCAATCGAAACTCGACTCTGCGCGTGACTTCGCGCAAAATTTATGACCGTCGCATTTTTTTGCAAAACCGTGCTTGTACGACTTCCCATGGGCTCATACGATGGGAATGGCAAATATTTTGAATTTTCGAGATGGTGCACGAAAAATCGATCGAAACTCGAGTCTACGTGTGACATCAAGCAAAGTTTATGACCATTGAGTTCTTTTTTGCAAAACTGTGCTCGTACGACTTCCCATGGGCTAATACGTCGGGAATGGCTAGTATTTTGAATTTCCAAGATGGCACACGAAAATCCGATCGAAACTCGACTCTGTGCGTGACTTCGCGCAACGTTTATGACCATTATATTTTTTTATGAAACTATTTTCGTATGAGTTCCCATGGGTTAATACGTTGGGAATGGCCAGTATTTTGAATTTCTGAGACGGTGCACGAAAAATCGATCGAAACTCGACTCTGAGCACGAATTTGCGTAAAGTTTATGACTGTCGAGTTTTTTTGCGAAATCGTGCTCGTACGACTTCCCATGGGCTAATACGTCGGGAACGACCAATATTTTGAATTTCTGAGATGGTGCTTGAAAAACCGATCGAAACTGGACTCTGCGCGTGACTTCGCACAAAGTTTATGACCGTCGCATTTTTTCGCAAAACCGTTCTCGTACGACTTCCCATAGGCTAATACGTCAAGAATGAAAGTATTTTAAATTTCGGAGATAGTGAATGAAAAATCAAACGAAACTCGACTCTGTGCGTGACTTCGCTCAAAATTTATGACCGTCACGTTTTTTTGCGAAACCATGCTCGTATGACTTTTCTTGGGCTAATAAATCGGGAATGGCCAGTATTTTGAATTTTGGAGACGGTGCACAAAAAACCGATCAAAACTCTACTCTGCGTTTGACATCGCGCAAAGTTTATGACCGTTGAGTTTTTTTGCAAAACTGTGCTCGTATGACTTACCATGGGCTAATACGTCGGGAATGGCCAGTATTTTGAATTTCCGAGACAGTGTACGAAAAATAGATCGAAACTCGACTTCGCTCAATGTTTATGACTTCGCATTTTTTCGCTAATCCGTGCTCGTATGACTTCCCATGGGCTAATACGTAGGGAATGGTCAATATTTTAAATTTCCGAGACCGTGGTTGAAAAACGGTCGAAACTTGACTCTACACTCGACTTCGCGCAAAGTTTATAACCGTCATGTTTTTTTGTGAAACCATGCTCGTATGACTTCTCATGGACTAATACGTCCGGAATGGCCAGTATTTTGAATTTGTAAGACGTCCCATGGGCTAATACGTCGGGAATGGCCAGTATTTCAAATTTTTGAGACGATGCACGAAGAACCGATCGAAACTCGACTCTGTGCGTGACTTCGCGCAAAGTTTATGACTGTAGCATTTTTTTGTGAAACCGTGCTCGTACGAATTTTCATTGGCTAATACATCGGGAATGGCCAGTATTTTCATTTTCCGAGACGATGCAAGAAAAATCGATCGAAACAAGACTGTGCGTGTGACATCACGCAAAGTTTAAGACCGTTGAGTTTTTTTTGCAAAACCGTGCTCGTACAACTTCCCATGGGCTAATACGTCGGGAATGGCCAGTATTTTGAATTTTCGAGATGGTGCACGAAAATCCGATCAAAACTCGAGTCTGCGTGTGACATCAAGCAAAGTTTATGACCGTTGAGTTTTTTTACAAAATCATGCTCGTACGACTTCCCATGGGCTAATATGTCGGGAATGGCCACTATTTTGAATTTCCGAGACGGTACAAGAAAAACCAATCGAAACTCGACTCTGCGCGTGACTTCGCGCAAAGTTTATGACCGTCGTATTTTTTTGCGAAACCGTGCTTGTACGACTTCTCATGGGCTCATACGATGTGAATGGCAAATATTTTGAATTTTCGAGATGGTGCACGAAAAACCGATCGAAACTCGACTCTGTGCGCGACTTCGTGCAAAGTTTATGACCGTCGTGTTTTTTTGCGAAACCATTCTCGTACAACTTCCTATGGGCTAATACGTCGGGATTGGCTAGTATTTTGAATTTCCGAGATGGCACACGAAAATCCGATTGAAACTCGACTCTGTGCGTGACTTCGCGCAATGTTTATGACCATTACGTTTTTTTGTGAAACCGTGTTCGTACGAGTTCCCATGGGTTAATACGTTGGGAATGGCCAGTATTTTGAATTTCTGAGATGGTGCATGAAAAATCGATCGAAACTCGACTCTGAGCACGAATATGTGTAAAGTTTATGATTGTCGGGTTTTTTTTGCGAAATCGTGCTCGTACGACTTCCCATGGGCGTCGGGAACGACCAATATTTTGAATTTTTGAGATGGTCCTTAAAAAACCGATCGAAACTTGACTCTGCGCGTTATTTCGTGCAAAGTTTATGACCGTCGTATTTTTTCGTGACACCGTTCTCGTACAACTTCACATAGGCTAATACGTAAGGAATGAATAGTATTTTGAATTTCCGAGATGGTGAACGAAAAATTGAATGAAACTCGACTCTGTGCGTGACTTCGCGCAAAGTTTATGACCGTCACTTTTTGTGCGAAACCGTGCTCGTATGACTTCCCTTGGGCTAATACATCGGGAATGGCCAGTATTTTGAATTTTTGAAAGGGTGCACAAAAAACCGATCGAAACTCTACTATGCGTTTGACATCGCGCAAAGTTTATGACCGTTGAGTTTTTTTGTGAAACTATGCTCGTATGACTTCCCATGCGCTAATACGTCGGGAATGGCCAGTATTTTGAATTTCCGAGATGGTGCACGAAAAAAAGATCGAAACTCGACTTCGCTTAATGTTTATGACATCACGTTTTTTCGCTAATCCGTGCTCAAATGACTTCCCATGGGCTAATACGTAGGGAATGCTCAATATTTTGAATTTCTGAGATGGTGGTTGAAAAACGATCGAAACTCGACTCTGCGCTCGACTTCACGCAAAGTTTATGACCGTCGTGTTTTTTCGTTAAACCGTGCTCGTACGGCTTCCCATGGGCTAATACGTCGGGAATGGCCAATATTTTGAATTTCCAAGATGGTGCATGAAAAACCGATCGAAAGTCGACTCTGCATGTGACATCTCACAAAGTTTATGACCGTTGAGTTTTTTTGCGAAACCGTGCTCGTACGACTTCCCATGGGCTAAAACGTCGGGAATGGCTAGTATTTTGAATTTTCGAGACGGTGAACGAAAAACCAATAGAAACTCGACCCTGGGCGTGACTTCGTGCAATGCTTATGACCATCGCATTTTTTTGCAAAATCATGCGCGTATGACTTCCCATGGGCTAATACGCCGGGAAGGACCATTATTTTGAATTTTCGAGACGGTGAATGAAAAATCGATCGCCCGTGACTTCGTGCAAAGCTTATGACCATCGTGTTCTTTTGCGAAATCGTGCTTGTATGTCTTCCCATGGGCTAATACGTCGGGAATGGTCAGTATTTTAAATTTCTAAGACGATGCATGAAAAATCGATCGATACTCAACTCTGCGTGTGACATCGCGCAATGTTTATGACCATTGAGTTTTTTTGCGAAACCATTCTCGTACGACTTCCCATGGGCTAATACGTCGGGAATGGCTAGTATTTTGAATTTTCGAGACGGTGCACGAAAAATCGATCGAAACTCGACACTACGCACGAATTTGTGTAAAGTTTATGACTGTTGAGTTTTTTTTTTAAATCATGCCCGTACGACTTCCCATTGGCTAATACGTCGAGAATGGTCAAAATTTGAATTTTCGAGACGGCGCATGAAAAATCGATCGAAACTTGACTCTGCGCGTGACTTCGCGCAAAGTTTATGACCATCGCATGTTTTCACGAAACAGTTCCCATACGACTTTCCATGGGCTAATACGTCGGCAATGGCCAGTACTTTGAATTTTCGAGTTGGTGCACCAAAAATCGATTGAAACTTGACTCTGCTCGTGACTTCGCTTAAAGTATATGACCGTCGTGTTTTTTTGTGAAACCGTGCTCGTATGACTTCTCATGGTCTAATATGTCGGGTATGGCCAATATTTTAAATTTTCGAGACGGTGCATGAAAAATCAATCGAAACTCGATGCTGCGTGTGACATCGCGCAAAGTTTATGACCGTCGAGTTTTTTTGTGAAACCAAGCTCGTACGACTTCTCATGGACTAATGCATCTGGAATGGCTAGTATTTTAAATTTCTGAGACGTCCCATGGGCTAATATGTCGGGAATGGCTAGTATTTCAAATTTTTGAGACGATGCACGAAGAACCGATCGAAACTCGACTATGTGCGTGACTTCGCGCAAAGTTTATGACCATAGAATTTTTTTGCGAAATCGTGCTCGTACGACTTTTCATGGGCTAATACATTGGGAATGGCCAGTATTTTCAATTTCTGAGATGGTACAAGAAAAATCGATCGAAAGTCGACTCTGCGTGTGACATCAAGCAAAGTTTATGACCGTTGAGTTTTTTTTGCAAAACCGTGCTCGTACAACTTCCCATGGGCCAATACATCGGGAATGGCCAGTATTTTGAATTTCCGAGATGGCACACGAGAAATCGATCGAAACTTGACTCTGCGCGTGACTTCGACATCAAGCAAAGTTTATGACCGTTGCGTTTTTTTGCGAAACTGTGTTCGTACGACTTCCCATGGGTTAATACGTTGGGAATGGCCAGTATTTTTAATTTCTGAGACGGTGCACAAAAATTCGATCGAAACTCGTCTCTATGCACGAATTTGCGTAAAGTTTATGACTGTCGAGTTTTTTTGCGAAATCGTGCTCATACGACTTCCCATAGGCTAATACGTTGGGAAAGGCCAATATTTTGAATTTCCGAGATGGTGCATGAAAAACTGATCGAAACTTGACTCTGCGCCTGACTTCACGCAAAGTTTATGACCGTCGCATTTTTTCGTGAAACCATTCTCGTACGACTTACCATGGGCTAATACGTCGGGAATGGCTAGTATTTTGAATTCTTGAGACGGTGAACGAAAAACCAATAGAAACTCGACCCTGGGCGTGACTTCGTGCAATGCTTACGACCATCGCGTTTTTTTTGCAAAATCATGCTCGTATGACTTCCCATGGGCTAATACGCCGGGAATGACCATTATTTTGAATTTTTGAGACGGTGAATGAAAAATCGATCGCCCGTGACTTCGCGCAAAGCTTATGACCATCGTGTTTTTTTTGCGAAACCGTGCTTGTATGTCTTCCCATGGGCTAATACGTCGGGAATGGTCAGTATTTTAAATTTCTAAGACGATGCATGAAAAACCGATCGATACTCGACTCTGCGTGTGACATCGCGCAATGTTTATGACCATTGAGTTTTTTTGCGAAACCATTCTCGTACGACTTCCCATGGGCTAATACGTCGGGAATGACTAGTATTTTGAATTTCCGAGACAGTGCACGAAAAATCGATCGAAACTCGACACTGTGCACGAATTTGTGTAAAGTTTATGACTGTTGAGTTTTTTTTTTGAAATCATGCCCGTACGACTTCCCATGGGCTAATACGTTGAGAATGGTCAAAATTTGAATTTTTGAGACGGCGCATGAAAAACCGATCGAAACTTGACTCTGCGTGTGACTTCGCGCAAAGTTTATGACCATCGCATGTTTTCATGAAACAGTTCCCATATGACTTTCCATGGGCTAATACGTCGGCAATGGCCAGTACTTTGAATTTTCGAGTTGGTGCACCAAAAATCGATCGAAACTCGACTCTGCTCGTGACTTCGTGCAAAGTATATGACCGTCGTGTTTTTTTGCGAAACCGTTCTCGTACGACGTCTCATGGGCTAATATGTCGGGTATGGCCAATATTTTGAATTTCCGAGACGGTGCATGAAAAATCAATCGATACCCAATGCTGCGTGTGACATCGCGCAAAGTTTATGACCGTCGAGTTTTTTTGTGAAACCAAGCTCGTACGACTTCCCATGGACTAATACGTCAGGAATGGCCAGTATTTTGAATTTCTGAGATGTGCCATGGGCTAATACGTCGGGAATGGCTAGTATTTCAAATTTTCGAGACGATGCATGAAGAACCGATCGAAACTCGACTCTGTGCGTGACTTCACGCAATGTTTATGACCGTAGATTTTTTTTGCGAAACCGTGCTCGTACGACTTTTCATGGGCTAATACATTGGGAATGGCCAGTATTTTCAATTTTCGAGATGGTACAAGAAAATTCGATCGAAAGTCGACTCTGCGTATGACATCACGCAAAGTTTATGACCGTTGAGAGCAAGAAAATTGACAAGAAAACTAAAAAGAAAAAGGGTGCTAAAAGTGTGCAAGAAAATAAAATGGGCAAAGGAGTGAGCAAGAAAGTGTTGTAATCCTTATAAAAGTCTTGAGAATCTCCCTTGTGAGTTTTAATTGAAATACTTGTATGGTTCCTCTCCTAAACCTGTGAAAAGGATAGAGTAAGAATTTTAAGGGTTTGATCTTCACCCAAAGAAGATCAGTAGTGGTCACTGGTAGGCCTTGACGAAGAGGACTCAGAAAGTCGACATAGGCCAAGTTGTGATCGAACCACTATAAATTGTGAGCATTTCTTAACTTTCCTTTTTGAATTTACATGTTCTTACCCGAGCTTTCTTTAAGCAAGATCATAACTTAGCATCGTTCATTAGCTTAATTGCTCACTTACTCAAATTAAACAAAATGCTTTTGATTTCTGATTTTACTTTAAATCGAGATTTTAGCACTTGCACTAATTTCACCCTCCCCCTCATAGTGCCAATTGATCCTAACAAAAGAAAGATCAAGTAAGACAAAGGCTGTCAAGAAAGACTCAACAAAAGACAAAGGATAGTACTTCCACTGCGGCAAAGATGGGCACTTGAGAGGAATTGTAAGGATTACCTTATAGACAAGGTGAAATAGAAGCTTGAAGAATATTCAAATATATTCATGATCAGTCTCCACTTGTTATATTTTCATGATAACAAATGGGTATTGGATATCGGGAGTGCTTATAATATCTGCAATTTGTTGCAAGTTCTGACAAAACCTAAGAGATTGGCCAGAGATGAGATGAACCTCAAGATGGGCAATGGAGCACGAGTTGCTGTAGTTGACGTTAGGGAGGTCACCCTATATTTGCCTGGTGGAGCTATCATTGCATTGGATGCATGCTATTTTGTTCCCTCTATTATCAAAAATATTATTTTTATCTCTTGTTTGATAATTAATTGATATAAATTAGTTTTGAACAATAGTTGTTCAATAATTATGGATCATGAGTTATCACTAGAGAGACCCTGATAAATGGCTTATATGTTTAGACACTTCTCTACACATCATGAATATAAATATGTCTAAGAGGAAAGGAGATAAGGTAAACACTGCATACCTATGACATTATAGGCTAGGTCATATACATGAGGGAAGGATTCAAAAGTTGCTGAAAGATTGATACTTAGATCCATTTCACTATGAGTCGTTTGCAACTTACAAACCTTGACTTCATTGGAAAATAACCAACTCTCCTATAGTGGAACTAGAGAGTGAGCAACTTAGTTATTGGAACTCATACATAGTGATGTATGTGGTCTCATGTCGACTCGGGCTATAGGCGGTTACTCATACTTCATTACCTTCACTTATGATTTCTTCGGCTATGGACACGTGTACTTGACGAAGTACAAGTCTAAGGCCTTTGAGAAATTCAGAAAATATAAGAATAAGGTAGAGAACTAGATTTAAAAGAGTATTAGGATACTTCGTTCATATCAAGAAGGAGAATACTTGAGTATGGAGTTCACCCAATTCCTCAGAGACTATGAGATTCCATCCCAGTGGATGCTTCCTTATACACCTCAGCTCAATGATATATCAGAAAGGAGGAATCACATAGCGTTAGACATGGTGCGGTCCATGATGAATTTTGCTGACTTACTCGTCTCATTATGGGAATACGCTCTAGAGACCACAGCTTACCTTATGAACAGAATTCCATCAAAGTCGGTGGTGTATACACCATATAAGATGTGGATAGGAAAGAAGCCTAATATTAAGGCGGTTAAGATTTAGGGTTGTCCGGCCCACGTTAGAAGACACAACCCCGACAAGTTAGAATCAAGGACAGAACGGTGCACATTCGTGGACGACCCTAAGGAGACATTAGGGTATTACTTCTATCATCCGAGGACTAGAAGTTCTTTGTTGCTAAGAGAGTAGTGTTCCTTGAGAAGGAATAAATTTTTGATGGAAATAGTGTGAGTGAGATAGAGTTGAGCGAGGTTAGAGAACCTAACTCAAGCACTATTCTAGAGTTTGAGTCTGTTTAGGCACCTAGCACACAAGTTTTATACGCAGGTCTAGCAGAGTATCTCACCCTTTTGAAAGATATGTGGTGAAGAGCACTCTCATGATAATGATCCTCAAACTTACGAGGAGGCTATTATGAGTATAGACTCCGAGAAGTAGCAAGAAGCCATGAATTCTGATATGGATTTCATATGCTCCAATAAGGTTTGGAACCTTGTGGATGCACCTAAGGGTATCGTATCCATCGGGTGCAAATGGATCTTCAAGAAGAAGATCAGAATGGATGGAAAGGTGGAGACCTATATGGTAAGGCTGGTAGCTAAAGGATATCATCAAAGGCAAGTTGACTATGACAAAACCTTTTCACCCGTAGCCAAGCTTAAATCCATCAAAATTCTTTTGGCCATTGCAGCACACTATGACTATGAGATCTGACAAATGGATATGAAAATGACATTCATCAATGGCAACCTCGAGGAGGTGTATATGATACAACTAGAGGGATTCGTATCCAGAGAGAGTCCATATAAAGTGTGCAGGCTCTGGTCCATTTATGGATTGAAGCAAGCTTTCATAAGTTGGAACATAAGATTTGATAAGGCGATCAGATTTTATGACTTCGTTAAAAACGAAGATAAGCCTTATGTGTACAGGAAGGTAAGTGGGAGCACTATCACTTGTTATGATCAATTGACACTAAGGGGAGGGGATGAATTAGTGCAAGAGTGAAAGTGCTCGATTCAATAACCTTGCTAACAAAAAGTGAAGAAAGAAAATCGGAAGCTCCTTTGTGTATTTCATTAGAACCGATTTAAAAAATGATTTAAGAGAAGTCGATAGATTAAAGCTCGTATCTAACTATAAACTAATTGAGAGCAATAGAAAGTAGCAAGTAAAGCAAATAAGGAACACTCACAATTATAGTGGTTCGATCTCAACCTGGCCTACGTCCACTCTCGAGTCCTCTTCTCCAACGTCCACCGACGTCCATTATCAATCTTCTTTGGGTGAAGATCAAACTCTTATACCTTCCTCTCTCCTTTTCGCAAGCTTGAGAAATGAACCTTACAAACTTACAAGGGAGACTTACAAGAGTTACAACTCTTCTCCTCACTCCCTTTGCCCTTTTCTTTTTCTTACAATTTTAGCACATTATTTTTTCATAAAAATTTTATCCCAAAGTATTATGCTAAATGCTAGAAAATTTGAGAAATTTATAGACCCCAATTGGTTTCAGAAATGGAGTAAAAAATTCAAACATATCCGAAAAAATTGGGTATGGGTGGTACAACTACCGAAATCTAGCAATGCAGCCACCAAAAACTAGCCGAAAAATAGAGCGACGGTGATACAACCACCGACCTAGGTGGTACAACCGCTGCCTAGGTGCTACGATCATCGCTCACTGGTGGGACAACCATCGAAAAACCCACAAAAGTGATTCACTTCACTTTTTTAATTTTGACTTATACCTTCATTTGACCACTTCTCAAGTCAACCAATTAAGCTCAACCCACTCTCTAATTTGGACCTAGTTTGTCTCACTTGAGTTAATTTAGATTCCTTCTAAATCTAACTCAAGTAGGACTCAAACCTTAACTGATGCTAACTATAACTTAATTACAATCATCATAGCCAACAAGTCTGATAAGACCTTCCTAACTCCTGACAAGCTTTTCGGCTATCCCCGACGATCTTCGTGTGAGTCTCTTAGCTTTCTTTTGGCAAACTCCCTGATGCCATCTTGGCAAGCTCCCGATCTTCTTCGGAAAGCTCCTGGCAAAATCCCTATAAGCTTCTGATACCCTCGGCCAGCTTCTGATACCCTCGACCAGCTTCTGGTGAACTCCCGGCAAGCCTCTGATCCTTTCGACGAGCTCCCGACATACTCTCGACAAGTTCCTTACTACATCGTCCTGACCACGGCCCGATGCCTGGACTTGACTTGGGCCCAACATCTTATTATAATTTTCTCTTTGTCATAGTTAATCTTGCATCAATCATCTCTAACACACTTGTTAGATTAATAACCCATCAATTGATTTCATCATCAAAATCTTTGATTCAACAATCTCCCCCTTTTTGATAATAATAATCAATTGATGATGGGAGTTATACCTTACTCCCCCTATATTCATGCCATAATCCAAATAAGAAAAACTTAAATTCAAGAGAACTAACCACTCTTGAATTCAAGTATCATAACATCCATTTATCAAATGATGAAGTGTTATAACATGAACTTCGAATCATCATGATAATCATTAAATTACAAGGATATTGTAAGAATTTTAAACTTCATGCATTCGTCGTACATTTGAAAATCTTCCCTTAAGTTATTTATCATTTTTCCCCTTTGTTTATCAACAAATAAAGATAAATGCCCACGTTAAAAATTTTCTACATGTGTCATTAATATCTATTTCTCCCCCTTTGTTATTAACAAAAAGGTGAAATATAGAGCTAATGATTTCAAGGCACATGTATCATTGCTCCCCCTTTATAAAATAGGATATGAGCCATAATTTTCTCATGAAAAATTTTCTTCCCTTTTGTCATATATGTATCATTTTTCATATATGTGTCATCAATATACTATTTCTCCCTCTTTATCATCAACAAAAAGAGGTGAAATAGTGAGAAAATAATTTCATGATACATAAACTCATCATGTGTCAAAATTTTCATATTTTTACAAAATATATACTGATTGAATATTTAATACTTTATTATTCCCCTTTAGTAAAACATACATTTCTCATGAAAATTTATTTTTCTTTTTTATAAATAAGAAAGTAGTAGAAATAAGAAAGAGAAGTGAAGAACATCATATCACAAAATAGGGCTCTTGTAGATGTAAATTCTGAAAATATTATTTCAAAGATGAGCTCAAAAATCCAAGATCCACTTATGCATTCATCTTATGTAAAATTTCAAACACAATAGCAAATCAAGAAATCCGAAATATAGCAAATCATGCATTTTGAAGATCATCTCATGTAAATTTTGATAAGAAGCTTAATTTATAAAAGTCACAAATTGTAAATCATATATTTTATAAATATTTAAAAATTTAAAAATTTTAAATTTTGTTCTAAGCAAACTGTTTCTCATTCAATGTTATAAGATTCATCATATCCAATTTGTTTCTAATTATATTGATAATTTTAGTTCCCTCTTTGGTCATTGTAAAAAAATATATTATAGTATAATTTTTCTTTACATCCATGTGTAAATCACATCCAAAAGTATCACGAGATTATATCATTGAAGATAAAATCAAATCTTTAAACACCAAAAGACATCATTTAAATTAATAAATTTGCCCCTCATTTTTGTTTGTGAATTTTAACATAAGTAATCTATTTAAAATTCCAAGTAAAATAAAAATTGAATCATGTAAATCTCATGTATTTAAAATTCCTAATTTTCTTTTAAACAAATCGCTCCTCATCCAATGTTAGAAGAATTTTTTTATATATCCAAGTTTTCTTCTAACTAAATTAATAATTTTGACTCCTCTTTATTTATTATAAAAATATATATAATTATTTAATTTTTATTTTGCATCCATGTTCTAGTTACGACCATAAGCATAAAAGGATCATTTCATTAAGGATAAAAAATCAAATTATAATTTTCAAAGACATGATTTCTTTTAAGAAATCTCTCCCCCTTTTTTTGTAAATAATGAAAATGAGTCTTAGGTAATTAAACAATCTTAATTCATTTAAGATAAATCTTAAGACATATAATTCATTTAGATAATTCTTCTTAATAAAATGGAAGAATGATCTTGATAAAAAAGTTTCAACTTATAATTATCAAGATCATAAATCTCTGTTTCGTTTAAAGAAGAAATCATAGAGATCAAGCGTGATTCCCATAAAGGATAAGTCAAGTCAAGAAATTAATGAAATATTCATGATAAAACAAATCTCATATAATTTACAACTTATCACAATTTTGAGACGTATTAATTTGGTGATGAGGTGTATCATTCATGAATATAAGTTAAGGATAAATCATGACATAAAGGATATCAAATCGTGAATACCAAAGGTCATGATTCAATTTGACAAAATTCTTCTTAGATTAGATTCAAAGCTTTAGAAATCATTAGGAGATCAAATAAGAAGAGTTTTCATTGATAAAAATATCAAATTATGGATATCAAGATTATGAATAAATTATAAAGAAGAAAAGATAGAAGATCTTGATTTTTATATATTAAACTTCAGGTCATCAAGAATATGGTTAATAATAAGATTTTTAAGTTATTGTTCTGAAAAGACATTATGATTCATTTATAAAAAAAAATTTAATAAATGGAAAGAATCTTATTAAATAATATTGATTTATATAAAGATCTTAAATTATAATTTTCAAGATCACGATTTGGATAATAATTTTTTTAACTTTAAATCATCAAATCAATTTTATAGTTTAAGAGATTCAACAATAATGATGTCACTTTATCTATTATTGAAGCCTTCATAGTATAAAGATATTTTCAAGAAAAAATATCCTTCTTTTTAGTTGTTTCATATGATTTGTTTCAAGAATGTCTTTATGCATTGTTATTAAAAACTGAGTTTCATTTATAAAAGAAAACAATAAGATCATAATAAATGTTTTCAACCAAGTAAAATATTTTTAAACATTTCAGAACTGAAAAACCAAGTATTATTACCAAAAGAAATTATCAAAATCATTACAATAAAATATTTTTAAAGAAGAGCTTCGATTTATTTTAATTTCAATGATTTTTCTTCCTTAAGTGAGTCTAATTCTTTACACTTAGTGAAATGAGTTACCATGCTCA
Organism: Ensete ventricosum; assembly: GCA_029747655.1. Lineage (NCBI taxonomy): Eukaryota > Viridiplantae > Streptophyta > Magnoliopsida > Zingiberales > Musaceae > Ensete > Ensete ventricosum. Next base: position 21,691,547 of record JAQQAF010000006.1, read on the forward strand.
TTTCATTTTTATTTCTAAAATATTTTTAATTTTTAAAAATATCAAAAAATGAAGCATGATTTTTCTCTCCGTTTTCTATATTATTCTATACTCAAATTTTATCATTCAATGATCATTTAATCATACAACCGATACAACTATCACAGCATTTAAATCACTTAACATTTAAATCAATCATTCCACAAACTTAATCAATAATAATATAATATTTAGATCATTTAATAATAGTCTTTACATTTAAACCAACATCCAAGCTAATGATTTAACCTATCACTCAATCATCAACAAAATCTAATTCTTATAAATTTTAATATAAATAATTTTTATTAACAATAACTTAGGTTATTTAGTTCTAGTTTTAGCATGCTCTCGCTATGCATCATTATTCGTAATCAAAACACAATTAAGATTAATGAACTATCATGAGATTTCTTATTAATAAACTTAATTCCAATAATTTTTCTTATTATTGTTATTTAGACTAGTGAAATTGAAAGGAGCATTAGATCTTAAGTTATGTTGCTTGAGCATCTACTTTCAAGATATCATTTATTGCTCCTAGTCTTGTTAGAAGGTAACTTTATAATATATGAGGTTTTAATTTAGATACTCATTTGAGTTTAGGTCCGAAACATTTTCTATTTTCTTTATTGGTTTTAGGTTGTTTATGATTCATTTAGGAACCTAAATTAATTTATGTGGACTATATTTTCTAAATGAACACCTATAGCAGAGTGTCCACATTTACCATAAAAATTATATTTATTTTTGGGCAAAGAGCGTAATATGGGTCTTCTAATTAGCTTTTGATGAGCATTGCTCACAATAGCAATACTTTCCTTATGAACATGACCCTTATCAACATGGATCATGTTAAGAAACTTATTATCTATCTTAGGCCTTTTTAGAGTTTATTGTAGCATGTCATTTTCTTGTTTAATTACCTCTAATGGCTCACACTTAAAACAAGAAAAACATGATGTTGATGCACCATTCAAAATTTCATGTTTAGTGCATGAATTATGTGATGGTGTTGCTTCATGTATTTCTTCAAATTTACTAACTAATGATGCATGCTCTTTCTTAAATAGTTTATAGGATTTGCTAATCATTCTAAATTCATCATAAAACTCATGAAAAATATTCGATGTAGTATGTCACAAACCTTGCTAACGAAAAGAAGAAAGAAAATCAAAATCTCCTTTATGTATTTCATTAGAATCGATTTAAAAACTAATTTAAAAGAGGTCATAGATTGTAGCTCATATCTAACATAAATTAATTGAGAGCAATAGAAAGTAGCAAGTAAAGCAAATAACGAACACTCATAATAATAGTGGTTCGGCCTCAACCTGGCCTACGTCCACTCCCAAGTCCTCTTCTCCAAGGTTCACCGGCGTCTACTATCAATCTTTTTTGGGTGAATATCAAACTCTTACACCTTCCTCTCTCCTTTTCGCAGGCTTAGAAAATGAACCTTACAAGCTTACAAGGGAGACTTACAAGAGTTACAACTCTTCTCCTCACTCCCTTGCCCTTTTCTTTTTCTTACAATTTTGGCACACTATTGTTTCACGGAATTTTTGTCCCAAAGTGTTGTACTAAATGCAAGGAAACTTGAGATATTTATAAACCCTAATTGGCATAAAAAATAGAGTCAAAAATTCAAATGTATTCGAAAAAACTGCATACAGGCGGTACAATCACCGACATCGACGGTGCAGCTGCCGAAACCTACCCGAAAAATAGGACAATGACAATACAACCGCTGACCTGGGTGGTACAACCGCTACATAGGCGGTACGACCACCAATCACCTGTTAGGATCAATTGGCACTAAGGAGAGGGGGGGGGGGGGGTAAATTAGTTTAAATGTAAATTTTTTGTTTAGATGAAAACTTTTTGTTTAAACGAAGATAGAAAATATGAAGCTTTTTGTTCTTAGTGAAATGAGTGAGTGATTAAAAAAAAGTTGCTAAGCCAGAAATGTAAGCAACGTTTGAAGGAAATAACTTATCGTGAAAACTTTACTTTCAAGGAGTTGAATTAAATCAGAAGCATTAAAATAAGAATATGTAAGCAATTGCAAGCAAAGAAGCACTCACAATGATTATAGTGGTTCGGCGTCAAAGGCCTACGTCCACTCCCGAGTCCTCCTTTTTGAGGCACACCGGCGTCCACTACCAATCTTCTTTGGGTGAAGATCAAACCCTTACATTTTGCTTAAAAGGGAGGCTTTGAGAAAATTTCTAACTCTAAGCTCTCTTCCTTATACCTTTTTTTTCTTACAATTCTCACACAATATTTTCTTAGAATATAATCCCCAAAATTGTTGTGTTGAATGTAAGAAAACCTGGGGTATTTATAGGCCCCAAATTGGCTTCAAAACCGGAGCCAAAATCCAACCATATCTGAAAAATATGGGTACGGGTGGTTTACCCGACGACCTGGCCAACTCAACCACCCGAACACCTTAGTACGAGCGATTTACACGTCGACCCTAGGTGGCTCAGCAGCCCGAAGTACCCAGATTCCTCGGTACGAGTGGTTCAACCGCCCAGCCTTAGCGGGTTAGTCGCTCGAAAGCCTGGGCGGCGACAGTACACCTACCGCTCACTGGTGGTTTACCCATTTTCAAATTTCAGCGACGGTACACCTTCCTCCACTTTTCAAATTTCGGCTTGAACCTGATGTTGACCAACCCTTTGGTCAACCAATTGAGCTCAACCTACGCTCAATCAAACCCCAATAGTGAACCCGATTATCTTATTGAGTTGATTTGGATTCCTTCCAAATCTAACGTAATTTGGACTCAAACCCTAACTATGACTCAGTAATTACAACACTTAATGACCAATCAAGATAATCAAGACCTAACTCCCGCCAATCCGACGGCCTCCGATATTCTTGCGGCAAGTCTTCCGGTCTTCTTCTGGCGATCTCCCGGCGTGTTCCCAATGAGCTTCTCAATCCCTTCAACGAATCTCCTAGCGAACTTCGGTGAGATCCCACTGCATTGTCCAAACCCAGCCCGATGCCCAAGCTTGATCTTAGCCCATCAGCTGGTTATAACTTCGTTGCTCCTGTCATAGTTAGACCTGCACGATACTAATTATGACTTAATTAAATACAATCATAATTGTCAAACATCCATTACAAGACCATCCTAACTCCCAGCAAGCTTTTCGGCTTCCCCCGACAATCTTCCGGCGAGTCTCGGTCTTCTTCTAGTGAACTCCCTTGCGCCATCCTGGCAAACTCCCGACACCCTCGACGAGCTCCCGACGCACTCCTGGCGAGTTCCCAACCGCATCAACCCAATGCATGAATTTGACCTTGGCCAATCCTGGTTATAATAATCATTCTATCGTAATTAATCCTGCATCAATCAATTCTAACAATCATGTTAGATCAATAACCCATCAATTGATTTTATCATCAAAATCTGAGATTCAACAATCTCGTCTTTTTTTATGATGATAATCAATTGATGACAGGAGTTAATCCTAACTCCCCCTAAATCCATGCCACTTAAATTTAAGAGAAGCACACACTCTTAAATTCAAAAAATCAATATTTTATGCAAACTTCAACATAAATTTGCATCAAGTCATCAACTCATGAACCAAGTCATCAAATCATAAGTAAAAAAGGAATTAAGCATCTATATCCAAGATGTCCAATTCATATCCTTATCCAATATATCCATGTATTTCAATAAGATCATGTGTCATTAATGTATTCATCATGTGTCATCAATATATATTTCTCCCCCTTTGTCATCAACAAAAAGGTGAAATATAACCAATAATTTCAAAGCACAGGATGACATTACTCCCACTTAGTATATGGATTATAAAATTTTATTTCCCTTTAATAAGGAGAGAAATAAGGAAGATATTGTTGAATTATTTCATCATAGAGAAAAACTCTTAATAAATTTTAAAAGTGATATTAAAATGAGCTAAAAAATTCAAGAGATTTAAAAATTACTTATGTATTTCAAATGTAGCAAAAGTCATCTCTTGATATAAAAAATTATCTCTTGTAAATTTTAAATGTGGCACATCTTCATGCAATTCTTTTTTTTTTCAAAACAAATAAAATCATGAAAAAAATTTTCAAACAAAAATATTATCGCAAAAAGGCTTCATTTCATGAAATCTATATTAGCAATTTATATTTTCATGATTTAACATTTCTAGGTCTCAACCTCAATCTTGTATATATAAAATTTTGAATATGAGCTCAATAAATTTTTCTCATGTAAATTTAAAGAAAATATAACAAATAAATCTGAATAAATCATTATCTTTATGTAGATTTTTAAAATCATCATTACATACATGATCATCATATATGATTTCACATCATTATACCTTCTCCCTCTTTGTCATCAACAAAAGGAGAAATACAATTAGCAAGTTTTTGATATATAAAAACTTAACAATTTAATAAATTTTTCGTTACTCTAGAACATATAAGCTAGTGAATTCATTTTTCTCTTTTGAGAAGTGCAAGCTAGCAAATATTTGCTTCTTTTGCATTGTTAAAGCTAGCAATTTTATAAGCTAACCAGTTTTGCTCCCCCTTTGTCATTGTCTAAAAAGAAGAGATAGTTAGAATAGTGCAAAACTTTTCCCATTACATCATTTTTCAAGAAATAAATCAAGAAATATATCAATCATCACATGAAATATATCAAGAAAAATTAACATGGTGATAAGATATTCAATTTATGAAGACAAATTGTGACTATCAAGAAACAAATTATAAGAGAAACAAATAAAATAAAATATTTTGATTCATTCATAAGAAATCTCAAGTTGTCAAGTTCATGATTTGTATAAAAAAAAATTAAAATAATACAAAGAACACATAACAAAAGATTTTGATTCATAAAAGATTTCAGGTTATAATTCCAAGAAATCAAAACCACGATATAGATAAATCACTCATTAAATTTCAAAATTATCAAAATTATTTTCAAAAGATTCAAAATGTAATTAATAGACTTATTAGTCTTTTGAAATGCTAGTGGTTTCCTTTCTCCATATGTGTGAGCAAGAAGGTAGAATCAAGGTAGAAAAATGAAAAATATCATATCACAAAAATAGTCAATTGTAAAGATATAAATTTTATAGATGTGAATTTCTAAATTAAGCTCAAAACTTCAAGATGATATAAATTTTATAGATGTGAATTTCTAAATTAAGCTCAAAACTTCAAGATATTCAAGGAGATTCAAAAGTTTAAGAGTTACTCACACATTTAAAATCATCTCATGTAATTTCAAGTATAGCAAAAAAATCATCTATTGTAAATTTTGATAAAAAGCATCAAGAATTTCATAAGAAGACATGATAGTAGATCAAGCTCAAATTGTAAATCAAGCATTTTGCATGCATTTAGAAAGTCTTAATTTTCTTTGATACAGTTGTTTCTCATTCAATGTTATCATATCCAAATTTCTTCTAATCATATTGGTAATTATATTTTTTTTTTTTAGTCATTGTCATGAAATATGATGACATAATTTTTTTACATCCATGTTCAAAATACTCCCAAAAGTATAAGGGGTATCATGTCATTAAAAATGAATTCAAAAGACATGATTAAATAATTCTCCGAACAACCTTGATTGAAAATTTTATGAGATCTAAACAATCTTGACTAATCATCAAAATTAGATATCTCATTTTTACCAAAATAAATAAATCATAGATGTTAAAAATTTTGATTTTCATTGAGGATATGACTAGTTTTAGAAATCAAGAAAATGTTCATGATAAAATAAATCTCATTAAATTTTGACTTATCACAAATTTAAGAAATATTAATTTTGATGAGAAGTTATACTATGAGGAAAGTCATAAGTAATAATGTCATGAAGAATATTATTATCAAATCATAAATGCCAAGAACATAATTTATTTTGACACATTTCTTCCTAGATGTAATTTCAAAGCTTTTGAAATCTTAAGAGATCAAACAAGAAGGATATTAATTCTTATAGAAATATCAAGTTATAAATATTGAGAAGTCAAGATCATGATTAGGATGAAAGCTTTTCTTTAATAAAAGAAAGGAATCTTAGTAAACAATCTTGGTTTATATAAAGATCTCAAATTTTAATTTTCAAGATTTCATAGTCATGATTTCAGTTATCAAAATATCAATAATGTTGGATAGATTTAAACATATCCTTTCTTTAAAATAAAATCATTTGAAAACATATCCAAAATCATCATCAAAAATTAGATATATGATTTCACATCATTATACCTTCTCCCTCTTTGTCATCAACAAAAAGAGAAATACAATTAGCAAGTTTTTGATATATAAAAACTTAACAATTTAATAAATTTTTCATTACTCTAGAACATATAAGCTAGTGAATTCATTTTTCTCTTTTGAGAAGTGCAAGCTAGCAAATGTTTGCTTCTTTTGCATTGTTAAAGCTCGCAATTTTATAAGCTAACAAGTTTTGCTCCCCCTTTGTCATTGTCTAAAAAGAAGAGATAGTTAGAATAGTGCAAAACTTTTCCCATTACATCATTTTTCAAGAAATAAATCAAGAAATATATCAATCATCACATGAAATATATCAAGAAAAATTAACATGGTGATAAGATATTCAATTTATGAAGACAAATTGTGACTATCAAGAAACAAATTATAAGAGAAACAAATAAAATAAAATATTTTGATTCATTCATAAGAAATCTCAAGTTGTCAAGTTCATGATTTGTATAAAAAAAAAATTAAAATAATACAAAGAACACATAACAAAAGATTTTGATTCATAAAAGATTTCAGGTTATAATTCCAAGAAATCAAAACCACGATATAGATAAATTACTCATTAAATTTCAAAATTATCAAAATTATTTTCAAAAGATTCAAAATGTAATTAATAGACTTATTAGTCTTTTGAAATGCTAGTGATTTCCTTTCTCCATATGTGTGAGCAAGAAGGTAGAATCAAGGTAGAAAAATGAAAAATATCATATCACAAAAATAGTCAATTGTAAAGATATAAATTTTATAGATGTGAATTTCTAAATTAAGCTCAAAACTTCAAGATATTCAAGGAGATTCAAAAGTTTAAGAGTTACTCACGCATTTAAAATCATCTCATGTAATTTCAAGTATAGCAAAAAAATCATCTATTGTAAATTTTGATAAAAAGCATCAAGAATTTCATAAGAAGACATGATAGTAGATCAAGCTCAAATTGTAAATCAAGTATTTTGCATGCATTTAGAAAGTCTTAATTTTCTTCGATACAGTTGTTTCTCATTCAATGTTATCATATCCAAATTTCTTCTAATCATATTGGTAATTATATTTTTTCTTTTTAGTCATTGTCATGAAATATGATGACATAATTTTTTTACATCCATGTTCAAAATACTCCCAAAAGTATAAGGGGTATCATGTCATTAAAAATGAATTCAAAAGACATGATTAAATAATTCTCCGAACAACCTTGATTAAAAATTTTATGAGATCTAAACAATCTTGACTAATCATCAAAATTAGATATCTCATTTTTACCAAAATAAATAAATCATAGATGTTCAAAATTTTGATTTTCATTGAGGATATGACTAGTTTTAGAAATCAAGAAAATGTTCATGATAAAATAAATCTCATTAAATTTTGAACTTATCACAAATTTAAGAAATATTAATTTTGATGGGAAGTTATACTATGAGGAAAGTCATAAGTAATAATGTCATGAAGAATATTATTATCAAATCATAAATGCCAAGAACATAATTTATTTTGACACATTTCTTCCTAGATGTAATTTCAAAGCTTTTGAAATCTTAAGAGATCAAACAAGAAGGATATTAATTCTTATAGAAATATCAAGTTATAAATATTGAGAAGTCAAGATCATGATTAGGATGAAAGCTTTTCTTTAATAAAAGAAAGGAATCTTAGTCAACAATCTTGGTTTATATAAAGATCTCAAATTTTAATTTTCAAGATTTCATAGTCATGATTTAAGTTATCAAAATATCAATAATGTTTGATAGATTTAAACATATCCTTTCTTTAAAATAAAATCATTTGAAAACATATCCAAAATCATCATCAAAATTCACTTCTCAAAAAATTTCAATAAAGTCAACATAGATTATTTTTCAAAAGAAAATAGCTAAAGTTTTCTATTTATTTTTGTAGTTAAAGAGATTCAACAATAAATGTATCATTTTATCTTTGTTGAAGGATTCATGGGATAAATATTCTTTCAAGAAGAATTATCCTTCTTTTGAAATTTATTTCAAGAATGCAATGACATTAAATGTCAAAATCGAAATTTTATTATGATCATTGCAAAAATATTTTCAAACAAAAGTTTTGATTCATTTTAAATCCAATGATTTTTTCATGTTGGAAGATTCTATCATGTTATCAAGAAGTTTTTCTTTTAAAGAAAGATGATTTAATATATAATTGTTAGGTTCAAAAACAACATACATCATCAACACAAGTTAGTACACATCAATACAATAATAATCATCAAAATCTTTCTTTCATACATATGACTTTTATTATAGTTAACTACACTTTCTTCTTTCTAATTCTAGCATGCTCTAGCTACGCATCATCAAGATTAATTATATAATGATGAACTATTTTTATTATTAACAATTAATCTTGTTAATATTTAGGCTAGTGAGTTTGTAAGAATGTTACATCTCAAGTTATATTATCTTAACATCTAAAACATTATTTGGGGCTCCTAGCTTTAATTTTGACACAAACTTACAAGCAAGATATATTTGATTTAGGCACCCATTTTACATTGGGTCCTTCATAAAGAATTTTATCTTTCTTTTCTAATTGGTTTTCATTGTGTAAAGTTTTCTTTGGAACCCAAACAAGTTTGTGTGAACTATATTTTCTAAATAGGTATTTGTTTGCCTTATGTCCAAATTTATCATAAAAGTTACACATGATCTTTGGTGGTACATTTAATGTAGGTCGTTTTACAAAGATGGTTGGCTTTTGTTGAACATTGCCAACAAAGCCTAAGTCATTTCTATTATTAATATGACTCTTATTAGCAATGATCATATTTAGGGATTTATTCCCTATCTCAAATTTCTCTAGTATTATTTTAAGCAAGTAATTTTTTTTAATATTATCTAGCATATCACATTTAGAACATGGTTTATGTGATGCAAAGGAATCATGCATTTCATCAAGTCTTTTAACTAACAAATCATGATCAACTTTAAGCAATTTAAAAGACTTGCTAAGTTTTTTAAACTCATCAAACAAGTCATGAAACATATTTAATAATTCTAAAAATAAAATATTTAAAGGCTCACTAACTTCATCGTTGATAGCCATAAGAGCAAGGTTCTTCACGTCTTGGTTGTGCATTTGATCTTTGGAGCTCCTTGGTTTCTTGTATTCATAGCAAGATGTTTTGTCCATCTTTAGATTATTTTTAAGGTTCAAGTACATTAATTTTTTCGATTCATTTGTCAAAAGTTCAAGGTACTCATCACTCTAGATTTCACTCGAGGAGTCATATGTTCTCAGTTCAAATTATTTCCTGTTCTTTGGAAGGTGTTCTTCAAGTTCATTTTTATAAGACATTTCATTCATTGATTCATTTATATTAATTGTGCTTTCATGTGTGATTTTCAAAGTATGTCAAATATCGAAAGCTGAATCACAAGCGAAAACACGATTAAACTCATTCTTATCAAGAACACAAAGCAAGGCATTCATAGGCTTTGCGTTTAAAGAGAAAGTCCTATTCTTTAAATCATTCCAATTGTTCATTGGAAGAGAAGATCTTTCAAATCCATTTTCAACGATAGTCCATAAATCAAGGTCTAAAGAAAGCAAGAAAACTCTCATCCGAGTTTTCCAATAAGTGTAGTCCGTCCCATTGAATATGGGAGGACAAACGATAGAAAAGCCCTCTTGAAAGCCAATAAGAGCTATTTCTCTTGAGTGTTAAACCAAATGAGAAAAATCAAGGCTCTTATACCAATTGTTAGGATCAATTGGCACTAAGGAGGGGGGTGAATTAGTGTAAATATAAATTTTAGGTTTAGATGAAAACTTTTTGATTAAACCAAGATAGGAAATATGAAGCTTTTCGTTCTTGGTGAAACGAGTGATTAAAAGAAAGTTGCTAAGTTAATGAGCAAACCGGAAAGATAAGCAACGTTTGAAGGAAAGAACTTATCGTGAAAACTTTGCTTTCAAGGAGTTGAGTAAAATCGGAAGCATTAATATAAGAATATGTAAGCAATTGAAAGCAAAGAAGCACTCACAATTTTTATAGTGGTTCGGCGTCAAAGGCCTACGTCCACTCCCGAGTCCTCCTTCTTGAGGCACACCGGCGTCCACTATCAATCTTCTTTGAGTGAAGATCAAACTCTTACACTTTGCTTACAATGGAGACTTTGAGAAAATTTGTAACTCTAAGTTCTCTCCCTTACCCTTTTTCTTTTTCTTACAATTCTCACAAAAAAAATTTTCAGAATATAATCCCAAAAATTATTGTATTGAATGTAAGAAAACTTGGGGTATTTATAGGCCCCAAATTGGCTTCAAAACCGAAGCCAAAATCCAACCGTATCTGAAAAATCTGGGTACGGGCGATTTACTCGCCGACCTGGGAGGCTCAGCTGCCCAAACACCTGGGTACGGGCGATTTACTCGCCAACCCTGGGCAATTCAACCGCCCAAAGTACCCAGATTCCTCGGTATGGGTGGTTCAACCGCCCAGCCTGGGCAGGTCAGCCGCCATCAATCGCCCGAAAGCCTGGGCGACGGTGGTACACCCGTCGTTCACCGATGGTTTACCCACCGAAATTTTGTAAAAGTGGTTCCCTCCACTTTTTAATTCTGACTTGAACCTGATGTTGACCAACCCTTTGGTCAACCAATTGAGCTCAACCTGAGGTCAATCAAACCCCAATAGTGGACCCGATTGCCTTATTGAGTTGATTTGGATTCCTTCCAAATCCAACTCAATTTGGACTCAAAATCTAACTATGACTCAATAATTACAACACTTAATGACCAATCAAGATAATCAAGACCTAACTCCCGCCAATCCGGCAGCCTCTGGTATTCTTGCGGCGAGTCTTCCGGCGATCTCTCGGCGTGTTCCCAGCGAGCTTCCCGATCCCTTCAGTGAATCTCCTAGGGAACTTCGATGAGATCCCACTACATCATCCGAACCCGGGCCAATGCCCAAGCTTGATCTTGGCCCATCATCTAGTTGTAACTTCATTTGCTCCTGTCATAGTTAAACCTACACGATGCTAATTATGACTTAATTAAATATAATTATAATTGCCAAACATCCATTACAAGACCATCCTAGCTTCTAGCAAGCTGACTACCCCTAATAATCTTCCTACAAGTCTCGATCTTCTTCTAGCGAACTCCCTTGTGCCATCCTAGCAAACTCCCGATACCCTCGGCTAGCTCCCGACGCACTCCTGGCGAGTTCCCAACCACATTGACCCGATGCATGAACTTGACCTTGGTCAATCCTAATTGTAATAATCATTCTATCGTAATTAATCCTGCATCAATCAATTCTAACAATCATGTTAGATCAATAACCCATTAATTGATTTCATAATCAAAATCTGATATTCAACATCACCGATGGTACAACCGTCGAAAAACCTAGAAAAGTGATTCCCTTCACTTTTTCAATTCTGACTTGTACCTTCAATTGACCACTTCTTAGGTCAACCAATTGAGCTCGACCTGTGTTCAATCCACTCTCCAATGTGGACCTGATTTTTCTTACTTGAGTTAATTTGGATTCCTTCCAAATCTAACTCAAGTATAACTCAAACCTTAACTGGTGATAACTACAACTTAATTACAATCATCATGGCCAACAAGTTCAATAAAACTTTCGTACCTCTCGGTAAGCTTTTCGGCTACCCCTGACGATCTTCCGACGAGTCTCTTGGCCTTAATCTGGCAAACTCCCTAACGCCATACAAGCAAGCTCCCGATCTCCTTCGGCAAGCTCCCAATGAACTCCCGGCAAGCTTCTGATACCCATCACTAGCTTTCAACGAATTCCCGACAAGCCTCTAATCCCTTCGGCGAGCTCTCGGCGTACTCTCGTCGAGTTCCCTACTGCATCGTCCTTACCCTAGCCCGATGCCCAAACTTGACTTTGGCCCAACATCTGATTATAATTTTCTCTCTATCATATTTAACCCTACATCAATCATCTCTAACACACTTATTACATCAATAACCCATCAATTAATTTCATCATCAAAATTCGAGATTCAATATCACCTTCTTGGTACTAAATGTGGATGATATCCTAATAATTAGGAATGATATAGGAATGCTCCCCATAGTAAAGGTTTGGCTATCCAGAAACTTCTCCATGAAGAACTTAGGAGAAGCATCCCGTATTTTGGGGATCTGAATCAATAGAGATATATTCAAGAGGATGATTAGCTTGTCCCAGTCCAGGTACATAGACTCTATTCTCAAAAGGTTTGGCATGAAAAATTCTAAGAGAGGTCTCATACCGATGAGACATGGAATATCAATTTTTAGGAGTATGTCCTTAAAAACTCCTAAAGAAAGGGCACACATGGATAGGATACCCTTTCCTCAGCGATAGGATATATCATGTATGCTATACAATGTTCCAGGCCAAATATAGCGCATGCTCTAAGTGTAACGAGCACGTATCAGGTGGATCCAGATTTTGAACACTAAAAAGCAGTAAAGTGTATCATTAAGTACTTAAGAATGACTAAGGATCCTTTACTGGTACATGGAGGAGGTAGTCTTTAGGTTGAGGGCTACATATACTCGAGTTTTCATTCCAACCTTGATAATAGCAAATCGAACTCAAGGTATATTTTTATCCTGAATGGAGGAGCAGTCAGCTGGAAGAGTTCCAAGCAAGATACTACTACTGACTCGACCATAGAGGCGAAGTACATTATTGCAGTAGAAACAGCAGAGGAAAGGGTGTGGATGAAGATGTTCATTAGAGATTTGAGAGTTGTACCGAGTAGTGTGGAGTCGATTCCCATATACTGCGACAACAACAAGGCGATCGCTCAAGCGAATGAACCTAGGTCTCATCTGAAGTCTAAGCACATTCTGAGTAGGTTCCATCTGATTAGAGAGATCATAGCCCATCAAGATATAGCAATGGAATGAGTTCCATTTGAAAATAATATTGCAGATCCATTGATGAAGCCGCTAGCTTAAATTGTGTTTGAGCGTCATAGGAGTCTGATGGGGATCAGACACATAGGTGATTGGCTTTAGGTCAAGTAGGAGATTACAGGTTACAGGTGCCCTGCAAGCCAATCACATGAGTGATGGCACGTGTGACACGCTACACGATCTTTTTACTTATAATTATGATTAGCATATTCTCACATTATATTATCCATTACATATATATATTGTGATGTCTTTGGTTTTATGCAATGAGAATCATATTATAATGAGATCGATTCGCCTTTAAATACAGATCTTAAATAATCCCGGTCACAGGTTACTCAAGAGAGATATCGAGATAACCGAACAGACAGGTATACTGTATATCCATCCATATGATGGAGGCGACTGGTCTTATAGCCACTTGTATGGGGACAATAAGGATATAGTACAAGTGCTCATTGAAGAATGAGTTCACTGATTGATCCGCTTACGGAATGTTGTATAGTTAATGATACCTAATGTCAGACATTGATTCCTTAGTCTTAATTGTGTATCTAGTCCTTAGACTTGAGACACTAAGGATATCTTGTTTGAGTACACTTTTCTTTTTGATGTGTTGAGGAGGAAGGCGGCAACCATGTCGATAGCGATTGCCAAAGATGGGCTCTTATTACTGTCAACCGTGTCGATGTGTTGCGACGGTAAGTAGAGGAAGACCGACGGAAAGGGGCAGCGGGCAGAGGAGCAGTAGCGGCAGAGATGATTGCAGGCGCCAGAAGGAAGAAGCGACGTGAAGAAGAGGGTTGTGAGTAAGATCTACTGTGTATCAGCAGGAAGCAGCGGGACCTAAAGCATTCGCGGGCGCCGCGTTTACGGGAGCGTTTGCAGGGCCGGAGATCGCTGGTGCCAATGTGCCGGAGCGTTGGCGAGGCTGGAGACCGGGGAGGCTACTGGGATGGGGGATTTCGCTGGAGATCTATTCTAGCGAAATAGAGGAGGCCAAGGTTGCCGCAACTATAGCAGCGCTCGCTGGGAGAAGTTGTCCGGCGACTGCAGCTTTATAGAAAAGGGTTAGATGATGCCGGGAGATCGGTGCTGATCTCGTTGGTTCTGTCGGTAGCGGAGGTAGATGTTGCGACAGTAGATGGACAGGAGTCGACGACAAAATCTACACGCGACCAGAATCGGTGGAAACTTGATGCCGTTTGACAGCAAGAAGAGAGCTTGCTCTAAGCAAGCCGCTCTGATACCATGTTAAAGGGAGATGAGAACACAAAAAGATACACATTATTTATTGAGGGAGCACCTATTTATACAAGATTCAGTTTAGGATTTCCTTCAACTGATGAACGAGGTATTCTCATTCAGTTACAGTACTGTTCAACTAACACCATTTTACGAAAACCTATACTCATTAACGTCAATCTTAGGTCTGAGCAATACATGTTGTCTCAACTAATTAAGGACGATCAATTAATTAAACATCGAACAATTTGTTCATACCATTGGTAGTTTAATAGGCTTATTTTTATCTTCCGATGACCTATTAATTTAGAAAAATGATCGTTTATCGATCAGAAAGGCTTATAAGCACTTGATCGATGAGAATCTTACCTCTGTTATTTGCAATAATAATTGGCTCTATCTTTTGAATATTTTCACTTTATCAATAGTCTTTGTTTTCTATGAACTTCTTCATAAAAAGTTCAAACTTTTGAGTGGCTTGTTCTTTTAGTAGCCTAGGAAGGGATAAGTTTACTCGTATACTTCCTAACCCCTAGGATATGAGAAGTCCGAAATGATGTCTTATTTAACGTAGTTAAGGTTCTTGTTCCTTTCTGATTTAGGGTCTAAAGGTGGTCTTCAGGAGATGGGTCATATTTTTATACAGTGAAAAAGCCTTAAGTTGGATTTTTAATTGGATTTAGTGGTTTCCAAATTATGTTTTTTATAAATGCTCTCAGGGGTGAATGTTGTACTACACAATTAAGTTAATATAATTATTTTTATTTTTTTGAAAACAATAACCATACGATATAAGGACACACCTTGAGAAGAGATCCAAATCTTTGTTTTCTTCGCGGGATACAAAATGATGCTAAATTTTACTTATATTTATGAGATCAAACCAATTCATGATAAATAGATGTCGAAGGTGCAATCTCGGGTGGCCAGAAGATGTTGAAAGCTTTGAATGTGAGCCGTACGAATTGGTGGATGGACTAATTGAGCCGTACTTTTATTATGTTGGGGGTATGGAACTTTACCTGCACGGAAGCAATGGCTCACACCAAAATGTGATGGGAATTAAATGCCCCCTTTCTTTTGTCCTTCCAAGAGACAAAGATGCCACAGCTTCATTAGTAGTGCAACAATTTTTTCTTCATTCCCAATTTACCCCCCAATGATTTTATTTTTGCAGATGTATCACCCTCTTCTTTGGCTGCTATCCTTAGTATGCCTTTGGTAGAACTGAATTGACAAAATTACTCTCATGATTTGGTGTGGGGCCTCCACTGGATATCCGATTTGGAGGAATTTATTGTTCATTATAGTATGACGGCTTCATTTGTCTAAGATTGGTTATTGATTAATGAATCGGTGTGGAGTGGGTTTTTGAGGAAGATTGATTATACACTATATGCGTCCATAAAAGATATTGGCATATTGTTGTATAGGACACCTAAAAAAATTGATCTAGGTGTTTGCTAATGTCGATCTGAATAGACTCGGTTTTTAAAAGGCTAAGAATCATCATATTGTATTATATTCAATATAAGTATTAGGGTTTAAAATTTTAATTGATAATTTTAAGAATGTCCATTAACTTTGCTTGTGAAAGTCTTAACCCTCTATTCCATAAAATGATCAAGAAAATAACATAATCAATCATAATGATAAAAATTTTCATCCTAAAGTAACTTAATATAAATTATATCAAATCCAACATGTCAACATCAATCATAGTGAAATAATTTTTTAAATACAAAATAATTTGAAGAATGTTAAGTATAAACGCTTAGAAATCATCAGTTATAAATGGTCGACCATCCAATGATAGTTGTGTTAGGTTTGAAAAATATACTTAGAGTAAAAATTAAAATTATTTTTCTTAGAATCCGTTAAGATCAAATTTGAGAGCGATTTCAACTCAGAATCGAATGAAGAATTTCATTTACTTAAAAGATTATCTCATGCAAATATCAAGAAGAAGATATTTAAGAAATTCAAATAACATGATAGAAAATCATGCATTTAAATTATCATCTCACATAGATTTTAATAAGAAGCTCAATTTACAAATTATGTATTTCTCATGTATTTAGAAAATTTAAAATTCTTAATTTTCTTCTAAACAAATTATTCATCATTTAATGTTATAAGATTCATCATATCCAATTTTCTTCTAACCAAATTGATAATTTTATCTCACCCTTTGGTCATTGCTAAGAAGAAATATAATGGTATAATTTTTTTTTACATCTATATTTTAATTATAACCATAAGTACAAAGGGATCATGTTGTTAAAGATAAAAGATCAAATCACAAGTACCAAAGATATGATTTATTTTAATAAATCTTTTTTTTGTAAACAACGAAAGTAAGTCTTATGAGAGTAAATAATCTTGATTCATTTAAGATAAATCTTAAGACATATAATTTATTTAGATAATTTTTCTTAATAAAATGAAAGAATTATTTTGATTAAGAATCTCAAATTGTAATTGTTAAGATAATAAATCATCTTTTTATTAAAAAGAAGAAATCATAGAGGTTAAAAATAACTCTCATAAAGGATAAATTAAGTTAAGAGGTCAAGGAAAAGTTCATAAAAAAACTAATTTTTAACTTATCATAATTTTAAGAAATATTAATTTGGTGATAAAGCATACCAATCATGAATTATAAGGAAGCCATAAATAAATTATGTCATGAAGGATATTAATACCAATTCATGAATACCAAAAGACATGATTTAGTTTTGACAAATCACCTCTTATATGACAAAGAAAAATCTTAAGAGATCAAATAACAATAAGAATCTTGATTCATATAAAAAATTCAAGTTATAAATATTAAGAAGTCAATATCATGATTAGGATAAAAACTTTTCTTTAGTAAATTGCAAAAGATAAAAGATAAAAGATCTTGATTCATGTATAGAAAACTTCATATTATCAAAATCATGGTTCTTAATGAAAATATCAAGTCATAATATCATAAATCTCCTCTTTGGTAATAGGAAGTTTATAGAAGTAAAATATTGTCCCATAAAAGATACCTTAAGTCAATAAATCATGGGAAAGTTCATGATTTGGTCGGGAAAAAAATATCTTCAAATTTCAATCATCAAAATAATTTTTGTAGTTTAAGAGATTCAACAATAGTGGTATCATTTTATCTTTTATTGAATGCTTGATATGACAAAGATATTTTCAAGAAGAAAATTCCTCCTTTTTAATTATTTCAATTCATGTGATTTGTTTCAAGAATGCCTCCCAAATCTATGCATGACCATTTGAAACAAAAAATCGAGTTATAAAACAAATCATCAAGATCATTACAATAAAATATTTTCAAACAAGTAAAACATTTTCAAATATTTTAAAACTGAAAGCTAAGTATCATTGCAAATGTAAATCATTAAAATCATTGCAATGAAATATTTTCAAACAAAAGCTTTGATTTATTTTAATTCTAATAAATTCTCCTTCTTTAGGCTTAGTCCTATAAGTTATTATGTAATTTTCATTTTCATTTAAAAAAATTAATTTTCAAAAACACTCAAAAGAGAATCATAATATTTTTTTAATTTTATTTTAATTCATTCAATAACAAACAACTTATTTCAATATACAATCATTCAACCATTTAAATCAATCATTCAACAATAACATTTATAAGCCAACTTAGTCAATACTAACATACAAGTCAATAATTTTTAATGTATTATCAAAACTCTCTTTTTCGATACTTTCGCATTAAAAATAGCTAAGATTTTTTATTCTAATTTATTTTTGTACTAGCATGCTCTAGCTATGCAAAAGCCATGCATCATCAAAAATTAACCAAGATTAATTTTATAACCATGAACCATCATGAGATTTCTTATTAATATACCTAATTTTAATAATTTTTCTTATTATTATTGTTTAGGCTTGAAAAGAATGTTAGATCTCAAGTCATGTGCTTTGAGTATCTAATTTCAAAATTCCATTTAGTGCTACTAGCCCTTGTTTGGAGATAAATTTATAATATGGAAGGTTTTAGTTTAGATACCCATTTGACTTTGGATCCCTCATGAAAAGTTCTACCTATTTTTACTAATGATTTTTAGTTATTTATGGTTCTTTTATAAACCCAAATCAACTTATGTGGACTATACTTTCTAACTAGACATCTATAGGCAAAGTGTCCATATCTACCACAAAAATCACATTTGTTTTCTAGTAAAGAATGCAAAGTGGGTCTTCTAATAAAGATAGTTGACTTTTGATGGGTATTGCCCACAAAGCCAATACCTTCCTTATGAACATGACTCTTATTAACAAGGGTCATGTTTAGAGACCTGTTGACTATCTTAAACTTTTCTAAAGTTTATTGTAGTATAACCTTTTTTTTTAATTACCTCTAGTGACTCACATTTAGAATAAGAAATACATGATATTGATGCTTCATGCATGTTTTCAAGTTTACTAGCAAGTAAAGCATAATCCTCCTTAAGTAATTTATAAGTTTTGCTAAGCTTATTAAATTCATCAAATAATTCATGAAAGACATATAGTAATTCATCAAAAGTAAAGAAGGTAAGTTATTTACCTCATCGTTGATGGCCATAAGCGTGAGATTCTATCTTCTTCTTGGTTATGTACCTCAACTTCTTACATTCATAGCAAGAAGTTTTATCTATTTTAAGTTTATTTTTATATTATTTATTTATTTTTATTAATTTATTTAGTTCTTTTATCATAAGCTCAAATTCATAGTTTTAGTCAATCGAGGTTTCACTCGAGGAGTCATCTATTGTTCTCAGTTCAATTTCCTTTATGTTCTTTGGAAGATGTTATTCTTGTGTTCTCTGTTAAGTATCTTTTCCGTTTTCTGGAAGGTGTTCATCTTTGGTTCTCATTGCAATATCCTTCCAGTTCTTTGGAAGGTGTTCTTCGAGTTCATCATTGCTAATTATTTTATTTATTTTTTATTTATTTAATTTATTTATGTATTCATGTATGACTTCTAAAGTATGTCATATATCAAAAAGCTGAATTACAAGTAGAAACCTGATTATATTTATTTTTATCTAAAGCGTAAAATAAAGCAATTATAGCTTTGGCATTTAAGAAAAATATTTATTTTTCATGATTATTCCAATCATTTATCAGATTGGAAGACTTCTGAAAACTATTTTCAATAATATATAACAAATCAAAATCCATTGAAATTAAGAAAATACACATTCTAGTTTTTTCAAAAAGTATAGTCCGTCCTATTAAACACAGGAGGACGTGTGATGCATTGACTCTCGTTAATGCCAAAATAAGTCATTTAACTCAATTGGGTGTTAAACAAATTGAGTGTAATTGGCTTTGATACCAACTGTTAGGATCGAGTTACCACTAAGAGGGTGGGTGGGTTTGAATTAGTGCAAGTGCAAAAAGTGCTTGGTTTGAAAATTTTGCTCGAGTAAAAATCGAAACCAAAAGCGTTTTTCTTAGAACCCGTCAAGATCAAATTTGAGAGCGATTTAAACTCAGAACCGAATGAAGAATCTTGATTTAGTTATTGAAAGAGCCCAAAATTCTAGTAATACCACCGATGATGACAAGTGGTACATATGCCGAACAGAGCCCAAAATTCTAGGCTCTAGCGGTACCACCATCGGCCTAGGCAATACTACTATTGCCTGGATGACACCATCACCTGCCTAGGAGGCACCACTGCCGCCTAGGAGATACCACCATCGGCCACAGGCAGTACTACCATTGGAAGTTCCGTGAAAAGTATAAAATAGTGCTTTTCAACTCTCTAGGCAGTACCACTGCTTGAGCCTAGTAGTACCACCACTAAAGCCTATTTAAGGTCACCGAATTGGCCTTCTAACAGGCCTAATTTAGCTCTAGTTCAGGCCCAATGGGCTCATAATCAAGTTGGCATGACTTTGACCCAATACTAATTTAATTTGACTCGAAACAACCACGATCAAGACTTAACCACTCTAATTACAATTATGACGCCTTCAACATGTTGTCTAGCATTTCGATATGTCATTTGTTCATCTAGCACTTCGTCCGAGCCTCTGGCGTGTTGTCTTTCCCTTCGGCATATCACCCAATCTATCAGCATATTGATGTCCCGTAGTATTTGATCTTTTGGCACAATACTCGATCTTTCCGTACTGATACCTGAATTCATAGCACAAAGTTCATCCTTTAACACGTCAACCAATCCTCTAGCCTGATATCCAATCTCTCACATAATACTTTCCCCAGCCCAACATCTTATTTTCCTATTATGATAATTTACCCTCCGATGGTTGGAGTCTATGATTGAAGTTTTTCCTATGTTACTTATCTTAAAAGTATGTTAGTTCATAAATTTATTAATTAATTTTATAATCAAAATCCAGGATTCAACAATCTCTCCATTTTTGATGATAACAACCAATTAATGATAGAGTTTTAACTAAACTCCCTCTATCTATATGTCATTTTAAAATATTATAATTAACTTAAATTTAAAAATAATAATCTTTCAATACTACTCTTTGAATTCAAGTCGAAATAATTTTATTAAAAATCATAGTGATTTTTAATAGTATTACTTGCAAGAATTGTATACATAATTTTAATTAAATAATCACATCATATCCATAGTTAGAATGTCAAAATAGTTACACATCTCAAACAAATATCATAAGTTAATGATATAAAAATAATATGTATAAGAGTGCAACATAGATGCTATGTCATCACAAAGTTACCATTACTTTTCTCCCTTTGTCATCAACAAAAAGAAAAAATGTGTAAGCTACTATTTTTCTCTCCCTCTTGTCATCATCAAGAATAAGAGAAGAATATTATGATATTATCGTACTAATTCTCTTAGTTTACATAATTGTGCCAATTGTAAAACTACTTTTGATATCACATGAAGGATATTAATATTGATTATAAGTTCAAGTCATGAGAGGTCAATTGATGAAAGGGTATATAAGTCATGAATATAAAAGAGTCATATAAAATAAATCTCAAGTTGTAAATACCGTAAGATCATGATTCATTTGGATAAAATTTCTCCTTAGTCATTAGTAAAAAAATAAATCATAGGAGATAAAAAATAGTAAATGATCTTGATTCATATAAATCTCAAGTTATAAATATCAAGAAGTCAAATAAATGATCATGATTCATTTGGAAAAATCTCTTCTTGATCATTAGCGAAAAGAAAGAATTATAGGAAAGTGAATACAAAATAAATCTCAAATCTTGAATATTGAGAAGTCAAGTGAAAGATCATGATTTGTTTAAAAATATCTCCTCTTTAGTAAAAGGAATAATCATTTGAGAAGAATTAGTAAGATATCATATATTTGAAAGATTTAACATATCTAATTCTCTTCTAATAAAATTGAATTGTTCCTCATTCAGTAATTTAGTAAAAATATCTACTAATTGATGTTTTGTGTCAACAAGATCTAAAGATATATCATGATTGCTAACATAATCTATAATAAAATGATTACTAATATCAATGTGTTTAGTCCTAAAGTGTTGAATAGGGTTCTTTGTTAAATAAATTGTACTAATATTGTCACATTTTATAGTGATGTTTTTCATGTAAAGTTCATAATCTTCTAACGTTATCTTCATCCAAATTACCTGTGGCACAACATGCATTTGTCACTATATATTCAGCCTCGACTGTAGATAATGCGATGAAATTTTTGTTTCTTAAAAGACTAAGAAAAAAGTGTAAGACCTAGGAACTGAGATATTCCAAAGGTGCTTTTATATCTATTCTACATATTGCAAAGTTAGCACTAGCGTATGTAATCAAATTAAAAATTTTAGATTTTGGATACCATTTAATCATAGATTGGGAGTTGCAATTAAGTATCTAAAATTTTTGTAACTACTTTATAATAAGATTATTTAGGATTAGGCTGAAATCTTGCACAAAGCCCAATACTGAACATTATATCAAGTCTAGTTGTAGTAAGATATAATAAGCTACATTTATAAATCTTTTGATTAAAGCAATCTCCTTCATTATCCATATCTAATTTAGTAGAAATGCTCATTAGTGTGTTAATAACCTTTGCACTATCAAATGAAACATTCTTAATAGATACATAGTATACTTAGTTTGACTAATAAAAGTTTCATCATTTAGTTTCTTAATTTACAATCCTAAGAAAAATATCAATTAACCCATCAAACTCATTTCAAATTCTTGGCTTATATAAAGATTCATTAGTAGAACAGAAAATAATATCGACAACATAAATTTAAATAATAAAAAATTATTATTAAAATATTTAATAAATAATATGGTATCGACATTACCTTTCGAAAAATTATTTTGAATAAGAAAAGAGCTAAGCCTTTCATACCAAGTCCTAGGGGCTTGCTTCATCCCATAGAGCCTTAGATAATTTATGAACATGGTTTAAAAAATAATTACTTTCAAATCCAAGTGGTTGCTTAATATAAACTTCTTTAGAAATAAAACCATTAAGAAAGACACTTTTGACATCCATTTGAAATAATTTAATATTTTTAAATATACATAGGCAATGAGTATCCTTATGCCTTCAAGTCTTGTCATGGAAGCAAAGATATCTTCATATGTACCTTCTTCTTGGTTGAAACCTTTGACCTATAATCTAACATTGTTTTGGATCATGATACCTTGTTCATCTTGCTTATACCTTGTTCAGCTCTAATAATTAACTCCTTAGGATGTGTACTTATATACTTTCATTCATTAGATTGGATAAGGTATCTTTGGATGTAGATATATCCAAGTTATTTTGGAGAGGAGAATTTTCATACAAATTTAAATTATCAAATTTAAAATCATCATCAAAATTATTTTTCTTAATATCAAGAAATTCATTAAAACAACATGGATAGATATCTCAATAACTAAAGTTCTTTTATTGAAAACTCCATAAGTTTTAGAAATAAAAAAAATATTCAAGAAAAATACCTTCATTGGATTTCTTATTAAATTTTCCTTAGGTATCATTTTTATTTAAAATAAAATATTTACAACCAAAATATTTAAAATACGAGATGTTGGGTTTTTTATTATTTCATAATTCATAAGAAGTTTTAGATAGTAGAGGTCTTATGAGAACTCTGTTCATGACATAGAATGATGTTAACGGCTTTAACTCAAAAGTGTTAAGACATACTATTTTATTAAGCATTATTCTTGCTATCTCTTATTTCTTTCTCTTAGCAACTTCATTTTATATGTATTTCTTATAATAAAGAAATTATGGTCATACCAATTCGAATTATAAAATTCTTAAAAATCATAATTTTTAAATTCATCACCATGATCACTATGAATAGAAGAAATCATAAAATATTTTTTATTTTGAACTTATTTATAAAACTTTATTAAATATTTAAAACAATTACTTTTATGTGCTAAGAAGTATATCCAAGTAAATATACTATAATCATTAACAATCATAAAAGCATACTTACTACCTCCTAGAATTGTGATATCAATTGGTCTAAATAAATCCATATGAATTAATTATAATGGTCTAGAGGTACTTACTTGATTTTTTAGATTTAAAATTACTTTTTATTTATTTTCCTGATATGTATCATAAATTTTATCTTTGACAAATTTAATTCTAGACATTCCTCTTATAAGTTATTTAGTTTTGATTTGTGAGATTAATTTCATACTTACATGATCTAGTTTCATATACTAAAGTCATGCATCATCGTTTAAAATAAAAAAAATAAGTTTCGCATGAAAATTATTAAGAACAATAGTATAAACATTATTGCTCCTTAAGGCAATCATAGATTTATTCTTATATAGTATTTCTATAGATCAAGTATCTCAAAAAGAAACAAATATAGATCAAGTATCTCAAAAAGAAACAAATATAGATCAAGTATCTCAAATATATATATATATATATATATATATATATATATATAGAGAGAGTGGGGGGGGGGGGGTGCGGGGGTTGGCGGAAGGTTTTATAGGTGGGGATACATTTGAAAGCATTGTATCAAAGATTCAAAAGATCCATGAATCCAAGAATCAAGAATTAAGAAGTAGGATACAAAAGAGAGCCCATGAATCACATAATTCATTTTTTTTCTTTTGTAAATTTCAAAAGGAAAGAATCAAGTGAAATCATTTCGAAAGAGAGCTCATGAATCATATATCAAGTATCACAAATATTTTATGAATCACATTTTTCCTTTTATAAATTTCAAGAGGAAGGAATGGTGTAGAATCATCTTGAAAGGTTAAAGATCACATTTCTACTTGTAAATTTCAAGAGGAAAGAATCATCTTGCACATTCGGAAGATTCATGTAAATTTTAAGAAGAGACCCAAAATGAGAAATTCAAAAAATAATTTATGAGCAACTTATGCATTTGGAAGATTTTTCATATCTAATTTTCTTTAAATTGTTCCACATTCAATGTTTTTGTTGCAAGATATCAATTTTATCTCCTCCTTTGTCATAGTAAAAAAAATGATGGTATAATTTTCTTTTATATTGATGTTCTAATGACAACCATAAGTACAAAAAGATTATATGATGAAAATTATGTCATTAAAGATATAATATGAAAGATCAATTCGCAAGTACTAAAAAATATGATTTATTTTAATAAATCTCCCTTTTTTAATTGAATGATAAAAATAAATATTGGGAGGTCAAATAGTAAGCGATATTCAAAATAAATATTAAATCATGAGTTTCAAAAATAATGAGAAAGTTCATGATGCATATCTCCTCTTAAGTAAATGCTGAAAATAAATATTAGGAGATCAATTAGTAAACAATCTTGATTCATATACGGTAAATATGAAGATATATAATTCATTTAGATAATTCTTATTAATAAAATAAAAGAATGAGCTTGATTTAAAAATCTCAAATTATAATTCCCAAGTTCGTAATTCTCCTTTCTAGTAAAGTAGAAATTATATAGGTTAAAATTGATTCCCATAAAAGATAACTTAAGTCAATAATTCAAGGAAAAGTTCATGATTTGAAAAATAATCATTCAAATTTAGATAATCAAAATCACCTTTTGTAATTCAAGAGATTCAACAATAAATAGTATACATAGATTCATCACTTTTTCTCATATTGAAAACTTGATAGGATAGACATTTTAAGAAGAATGCATTCCACTTTTTGTGTTTCAATTCATGTGATTTGTTTCATAAAAAAGATTCTTTTATCTTTTATGCCAAATTCATGTATTATCGTTTAAAACTAAAAACCAAGTCTCATTTCAAAAGAAATTATCAAGATCATTAATATACATATTTAAAATGATAAAACATCTTCAAACAAAAGATTCAAATTAACGATAATATATTTTCATTCTTATATAAGTTTATCTCTTTACACTTAGTGCAAAGAGTTAACATACACTTGTCATTTTCATTTCAAAATTTTTATTTATTTCTGTTCAAGAATACTAGAAAGAGAAGCATAAATTTTTATATATTTTATTTCAAGCCCCAATTCAAGAATAATCTATCATTCATCAAATAACATTTAATCCTATTTCAACCCATCTAACATTCAACCATCATAACATTTAAATCAATCATCACTCAACCTTTAGAAGCCAATAATTTTCAACCTTAATATTTAACCTATCAATCCTATCTAAAGTCAACATACAACTAATCTAACATTCAATCATCATCAAAAAGTTCTTTTTAAAAAAATTTCAACGTAGGTAATTTCCTATTAAAAATAGTTAAGGTTCTTTAGTTCTAATTTATTTTTGTACTAGCATGCTCTAGTTATGCTTAAGTCATATATCATTAAAAAATAATTAAGATTAATTGTATAACTATGAATCATCAAAAGATTTGTTACCAATAATTTTAATTTCAATAATTTTTCTTATTATTATTGTTTATGCTAGTAAGCTTTAAAAGTGTTTTAGATCTCAAGTCATATGCCTTAAGCATTCTCTATCAAGATACCATTTTATACTCCCAGCCTTTATTTGAAGACAAAATTATAATGAAGGGGGTTCTGGTTTAAGTACCCATTTGACTTTGGGTCCCTCATAAAAAGCTCTACCTAATTTTACTAAAGGTATTGAGTTGTTCATGGTTTCTTCAGGAACCCAAATCAATTTGTGTGGAGTATACCTTCTAAATGAGTATCTATAGGCAAAATGTCCAAGCCTACCACAAAAATTAGATTTGTTTGAGGGTGAAGAATGTAATGTGGATCCTTTGATAAAGACAGTTGGTTGAATATTACCCATAAAGCTAATACCTTCCTTATAAATATGACATTTATTAGCAAGAATCATGTTTAGAGATTTGTTGCCTATCTTAAACTTTTATAAGGTTTGCCTAATATGACATTTTTTTTTTATTTCATCTAGCATTTCACATTTTGAGCAAAAAGTATATGATATTAATGCATCATACAGAATTTCAAGTTTACTAGAAAATATAATCCTTTTTGAGTTATTTTTAAGTTTTGATAATCTTTTTATACTCATCAAATAATTCATAAAAGACATATAAGAACTCTTCAAATGTTCTTCTTTGCAAGTTAATTCATTTATTTTTATTCCTTTAATTTACTTATGATTTCGCGTGTGACTTTTAATGTGTGCCATATATCAAAAGCGAAATCACAAGTAGAAACTCAATTAAATTTGTTTTTGTCTAAAGCATAAAATTAGGCATTTAAGAAAAACATCTTTTTTTCATGATCATTCCAATCATTTATAGTATTGATGACTTCTGAATATATTTTTGATAATATTCCATAATTTAAAATCAAATTCAAAAAAATCTACATTCTAGTTTTTCAATATATGTAGTCCATCCCATTAAAAAATAGTAGGATGTATGATGGAATGACCATCGTTCAGGCAAAAAGTAACTAGTAAACTCACTTGGGTGTTAATCCAATTGAGTCAAACGTGGCTCTAATACTAACTGTTAGGATCAAGCTAGCACTAAGAGAGGAGGGGGGGGGGGAGGGGGGGGGGTGGTGGTGGATTAGTGCAAGTGCTAAAAAAACTCAGTTTAAAAAATATTGCTTGAAGTAAAACCGAAATTATAAGTTCTTTTTTTGGAAGTAGTTGAGTGCGACAAAGTTCGAGAACAATAGTAAAGAGAAAACCGAAAGAAGATGCTCTTGCTTTTCTTAGAACTAATTAAGAATAATAAAATTTGAATGCAATAGTAAAGAGAGGCAAGGGTAGAGATGCTCATAGATTTTATAGTAGTTCGATCAAAACTTTAACCTACGCCCAGTGACGTTCCCTCTTCGGGTGAAGATCAAACACCACTTACACCTTCTCCTTTTCATAGGCTTAAAAGAACAACATTTACACTCTCCTTTTCTTAGGCTCAGGAGATCAACATTTTTTACTCAATTTTAGCCCTTCCTTTACACAATTCACTCTTGAAAGAAAAAGGGAAGCTCTCAACCCAATTCAATAGAATTTTACCAAAATTTTCTTTCGCATTCTTGGTTTTCCATATAAGAATATTTTGGATATTTATAGACCCCAATTGACTTCAAAAATTGTAGCCAAAATTCAACTCTTTAAAAAAAACCTAGGTACGAGCGGTACTATCATTGGTACTAGCAGTACCACCACCGAAAGCATCCTGGTATTTTAGGCAGCGACGGTACTACCACCGCCTGGGTGGTACCATCATCGCTCACTAGTGGTATTACTATTAAACAATCCAAAAATAGTACTTTCCTATACTATTATGTATCTAAGGTGTACCTTCTGTTGACCCCTTTCTAGGTTAACCAAATGAGCTCAACCATGAGCTCAAGTCTAACGTAAAATGGACCTAATTGGCCTCTCATTGATTTAATTTAGATTTCTCCAAAATTAACTCAATTAGGACAAAAACACATGATGCTAACTATGTTGTCCGGCATGCTAATCGATCCTCTGAACTCCCAATGAACTTCCCAGCATCCTCCGGCAAACCCCCGACGAGCTCTTGATCATCTTCTGGTGAACTCTCGGCATACTCCCAACGAGCTCCTTATCACCTTTGGTGAACTCCCGGTGAGTTCCCGTAGCATCGTTTGAACCTCAGCCCAACATTAGATTGTATTATCTTTTCACATTCATAGTTAATCATGTATCACTAGTCTCTAACATACAAGTTAGATCATAAACTCATCAATTGATTTCATTATCAAAATTTGAGATTCAACAAAACCTATAAGAAAGAAGGGTTTACTTCAAGTACCCATTTAGTTTTTGGTCCTTCATGGTTAGATTTACCTTTCTTGACTTTTGGCATCAAATTATTTATTATTACTTTAGGAACTCAAACTAATTTATGAGATCTATATTTTTTTAAAAGAGCATGTATAAGCATAATAACAAAATATTTATAAAAATTATATTTAGCTTTAGGAGAAATATGTAGTGCGAGTCATTTTATAAATTTTATTGGCTTTTGTTGAGTATTACTACTCACGAAGCCGATTCCTTCATTTTCTATGTACATAACCTTGATTAGCAAAATCACTTTTATTAATTTGTTTCTAGTTTTCAACTTTTCTAGTGTTTGTTGTAATAACATATTTCTCTTTTTGAGTGAGTCTAACTCTTCACATTTAGAGCAAGTAGTATAAGATGTTGATATTTCATGCATAATTTTTAATATATCAAATTTACTAGTAAGTAATACATGATCCCTTTTTAGTGAACTATATTTCTTACCAATCTTTTTGAGTTTATCATATAACTAATGAAATACAACAAATAATTTATCATAAGATAAAGATGTTTTGGAAGAGTTACATACCTCATCGTTGAAGGTCAATAATACATAGTTTGTCACTTCGTCTTTATTGATTTTCTCCTTGTCTTATGATGCACTTGATTCATCTCAAGTTGCCTTGAATGCTTTGTTCTTCTTTTGGGTTAACTTCTTTTTCAGTTGTGGACACTCATTTTTTAAGTGTCCTGACTTTTTACATTCATAATATATTATTGTATCTTTTTTAGGTTTACTTTTATTCTTATAAACTTTCTTCCTTTTCATGAACATTTTAGGTCTTCTTGTAAGAAATGTATGTCATCATCATCATCACTTGAGCTTTCACTCAAGGAGTCTTCTTTGGTTCTAAGTGCAATATCTTTCTTATTTTTTGGAAGGTTTTCCTCTTGTTCGGTACGTGCTTTGCAGGTCATTTCATAGGTCATTAAAGATTCTATAAGTTTTTCAAGAAGAAAGTTGTTCAAGTCCATTGCTTTTTGGATAGCCATTACCTTTAGATCTCAACTTTTTTAAAGAGATTTTCAAATCTTATTTACCAATTCAAGATTAGTATAACATTTACCAAGAGATTTTAAAGCATTGACAATATTCGTAAAATAGGTGTACATGTCACCAATGGTTTCACTTGGCTTTATTTTAAACAATTTATAACTATGTACTAAAAGATTAATTTTAGATTTTTTTACTCTACTTGTGCCTTCATTAGTAACTTCAAGTGTGTGCCAAATATCACTACAGAAACACAATTAAACTCATTTTTGTCTAAGCACAAAATCATAGCTTTAGCATTTATGGAAAATATTTTCTTCTCAAAGTCATTCTATTCATTTAATGGTCTAGAAGATTTTTAAAAATCACATTCAATGGTGTTCCACAAATCAAAATCCATAGAAATAAAAAAACCATCATTCGTATTTTCCAATAAGTGTAGTCCGTCCCATTGAACATAAGAGAATGAGTGATAAAGTGACCCTCTTGATTGTTAGAAAAAAATTATTAAATATCACTTGGGTGTTAATCGAACTTAGATAACTTAACTTTGATACCAATTGTTAAGATCGTAATGGCAATTAAGGAGGAGGAGGAGGAGGAGGAGGAGGGGGAGGGGGGGGGGGGGGGGGGGGGGAGGGGGAGGGGTGGTGGCTGGGGGCTTGGGGGGTGAATTAGTGGGAAAGCAATAAGGTTCTAATTTAAAAAATTTGATTAATATATATTGAAAATTTATTTGACTAAAAAGTGTGAGTAAGGGTAGTGAGTAAGTAAATCAGTAAGTAATGACAAGACAAAACAAGTAAAGACATACAAACTGATTTATAGTGTCTCAATTCCTCTTCCCTCGAGGCCATCAGCTTTTATTACCAATCTTTTTTCCAACTAGCAAAGATAAAACAACCATTCTTTTTCTAATAGGCTTAGGAGATAACCTTTACACCTCTCTTTTCCAAAAGACCTTACTGTTGAATCTTCGATTTTGATGATGAAATCAATTGATGGTTGATGATCTAACATGTGTGTTAGAGAAAGAAATACAGGATTACCTACGATGAAGCAAAGGAACTACAATCAAATTTTGGGCCAGAATCAAGTTTGGGCATCAGACCAAGGTTCGAACGACACGGTGAGAGCTCGCCAGGAGTTTGCTAGGAGTTCGCCAAAGGAATCGGGAAGCTCGCTGGGAACATACCGGGAGATTGCCAGAAGAAGACTGTAAGACTCTATCATTATTAGGATCAATTAGCACTAAGAGAAGGGGGGGGGGGTTGAATTAGTGTAAGAGTGGAAGTGCTCGATTTGAAAATATTGCTTACAAAAAGTAACGAAAGAAAATCGGAAGCGTCTTTTGTATTTTATCGAAAATAATTAAGAAACTGATTTAAGAGAAGTTATGAGAATGATTATAGTAGTGTGATCGTAATCTTGGCCTACGTTTACTTCCTGAGTCCTTTTTGCTGAGACCCACCAGTGTCCACTACCGATCTTCTTTGGGTGAAGACCAAACCCTTACAGGCTTCCAACTTACAAAGAAAACTATTAACAAGAATGACAACACTTGGTGCACTCCCTTCCCCTTTTCTTTTTCTTGACACTTTTAGCACACACTTTTTTCATAGATTTTTGTCCAATTACTTGTGTGAATGCCTATGCTAAATACAATAAAACTTGGGATATTTATAGACCCCAATTGACTGTAGAAGAATAGAGCCAAAATTTAAATGTATCTGAAAAATCCGAGTATGGGTGGTACAATCGTCGGTGCCGATGGTACAATCGTCAAAAGCTACCCGGAAAACTACGCAGTTGTCACGCCCCCCCGAATTATATCACATTCGAGAGGTGTGACTCTAATCTAAAAAGATTGATAATATTATCAATAATATAATCCATCCAGGATCCAAATAATCATTTGAGGATACTAAGAATAACATTAAGTCATTCAATCACTTTCTTAGAAACCTATGCAGATTATAATCTATTCACATTTTCTTAATGAATCATAAAACCGATCTAAAACTAATACAGCTAAATATAATCCATATTCATAAGGTCCACTAATGCGATAAAATCCATATAACTTTGGAAAACAACCATACACCACCACTTCATATATATATAGCAAGTTTAACATTCAAGATCCTAAACAAGAGGGTAGTTTTAAAACCATTACATAGTTATCCCTCTTCAAAATATATCTACAACTTTACTTTAGACCCAAGGTGTATACATACAATGATAACATATTGTCAAATGAACATTTAGCCCAAGAACTTCTTACTTTCCCATTGCTTTAGCCCCGTATCAAGTATTTTAATAAATGGTAAGCTAACCTGAAGAAGATTAGATAGCAACAGAATGAGCTAAGAAGCCCAGCAAGTATCAAATAGGTTCAGAGCGAGGAAATGTGTTGTCAAATTGAACATGATATAAGAGTGCAAGGTAGGGAAGACAAAAGTTTTCACATACAGCATCAAATCAGATTCACAACCACAAGGTTCATCTCGTTCGAAGCATACTTAAATCCATAACAATTTGGGAAGGTAATTGGAGCATATATGACAATCAGAAGCATTTTGGTATATATAAATGACATTTGAAGTTTTAAGAGCATATCAATAATACATGAAAAACTTTGGAACATGTCAAAGGAACAAATATCAAACTTAAGCTCGTATGTCACATTTGAAGTTGGATGAATATCATAGGCATAAGTATGTCAAGCAACATATCAATGTCAAACAAAATATTTTGGAGCCTATCAATGAGAATACAAAACATTTCAGAGCATATCAAGGAGGTATAGGACATGCCGGAACATATCAATGACGTGTGAAAAGTTTTATAATTTATCAATAGTAAATGAAACATTTCAGAATATATAAAAAATGCATAGGATATATTTCAAAAGTATATCAATGGTGTATGAATAATCTAAAAAGTTTATCAAATGAACAAAGAACGAACATAGGCTCAAATATCATTCAGACATAACATTCATTTCATTTTTATCCAAAATGTATGAACAAACTCATAAGTAATGCTTTGGATATCATATCAACACATAGAGGGAGAAGTGGGACCATAAGCATAATGTGTAACATCCATCGCTAAATGACCATCAAACATAAGCCTCCTACGTCTAAGAGCTTCATCCACCCATGTTTGAGTAAAGTCATAGGGGGTCGACAGAGCACGTGGGCTCTAAGCATAACTCCCTTTACTATTTCTGACAAAGGTTCACATTGTCCCACAAACACCAGAGTATAAAAGGACATGAGCAATGAATTTGACATATATCAGAAGTACATACAGAACAATAAATCATACATGTGCCTAAATAGAATAATAGAATATAACATCGATTAATACATAATATATTCTGATATATAAGGAAGTCAAGGATAAGAGCATTAGAGATTTCAGCTTTAAAATGGAAGAAGCAAGTATAAGCAGAATTGATATAATCCCTATTCTGGCTGAATTCTGAAAGCAAAATACAAAGTTATTTAGATGACAAAAAAATACTCCAAATTACTACAAAAAGGTGTTGTTGAAAAGCTAAATCAATCTAGTTTAATACGAAGTAAGTTTCATACGAAGGTCTCTACAAAGAGTTATTGATGGTTTTGCAACCAAAGGTCCGGAATCATAGTCCCTGCTTTGTAGAATTCATATGGTCCATCAAAATGGGGGTTTTGATAGTCATTTCGACTCCAAATCATTCAATCTTAGGTTCAATAGAAAGGTTTAAGAGTCTATTTTTGAACAAATTAAGTTTTATATAAATCAGGACCTCCAACCGGAGGATATAAGTAATATAGTGATGAAAGGTCATGAGCTATAGATTCTGTTTTACATATTTTATATACTCAATTGAATTAAACGTTTGGGCTAGTAAATGAACTCTAAATTCTTCAAACTCAGGTTCTATTTTTGAAAAAACTAAGTTTTGTCCAAATCAGAGGTCTGTACTAAATGTTACAGTAAGAACAAGATAGATAGGTCATAATCTTGACAATATTAAAGATTCATACTTAGGCAGCCAATAAAAGATATCAGATTAGTTCAGAATTTTCTTCATAAATCAAGGTAAAAACAAAGATAAATTTCAGTTAGAGAAAGATCGAACACTTGCCTTTAAATATTTTAGTCCCAAAGGTGTGGATTAGATCACAATATCAAAATCTCCAAATTTCTTCTTCTTCTTTCCTTCTCTTCTTCTTCTTTCTTCTTCTTTCTTCTTCTTCTTCTCCTCAAGTTCACGTTGCAGCCAAAACACCCCTTTTTTTTCATAATTATTAATTATTTAAGCTAACATATGTGTTGATAGGTAGCTAATATGTATGCAATGTGCTTATGTGTCACCCATGCACATGCACAAGTGGTACTACTTTAAACAAAGTAGTGACACATGTCTTCACCATGTTTCTTTTTCTTTTTTTAACTTAATGTGAATCTTTTATAATTTATTTCATATATTTTTTTTAAGATTCACACTTAGGTACCTAGCAAACAACTTTTAATATAAAATTATTTAATCAAGAGAATTAATAAATAAATCCTTAAAATTTATAAATGAGTCCTCATAAATAATTTAAAATATTTCATTATAAATATTTCAGAAATGAGTGATATGACACTCTCCCTCCCTTAAAATAAAAAACTAGTCCTCTAAATTTATCATACCTTCATAGACGAAAAGATGAGGATATATTTTCTTCATTTCTTCCTCTAGTTTCCAAGTTGTTTTATCCATAGAATGATGCCTCCATATCACTTTTACTAGAGAAATGACCTGATTCCTTAGTAACTTTTCTTTCTTATCAATAATCTGTATAGGTTCTTCCACATAAGATAAGTTATGATCGATTACAATCGACTCATACTGAATGATGTGAGAAGGGTCATGTATATATTTTCTAAGCATTGAAATATGAAATATGTCATGGATACGACCCAAGGATGGTGGCAAGGCAATCCTGTAAGCGACATAACCAATCCTCTCAAGGACCTCAAATGGTCCAATAAATCTAGGGCTCAACTTTCCTTTCTTCCTAAATCTTACCATGCCCTTGGAAGGAGAGACATTCAAGAATACAAAATCCCCCACTTGAAACTCAATTTCTCATCTTCTATTGTCAGCATAGCTCTTTTGACGACTCTGAGCAGTCTTTAGTCTTTCTCTTATAACTTGAATCTTTTCGGTAGTCTCCTGCACTTTATCGGGTGCTAACGATTTTCTATCGCCAACTTCCTCCCAACAAATAGGCGTTCTGTACTTTTGCCCATACAAAGCTTCATAAGGGGCCATCTGAATACTAGACTGGTAACTATTATTGTAGGTGAACTCAATAAGAGAAATATCTTTATCCCACTCACCTTTCCAATCCTTGATATGCTCTAAGCAAATCCTCAAGTGTTTAAATTTTTCTTTCTAATTACCAATCGGTTTGAGGGTGATAAGCAGTGCTAAACTTAACTTTAGTGCCTATAGATTCCTATAATCTTCTTCATAATCTAGAAAGAAATCTGGAGTCCCTACTAGAGACGATCTCCTTTGGAACACCATGAAGCATTACTATTTCACTGATATATGATTCAACAAGTCTATCCATAGAATATGTCATATTGATCGGTTGAAAATGTACCGATTTGGTAAATCTATCAATAATCACCCATATAACATCATGCTCTCTAGAGGTTTTGGGTAGACCTGAAACCAAATCCATGGTGATACTTTCCCATTTCCATTCAGGAATATCTAAAGGTTGTAACAAACCTCCAGGTCTTTGGTGTTCAACTTTGATTTGCTGGTAAGTTAAACATTTTGATACATATATTGCAATCTCCTTTTTCATGCCTTCTAATGACTTTTAAGATCTTTATACATTTTTGTGCTACCCAGGTGCAATGTGAATTTGGAACTATGACCTTCCTTCAGGATTTGATCCTTGATATCTGGGTCATCTGGAACACATACTCTATTTCCCATTCTCAACAGCCCATCCTTAGAAACATGAAAACCAGGCTTTGATCCTTTTTCTACTTCTTTCCTCAAGTTGATTAAACATGGATCTCGTAGCCGTCTCTCTATAATTTGTTGAATGAAATCAGATTGAACCAGGATAGAGGCCATCAATATCATTGAGTTTTGCTAATTCCTAATAGATTTCTCATCACCATTTTCTTCCAATAATTCCCATTGTTTCACAACTAAACTAGCCATAAAATTTATAGATATTCTACTAAGTGCATCAGCTACAACATTGGCTTTACCCGGGTGATATCGAATGGTGCAATCATACTCCTTTAAAAGTTCTATCCATCTTCGTTGCCTCATATTTAACTCCTTTTGAGTGAAGACTTATGATCGGTAAATATTTCAAACGTCCACCCATATAAATAATGTCTCCAAATCTTTAGTGCAAAAATAATTGCTGCTAACTCCTAATCATGGGTTGGATAATTTAGTTCATAACTCTTCAGTTGTCAAGAAGCATAAGCAATTACTTTCCCTTCTTGCATCAAAACACATCCAAGGCCCTTCCTTGAAGTCTCGGTGTAAACTACAAATCCTTCATTACCACTGGGAATTGTGAGAATAGGAGCACTAGTCAATCTTCTTTTTAACTCCTGAAAACTTTGTTCACATTCATCAACCCATTCAAATCTCACATTCTTTTGAGTTAACTTGGTGAGGGGGTTAGCAACCCGAGAAAATTCCTCCACAAATCTCCTATAATAATCTGCCATGCCCAAGAAACTTTTAACTTCAGTTACATTTGTTGGTGCTTCTCACTGAACTACTGCTTCAACTTTCTTCGGATCAACATAGATGCCCTTACCTGAAATCACATGGCCCAAGAAGGTAACTTTATTTAACCGAAACTTACATTTACTAAACTTTACATACAACTTCTTTTCTCTTAGTATTGACAATACATTTCTCAAGTGCTCCTCATGCTTCAGGTCATTCCTTGAATCACTGATATATCATCAATGAATACGATAACACAATTATCCAAGAGTGGATGAAATATCATATTCATTAATTCCATAAAAGCTGCAGGGGCATTAGTCAAACAAAAAGGCATTGCTACGAATTCATAGTGACCATACCGAGTTCTGAAAGTAGTTTTAGGGATATCTTCTTTCTTGATTATCAATCGATAATAACCTGCCCTCAAGTCAATGTTGGAGAATACTTGTGCACCCTGCAATTGATCAAACAAATCATCAATTCTAGGTAGAGGATACTTATTTTTTATCGTCACTTGGTTCAACTGTTTATAATCAATACAAAGCCTCCATGTCCCATTATTCTTCTTAACTAACAGTAATGGAGCACCCCATGGTGTAACACTAGGTTGAATAAAACCTTTATCTAATAACTCTTGTAGTTGCTTTCTCAATTCTTCTAGCTCGAGTGGTGCCATTCTATAGGGAGGCTTGGATATTGGTGTTGTTCCAGGGACAATATCAATAGCAAATTCACTCTCTCTATTTGGAGGTAATCCAAGCAAGTCATATGGAAACATATCAGGGAACTCTTTGACTACCAGAATTTCATTTAGATGAGTTACTTGATTAAATTCTCCTTTACATATATAATATAGCAAGAACAACCCTTCTGCATAAATCGATGAGCTTGAAATATCGATATTAGGCAAGGAAGTGAGTTATGCCTAATACCCTTAAAATAAATGATGGGCTGATCTGGTATACAAAAAGTGATTATTTTTATATAGCAATCAATACTAGCATGATAAGACGATAGCTAATCCATGCCAAGTATAATATCAAAGCCCTGAATCTCTAAGAGAATTAAATCAGCAAGGAGTTTATATTCTCCGATAAAAATCAAACAAGACGGATAAAGCAAGTTTGATATCAAAGTATCAATAACTGCAGTAGTTAGATACAGTTCATAATCCAATGGTTTAGGTTGAATGCCCAAATGACAAGCAAAGGTTTCTGAAATAAAAGATAGATTGGACCCGAGATTAAACAAAACCTTTGAATTCTTATTAGAACCATGAATAATACCTTCGACTACTGATTTAGAAGCCCGGGAATCCTATTCAGTGATGGCATAAACTCTAGTATGGGTTGTCGTTCTGGGTGATAGTGGCTCCTTCTTCTTATTCAGTGGGAAATCCTTTACTTTATGATCTAGTTTCCTACAAGCAAAATAAGCTCTAATCACCCGAAAACATTTACTTGTTTTATGATTATGTCCGCACATGACTGAGTTCTCTGTGGTGGCTTTCCCTTCCCTAATCCTGACATCTTGACCCTCTTATTACTATTTTCATATTTATTCACTCTCTTACTTTTGCTTGTAAACTTATCCTTGTAGTTCTTCCCTCAATTTCCTGTATCAAGTCTCTTTCCTTATTAAGGCCCTTTCTACCACATCATCATATGAAGGAAGTTTTAAAGCTGATATCCGACTCCTTATCACCGATCTTAGACATCTTTCAAATCTTTTTGTTTGTCAATCACTCAAAAAAAATCACTAAACCTCAACGTATATTTCAAATATGATATATTTATCAGTATGTCTTAGTGATCATCAAATCATGCTCTGATACCATATCTGTCACACCCCCCAAATTATATCACATTCAAGAGGTGTGACTATAATCTAAAAAGATTGATAATATTATCAACAACATAATCCATCCATGATCCAAACAATCATTTCAGGATACTAAGAATTACATGTAGTCATTTAATCACTTTCATAGAAACCTATGCAGATTATAATCTCTTCACATTCTCTTAATGAATCACAAAACTGATCCAAAACCAATGCAGCTAAATATAATCCATATTCATAAGGTCCACTAATGCGATAAAATCCATATGACTTTTAAAAATAACAATACACCACCACTTCATATATTATACAGCAAGTTTAACATTCAAGATCCCAAATAAGAGGGTAGTTTTAAAACCATTACATAGTTATCTCTCTTCAAAATATGTCTATAACTTTACTTTAGACCCAAGGTGTACACATACAATGATAACATATTGTCAAATGAACATTTAGCCCAAGAACTTCTTGCTTTCCCATTACTTTAGCCCCATATCAAGTATTTTAATAAATGCCAAGCTAACCTAAAGAAGATTAGATAGCAACAGAGTGAGCTAAGAAGCCCAGCAAGTATCAAATAGGTTCAAAGCAAGGATTGGTGTTTTCAAATTGAACCTGATATAAGAGTGTAAGGTAGGGAATACAAAAGTTTTCATATAGCATGAAATCAGATTCACAACCACAAGGTTCATCTTGTTCGAAGCATACTTAAATCCATAACAATTTGGGAAGGTAATTGGAGCATATATGCCAATCAGAAGCATTTTGGTATATATCAATGACATTTGAAGTTTTAGGAGTATATCAATAATACATAAAATACTTTGGAACATATCAAAAGAACAAATATCAAACTTAAGCTCGTATGTCACATTTGAAGTTGGATGAATATCATAGGCATAAGTATGTCAAGCAATATATCAATGGCAAACAAAATATTTTGGAACCTATCAATGAGAATACAAAACATTTTAGAGCATATCAAGGAGGTATAGGACATGTCGAAACATATCAAAAAGTTTCAGAATTTATCAATAGCAAATAAAATATTTCGAAACATATAAAAAATACATAGGACATATTTCAAAAGTATATCAATGGTGTATGAATAATCTCAAAAGCTTATCAAATGAACAAGTAACGAACATATGCTCAAATATCATTCAGACATAATATTCATTTCATTCTTATCCAAAATGCATGAACAAACTCATAAGTAATGTTTTGGATGTCATATCAAGATATAGAGGGCGAAGTGGGACCATAAGCATAATGTGAAACATCCATCGCTGAATGACCACCAAACATAAGTCTCCTACGTCTAGGAGCTCCATCCACCCACGTTTGAGTGTAGTCATAGGGGGCCGACAGAGCACGTGGGCTCTAAGCATAACTCTCTTTACCATTTCTGGCAAAGATTCACATTGTCCCACAAACACCGGAGTACAAAAGGACATGAGAAATGAATTTGACATATATCGGAAGCACATGCGAAATAATAAATCATACATGCGCCTAAAAAGAATAATAGAATATAATATCGATTAATACATAATATTTTTTGATATGTAAGGAAGTCAAGGACAAGTGCATTAGAGATTTTAGCTTTGAAATGGAAGACGCAAGTATAGGCAGAATTGATACAATCCCTCTTCTGGCTTAATTCTGAAGGCAAAATACAAAGTTATTTAGATAATTAAAAAAATACTTCAAATTACTCAAGAAAGATGTTGTTGAAAAGCTAAATTAATCTAGTTTCGTACGAAGTAACTTTCATACAAATTAAAGGTCTCTATAAAGAGTTATTGATGGTTTTGCAACCAAAGGTCCGGAATCATAGTCTCTGCTTTACAGAATTCATATGGCCATCAAAATGGGGGTTTTGACAATCATTTTGACTCCAAATCATTCAATCCTAGGTTCAACAAAAAGGTTTAAGAGTCTATTTTCTAACAAATTAAGTTTTATATAAATTGAGAACTCCAACATGAAGATATAAGCAATATAGTGATGAAAGGTCATGAGCTACAGATTCTATTTTACAGATTTTGTATACTCAATTGAAGTAAATGTTTGGGCTAGCAAATGAACTCCAAATTCTTTAAATTAGGTTCAAAAGAAATATATTGGAATCTATTTTTGAAGAAACAAATTTTGTCCAAATCAGAGGTTGGTGCTAAATCAAGGTAGCCAAACAAAAGATTTTGGATTAGTTTAGAATTTTCTTCATAAATCAAGGCAAAAATAAAGATAAATTTCAGTAGGAGAAAGATATAACACTTTCCTTTGAATATTTTAGTCCCAAAGGTGTGGATTAGATCCCAATCTCAAAATCCCTAAATTTCTTCTTCTTCTTCTCCTCAAGTTCACGTTGCAGCCAAAACACCCCCCCCCCCCCCCCCCCCCCCCCCCCCCCCGCCTTTTTTTTTCTAATTGTTAATTGTTTAAGCTAAACATATGTGTTGATAGATGGCAAACATATATGCAATTTGCTTATGTGTCACCCATGCACATGCACACATGCACAAGTGGTAATACTTTAAACAAAGTAGTGACACATGTCCTCAACATGTTTCTTTTTTTTTAACTTCATGTGAATCTTTTACAATTCATTTCATATTTTCTTTTTAAGATTCACACTTAGGTCCCTAGCAAACAACTTTCAATATAAAATTATCTAGTCAAGAGAATTAATAAATAAATCCTTAAATTTTATAAATGAGTCCTCAGAAATAATTTAAAATATTTTATTATAAATATTTCAGAAATGAGGGATATTATAGTGGTGATGGTACAATCACTGACTTGGGTAGTACAATCGCCGCCCACCGACGGTATAACCGTCTGGAATCCTAGAAAAGTGATTCCCTTAACTTTTCTAATCCTGACTTGTACATTCTGTTGACCAAAATTCTCATGTCAACCAATTGAGGTCAACCTAAGCTTAATCCATCCCCGTAGTGGACCCAATTGCCTCACATTGATTGATTTGGATTCATTCCAAATCAAACTCAATTAGGACTCAAACCTAACTATGACTCATTTGATTACAACCATACATGACCATCAAGTTTAATAATTAACCTAACCCCTGGTAATCTGGCAACCTCCGACATTCTTATGGCATGTTTTATGGTCTTCTTCTGATGATCTCCTGACATGTTCCCAGCGAGCTTCTTGATTCCTTCGGCGAACTCCTAGCAAACTCTCAACGAGCTCCCACTACATCGTCTGAACCTTGGCCCGATGCCCAAACTTGATCCTAGCCCATCATTTGGTTGTAATTTTTTTTCTCCATCGTAGTTAAACTTGCATTACTTCCTCTAAAACATATATTAGATTAAACATTCATCAATTGAGTTCATCATCAAAATTCAAGATTTAACAATCTCCCCCTTTTTGATGATGACAATCGATTGATGACGGGAGTTCCATGCCATATTTAAATAGAATAAACTTAAATTCTAGAGAATCAAACATTCTTGAATTCAAGTATCATGACATGATATTTCAATAATTTTCAACAATGCCTAAGGAAGCAACATCAATTTTGAGATGATATTAACCTTAAGTCATCAATCATCAAATCATCAAGAATTCTCCAAGTATACAACATACATTTGAATTCATGACAATTAGTTATACATTTAAAAATCTACACCTTAAGTCATCAATTATTTCTCTCCCTTTGTTTATCAAAAAAAGAAAAAAGCTCATTTAAAATTTTTCTTATATATGTCATCAATATGCCATTTCTTCCCCTTTGTCATCAACAAAAAGGTGAATGTATATCAAATGATTTCAAAAGCACATATGTCTTTATTCCCCCTTAGTAAAATAGGATCTGAGCCATAAAAGATTTTCTCTTCTTTGTGAGTAAAGAAGAAATATGG
This sequence comes from Ensete ventricosum, assembly GCA_029747655.1. Classification (NCBI taxonomy): domain Eukaryota; kingdom Viridiplantae; phylum Streptophyta; class Magnoliopsida; order Zingiberales; family Musaceae; genus Ensete; species Ensete ventricosum. The sequence goes on from JAQQAF010000006.1 coordinate 21,733,785, forward strand.
GAGGAGTATGAAAACATTACATCATTAAGAAGAGCTCTCAATCTTATAGAAGTGAATTTCGAAAAGAATATTTCGAAGATGAGCTAAAAAAATCCAAGAAATCCAGAAGATTCAAAAATTTAAGAGCTAATCATGCATTTAAATTCATCTCATGTAAATTTCATGAACTTTTGAAATCATTTGATAAACTTGTAGTATCAATTGGTCCAAATAAATTCATATAGATCATTTGTAGTGGCCTAGAGTTCTTATTTGATTTTTTGACTTAAAGCTACTTTTTATTTATTTTCCTAATTGGCAAGTATCACATATTTTATCCTTAATGAACTTAAGGCTAGGTAATCATCTTACTAAGTCTTTAGTTGAGATTTGGTTGAGTAGTTTCATATAGCATGACCAAGTTTCCTATGTCAAATCTAAGCATCATCATTTAAAGCCGAAAAGCATGTTTCATCACGAAAATTTTTAATGTCAATATTATACATATTTTTGTTTCTTAAAGTAATCAAAGATTTATTCTTATGTGACATTTTAATAATACAAGTATTAGATTCAAATTTAATAATATATATTTTATCACATAATTGACTAATACTAAGTAGATTATGTTTCAAGCCATCAACTAATAATACATCTTCAATCAAAAGGTTTGATATGTTATCGATGGTTCATTTTCCAATGATTTTTCTTTTATTGTTGTCTCTGAAGGTGACAACTCCTTCATTTAGGCTAGTGAGCTTAGAAAAGTAAATTGAATCTCTGGTCATGTGCTTTGAGCATCCACTATCAAGGTACCATTTAGAACTCCTAGCCTTAGTTTGGACATAAACTGTTAGGACTCTAGCTAGAGGAGTCCTAATTTAGTTTCATTAAAGAGGATATACATGTAAATCCTATCTAGCTAACCCCTATTAAGAGATGAAGGGCCGACTAGGATAGGATATTTGGAGGGAAGTAGAAGGCACATATAACTCTAGTTAGAGTTGGATTAGGAATCAATAAGCAACCGACCACCCCTAGATAGACCAGTTGGAGGTTGCTTCTTAGAGAAGCATTATAAGTTGTTAGGCATTATAAGTTGTTAGGAGTATGAGTCTTATTAGGAGTTATGGTTTAGAAAGCCTATAAATAGCCTTGTAATCATCCACTTTTCTTCATGAATAAATGAATATTTTCTGCAGTCTTTGAGCAGCAACTTGGAGGGAGGAACCTCTATAGAGTTCCAAGGAGGCTGATCCTCTATAGAGATCACCCCAAGATTAGAATCCATAAGGGTTCTAACACTTGGTATTCAGAGTAGCATTCTTGGCATCTTGTTGCCCTTCCATAGCCATCCATCATCCTTCCACAACCGCCCAAAGTAATTCCCATAATTGCTTAAAGATCATCGTCGAATTCCACTGTCATCTCCACCACCACGGATCATCCTTTGATCTTCTCGTGAATTGCAACAAGTTCTAGTTTCCTACCTTATTACTGCTGCAATTTAGTTATCCTTATTGAAAAACCTAAAAAAATCATTCTATCTTGCTGCACAAACTTTTCGTCATAAAGTTTTCATCTCTACGATGAAAGTTGCATTGCAAAATTTTAGCCGCATAGCACTGCTTATTTGATCTTGCTGTTGCATTTTTTCTATCTAAATATCTACAAAATTTTTATGATGGCTTTGGCATTTCCTAACAATAGATTTTCTTTTAGTTTTGTCAAAAAATTATCAATATAAACTGCTGATCTTTTATGTCCAAACTGATGCACTTTAAATGCAATATTTTGCCACAGTTTATACCCGTGATCTTTGATTTTGCCAACCCTTATGCTGTCATTTTCTTTCATGAATTTGTAAGCATTACCTTTCCCTTACCAGCAGTTTCTTCATAAGTGTTACTCAAATCCTTATTTCGAACTACTGGAAAAAAATCTCATCTATAGTGCTATAATCTTTGATCTTGCTAAATCTTTCGACGAAAAAATTCTATCGCAGCACCTTCTTGTAATCTTTGATCTTGCTAAATCTTTTACCGCAATAATTTTTCATAATTTTTTTGACAACATTATCTCTCTCTTACTAGTGGATTCCCTTTTAGTTTTACTTGAATCCTTATTTCGAATTGCTGGGAAACATTATGTCTTTACTGCTAGAATTTTTTGATTAAAAATCTGCTGCTACATCTTTGTTTTTCTTTTTCTCCTTAACCTATCGAAACCTAACCATCTTGCTACCACCAACCCAGACATCTTTAGAGCATCCCTCTAGCCTTAAGACATAATTGTCATAACCTATTTTCATAACCCTAACAACACCCAAAACCGTAGCCCAAAACAATAAACCCTTGTAGCCACAATCTTCTACAACTGATCTTTCATTCGAACTTTCCACCACCCCATGCCATTGACTCGTTAATAGAAAAAGATAAAGATATCACTGATCTATAGGCATATGCCATAGCTTCACAAGATCCAATTGATGTCAAATTTGAGGCATTGGATCACGACTTGAATCGCGCTTGGAGGACAAACTACGCACTTTGTTTGCGGAGTTCAAGATTGGATAGCCACCGAGTCCAACCAAATTTCAGCAAGGAGAGCGTTCAGAGAGGCTTTTAGAGAAGGAGGGACAGCCCTCGGACATGCTTTAGCCATACATGAGGGTGGACTTCCCACAATGAGAAGGAGACCTAGTAGGGTGGATTTCGCATGCCGAACGTTAGGACTCTAGCTAGAGGAGTCCTAATTTAGTTTTATTAAAGAGGGCATACATGCAAATCCTATCTAGCTAACCCCTATTAAGAGATAAACAGGCCGACTAGGTTAGGATATTTGGAGGGAAGTAGAAGGCACGTGTAACTCTAGTTAGAGTTAGATTAGGAATCAGTAAGCAACTGGCCACCCCTAGATAGGCCGGTTTGAGGTTGCTTCTTAAAGAAGCATTATAAGTTGTTAGCAGTAGGAGTCTTACTAGGAGTTAGGATTTAGAAAGCCTATAAATAGCCTTGTAATCATCCACTTTTCTTCATGAATAGATGAATATTTTCTGCTGCCTTTGAGTAGTAACTTGGAGGGAGGAACCTCTATAGAGTTCCAAGGAGGTCGATCCTCTATAGAGATCACCCTAAGCTTAGAATCCCCAATGGTTCTAACACTTGATATCAAAGCTGCATTTTTGGTATCTCGCAGCCCTTCCATAGCCATCCATCATCCTTCCACAGCCGCCCAAAGCAATTCCCACAATTGCTTAAAGATCGTCATCGAATTCCACCGTCATCTCCACCACCACGGATCATCCTTTGATCTCCTCATGAATTGCAACAAGTTCTAGTTTCCTACCTTATTACTACTGCAATTTAGTTATCCTTATTAAAAAAACTCAAAAAAATCATTCCTATCTTGCTGCAGAAACTTTTCGTCATAAAGTTTCCATCTCTACGATGAAAGTTGCACTGCAGAATTTTAGCCAGATAGCACTGCTTATTTGATCTTGCTGTTACATTTTTTCTATCTAAATCTCTACAAAATTTTTATAATGGCTTTGGCATTTCCTAACAACATATTTTCTTTTAGTTTTGTCAAAAAATTATCAATATAAATCGCTGATCTTTTACATCCAAACTGTTGTACTTTGGATGTAATATTTTACCGTAGTTCATATCCGTGATCTTTGATTTTGCCAAACATTATGCTATCATTTTCTTTCATGAATTTGTCGGTATTACCTTTCCCTTACTAGTAGTTTCTCCTTAAGTTTTACTCAAATTCTTATTTCGAACTACTGGAAAAAAATCTTGTCTATACTGCTACAATCTTTCAACGAAAAAATTCTATCGTAGCACCTTCTTGTAATATTTGATCTTGCTAAATCTTTTACTGCCATAATTTTTCATGAATTTTTTGACAATATTATCTCTCCCTTACTAGTGGATTTCCTTTGAGTTTCACTTGAATCCTTGTTTCAAATTGCTGGGAAAAATTACGTCTTTACTGCTGGAATTTTTTTGATGAAAAATCTACTGCTGCATCTTTGTTTTTCTTCTTCTCCTTAACCTACCGAAACCTAACCATCTTGCCACCACTAACCAAGACATCTTTAGAGTATCCCTCTAGCCTTAAGACACAATTATCAGAACCTATTTTCATAACCCTAACAACACCCAAAACCGTAGCCCAAAACAATAAACCCTTGCAGCCACAATGTTCTACCACTGATCTTTCGTCTGAACTTTCCACCACCCCATGCCATTGACCCGTCAATAGAAAAAGACAAAGACATCACTGATCTATAGGCATATGCCATGGCTTCGCAAGATCCAATTGATGCCAAATTTGAGGCATTGGATCACGGCTTGAATCGCGCTTGAAGGACAAACTATGCGCTTTGTTTATGGAGTTCAAGATTGGACAACCACTGAGTACAACCAAATTTCAGCAAGGAGAGAGTTTAGAGAGGCCTCTAGAGAAGGAGGGACAGCCCTTGGACATGCTTCAGCCATACATGAGGGTGGACTTCCCATAATGGGAAGAAGGAGACCTAGTAGGGTGGATTTCGCGTGCCAAATTTTACCTCCGCTACTACCGAACGTCGGATGATGCTATGGTGGAAATCGCTATTATCCACCTTGAGGGAGATGCAATTTAATGGTACAATTGGCTAGAATATAACTATGGGGCTCTAACGTAGAATCAATTTAAGAACACACTGCTAAACTGTTGTGGACTAACGGAGTATGAAAATATCGACGGTCAACTCGTAAAGATTCGACAAACCTCTATGATTATAGAGTCCCAAACCAGGTTTCAGAAGTTATCCTACCTTGCTTATGATTGGATTGACCGGTAATTGTTAGGGACATTCATCATAGGATTCAAGTCGAAGATTAAAGGTGAGGTTAAGGCGTAGCAACCCCGTACCATAATGGATGCAATTTCTTTTGCCCGAATACAAGACGAATGACTCAACCAAGAAGCTCAAAGGATGAGGACCACTCCTAGGCCCGCGACATATAGACCTCCTTATGTTCCCAACCGTCCTTTACTGCTAAAAAAATCAACGAGAGAAGAACTACATGACAGATCGTTAGAGGGTCTTTGTTGGCATTGTGACGAATCGTGGAGCCGTGACCATCGCTGCAAAAAGGGGTGCCTACTACTGATTGAACCTATTAAAGATATGGAGGAGGAGGAGGTCCATAAGCATGAGGAAGAGGTTGTGGATGAAGAACAGTAGCCGGTTGATATTACGATGGATACTCTTGGGCCTTAAGATAATAAGAGCATATTAGGAGGCAATGGCGAGATAATCCGGAGAACAGTATGATCATAAAAAAATTGGAGGAAGAACCAAGCTCCGTGGCTCATAACAGTTGGGACTCGAAAGACTTGCGCTATATGGGACGCATTATGCTTGTGCCGAATTCTACTTGCATAAAGACCATCCTTCAAGAGATGCATTCCACACCCACGATCGGGCACTTTGGGTTCCTTAGAACCTATAAGAGAATTAAGTAAATTTTTTATTGGGTAGGAATGAAAAATATTATTATTGAATTTGTAGTACAATGTGATGTATGTCAACAATATAAAGGCGAAACAATGACAAGCCCTAGAAAATTGTAACCTCTACCCATCCTAGACTCAATATGGATCGATATATCTATGGACTTTATCGAAGGGCTGTTCTCATCACAAGAAAAAAGTACAATTCTTGTTGTGGTTGATCGCCTTACAAAGTATGCTCACTTTTGTGCTGTTTGCAATCCCTACACTGTTTCTAGCATCGCTCGGATCTTTATGGAGAATATTGTAAAATTACATGGGATGCCAAGATCTATTGTAAGTGATTGTGATAGGATTTTCACCAGCAAATTTTGGACAAAATTATTCCAGTTGCAGGGCACTAAGTTGAAGATGAGCACAGCATATCACCCACAAACTGACGGCCAAACTGAAGTGGTGAACAGGTGCTTGGAGACCTACCTCAGATGCTTCACTAGTGACCGACCAAAAGAGTGGGTAAAGTGGCTTCCCTAGGCCGAGTGGTGGTATAATACAACGTATCATTCATCCACAACATATCATTCATCCATAAAATATACTCCCTATGAGGTTAAGTATGGCCAACCTCTCTTTGTAATCCTAAAAAATGTATTGGGCACCTTTAAAGTAGAACAAGTCGATAGAGAACTATAGGACAAAGACAAAATGCTGAAGTTGCTAAAAGATAATCTTACTATAGCTTAAGCGAGGATGAAACAACAATATGATCAACACAAAGTTGAAAGAGAATTTTCAATGGGAGATTGGGTCTTTTTACGGCTCCAGCCATACCAGCAAATATCGATCCAGACCAAAGCATCTATGAAGCTTTCTCCTCGGTTCTATGGACCCTACCAGATTTTTGAGTGTATCAGAGCAGTAGCATATAGATTAGACTTACCCACCAACACCAGAATCCATCTGATCTTCCATGTGTCGTGTTTGAAGCTCATATTGGGACAAAACGAGATAGCCTAAAGTCACCTACCAAATATGACTACCCAAGGAGAGCTCTAGAGCCAACCGAGTGTCATTATTGATCGATGGATCATAACTCGATGACGACAACCCACTACTAAAGTGCTAATACAGTGGGTGAACCTACCAGCAGAAGATGCCACTTGGGAGAACTATGACGACTTAAAGATCAAATTCCCAGAATTCATGGAGCATCAGCCTCGAGGACAAGACTGATTTGAAGAGGGTGGGTCTGTTAGGACTCTAGCTAGAGGAGTCCTAATATAGTTTCATAAAAGAGGGTATACATGTAAATCCTATCTAGCCGACCCCTATTAAGAGATGAAGAGGCCAGCTAGGTTAGGATATTTGAAGGGAAGTAGAAGGCACGTACGTGTAACTCTAGTTAGCCACTCGTTATCCTAGTTAAAGAGGGGTTGGTTGAGGTGGGGTTAAGTTAGAGTTGGATTAGGAATCAATAAGCAACTAGCCACCCCTAGATAGGCCAGTTGGAGGTTGCTTCTTGGAGAAGCATTATGAGTTGTTAGGAGTAGGAGTCTTGGAGTATGAGTCGTATTATGAGTTAGGGTTTAGAAGGCCTAAATAGCCTTGTAATCATCCACTTTTCTTCATGAATAGAAGAATATTTTCTACAGCCTTTGACCAGCAACTTAGAGGGAGGAACCCCTATAGAGTTTCAAGGAGGCCGATTCCCTATGGAGATCACCCCAAGCTTAGAATCCACAAGGGTTCTAACATAAATCTATAAGAAAAATGGTTTTAATTTAGGTACCATTTTACTTTGGGTCCCTCATGAAGACCTTTACCTAATTTATCTAAGGGTCTTTGGTTGTTTATGGTTACTTCTTAAATGAATATTTGTAAGTCATATGTCCTAATCTACCACAAAAGTTGTATTTTATTTTTGGTGGCAAGTTTAGAGTGAGTCCTTTAACAAAGGTAGTTGGCTTTTGTTGGGTATTGCCCACAAAGCCTATGCCTTCTCTGAACATGACCCTTATTTGCAAGGATCATGTTTAGGGATTTATTCCCTATTTCAAAATTTTCTAATGTTGATTGCAATACAACATTTTCCTTTCTAAGTTCTTCTAAACTTTTACATTTGGTGCATGAACTATGTGATGATGATGCTATATGTATTTATTCAAATTTACTAACTAATGAATCATGATCTTTCTTAAATAATTTATAAGACTTGATAATTTTTCTAAACTTGTCATAAAGCTCAAGAAAAAATTTAATAATTTAGTTAATAAATATTAGATGACTTACTTACCTCATCATGGATGGCCATAAGAGCATAGTTGGCAACTTCTTCTTTGGAGTGGTCTTCTTCATCCGATTAGCTTGAGTCATCCCAAGATGCCGAAAGAGCCTTTTTCTTTAATTGAGGACACTCATTTTTTAAATGTCCAGGCTTCTTGCATTCAAAATATATAATGTCGTCCCATTTTGATACATTTATTTTTATAACTTCTATTTTTTTTCATAAATTTTTTGATCCTTCTTATCAATAAAGCAATGTCATTGTTCTTATCACTTGAGGATTCACTCGAGGAGTCATCATCAGTTCTCAGTGTTAAATCCTTCCTATTTCTTTGGAAGAGGTTCTTCAAGTTCGTCATGAGCTTTATAACTCAGCTCATAAGTTATAATAGATTCAGTAGGTTCTTCAAGAGGAAGATTATTTAGATCTTTAGCCTCTTGGATTGTAGTTACTTTAGGATCCTAATTTTTTGGAAGATATCTTAATATTTTACTAACAAGTTCAAAATTAGAAAAATATTTACCAAGAGCTTTAAGACCATTGATGACATCCGTGAACCGGGTGTCCATGTCTCTATGGTTTCATTCGAAATAATTCATAACTATGAACTAAAATGTTAATTTTGGACTCTTTAACATGACTAGTGCCTTCATGTGTGATTTAAAGAGTATGCCGCAATTTTATAAATAGAAACCTGATTAAATTCGTTCTTATCAAGTACACAAAATAAGACATGCATAGCCTTTGGATTTAACGAAAAATTCTTCCGTTTCAAATCATTCTATTCGTTCATTGGTTTAGAAGATTTTTCAAAATCATTTTCTACAATGTGTCATAAATCAAAATCCACAGAAATTAAGAATATACGCATCCTTGTTTTCCAATAGGTGTAATATGTCTAATTGAATATGAGAGGACGTGAAATTAGGCGACGATAATACAATCACCGACCCGAGCGGTACAACCGTCGCCCACCAGCGTTACAACCGTTAGGAATCCCAGAAAAGTAATACCCTCCACTTTTCCAACCCCGACTTGTACCTTCAGTTGACTAATTCTCAGGTAAACCAATTGAGCTCAACCTAAGCTCAATCCATCCCCATAGTAGACCCGATTACCTCACATTGAGTTGATTTGGGTTCCTTCCAAATCAAACTCAATTAGGACTCAACCTAACTATGACTCACTTGATTACAACCATACATGACCATCAAGTCTAATAATTGACCTAACCCCGATAATCTGGCAACCTCCGGCATTCTTCCGATAAGTTTTATGTTCTTCTTCCGGTAATCTCCCAACGTGTTCCCAGCAAGCTTCCTGATTTCTTCGGTAAACTCTATATGTTAAGGATTAAATTGGCACTAAGAGGGGGGTGAATTAGTGCAAGATTAATCATGCTCATTTAAAAACCTTTGCTTTCAGAAATTAAAGAAGAAAAAGTAGAAGCTTCTTTTTATATTTAGACAAAAATGATTTAAAGCCAATTTGAAAGAAGTAGAGAGATTGAAGCTTGGTTTTAACTATAAGCAAATTAAGAGCAATAAAGAGTAAAAAGCAAAGCAAATAAAGACACTCACAGTTATAGTGGTTCAACCTCAACCTGGCCTATATTCACTCCCTAGTCCTCTTCTCCGAGGCCTATCGATATTCACTATCAATCTGCTTTGGGTGAAGATCAAACCCTTACACCTTCCTTTTACTAGGCTTAGGAGATGAACCTTACAACCTTACAAAGGAGATTTACAAGTATTACAAGACTTTCCTCACTCCCCTACTGTCACGGACTTAGCTGAATTTGCCTAAGCCATGCGGCACCCTTGCGGCACTCCCGAAGACTTAATTGAAATTGCCTAAGTCGTGAAGCAACCTTGCCCACTGTTCTAGACTTAGCTGGGATTGCCTAAGTCATGAAATGCCCAAAGCATTATTTGTCCGCACAGGGTCAGCCCTCTTACAACCTCTTAAGGTCCCGTAGGACCTGCAAAGAAGAAGTTGATTAGCTTAGAAACGAGTGACGGACACGTCCCGACGTCTCGCAAAGTGGAAAGCTATATAAGCAATTTGTCGAACACCTTGAGTGCAACTGAGAAAAGAGAGAAAGAGAGCGAAATAGGACTTTGGAGGGTTGTAGGAATGGTCGCAAGTCCACAAATGACAGTTCCCAAGGTATCGGACGCAAGACAAGTTCAATTGCTAATGAACGCCTATGCCCGACATATACCCGAAGCCCCATCCAGCCCGGTGCCACTCGAGGGGTTCCAAGGTGCTAAAATTATTGACATTTTACACCACTCAGAAAGGTTATTGTGGCATACAAAAAAGACCCAAAAATAGGATTGTTTTGGCTCTGTGCAGTGAAGGATCGTTTTACAGCCTTCTACACTACTTTTGCTCACATTTCTTAGGTAAAAACACATAAACTCAAGGCAAAACAAGCTGCCAAACATATGTACAAGCAAGAAAAAGCAACGAACAGTTCACGGAGCGAAGATATTGCGGTTGAGCGACATCCGTTCGTGACACTACCCAGTTTTTTCTTACAAGTTTAGCATACAATTTTTTCTCAGAATTTCTAGCCCAAAAATATTGTGTGAAATGCAAGAAAACTTGGGATATTTATAGGCTCTAATTGGTTTTAGAATTTGGAGCCAAAATTTCAAACACACTCGAAAAGGCCGGGTACAAGCGGTATCGTCGTCGACGCCAATGGCACCGCCATCGAAAGTAGCCCAAAAAATAGGGTGATGATGGTACAACCATCGACCTAGGCAGTACAACTGTCACTTGGGCTATACGACCATCACTCACTAGTGGTACAACCGCCGGGAATATTAGAAAAGTGATTCCCTCCACTTTGCTAATCCCAACTTGTACCTACTGTTGATCAATTCTCAAGTCAACCAATTGAGCTCAACCTGAGCTCAATCCATCCCTATAGTGGACTCAGTTTGCCTCACTTGAGTTAATTTAGATTCCTTCCAAATCTATCTCAAGTAGAACTCAAACCTTAATCGATGCTAACTATGACTTAATTAATTATAATCACTATAGCTAACAAATCTAATTTAATACATTCTCAACTCCCGACAAGCTTTTTTGGCTACTCCCAATAATCTTCCAATGAGTCTCTTAGTCTTCTTCTGGTAAACTCCCTTGCGTCATCTTGGCAAGCTCCCAATCTCCTTCAGCAAGCTTCCGCAAACCCCCGGTAAGCTTCTGATACCCTCGGCGAGCTCGCGACGCAAGCGAGTTCCCAACAGCATCGTCGTAACTATGGCCCGATGCCTAGACTTGACTTTGGCCAAACCTCTGATTGTAATTTTCTTTCCATCGTAATTAATCTTGCATCAATCATCTCTAACACAAATGTTAGATTAATAACTCATCAATTGATTTCATCATCAAAACCCGAGATTCAATAATCTTTCCCTTTTTGATGATGATAATCAATTGATGATGGGAGTTAAACCTTACTCCCCTAAATCTATGCCATACTTCAGATAAGGAAAACTTAAATTCAAAAGAACCAACCACTCTTGACTTTTTGTATCATAACATCCATTTATCAAATTTTGAAATGATATGCCATGAATTTCAAAATCAAATTATCAATGATATAAACATTAATTTCAACCAACAATGAATCATTAAAATTTTAAAGTATATAATATGAATTTCAAAATTATGCATCAATTATACATTAAGTTGAAATTCTCTTCCTTAAGTCATCAATTATTTCTCCCTCTTTGTTTATCAGCAAAAATAGAAGAAATATCCATTTTTTATTTTTCTATATATATCATCAAAATATCATTTCTCCCCCTTTGTCATCAATAAAAAAGTGAAATGTTAGAGCAAATAATTTCAAGGCACATGTGTCATTACTCCCCTTTAGTAAAATAGGATATGAGCCATAATTTCTTCGTGAAAAATTTTCTTCCCCTTTATCATGTATCATTTTTCATATATGTGTCATCAATATACTATTCTCCCTTTTTGTTATCAACAAAAAGAGTTAAAATAATAAGAAATAATTTCATGATACATAAACTCATCATGTGTCAAAATTTTTATATTTTTACAGAATATATACTGATTGAATATTTAATACTTCATTGGTCCCCCTTAGTAAAACATAATTTTCTCATGAAAATTTTTCTTTCCATTTTCGTGAATAAGAAAGAAAAAGAAATGAAAGGGAGGGTTGTCAAAGATCCAAAAAATAAAAAAGAAATGGTACATTCATAAAAAATTTAATATTAAAAGCTCATATCAACATCATAGAAGTTTATGTCATATATTTTTTTAAACATTGATCAAGATTCATGAAACAAGAATAATCTTTAAAAATATCTCGTCATAACAATTTGAATCCCCTTCTTATATTTATTTTAACAAGAATCATTTTGAAAGTAAGCTTAAAAATATGAGAAATCCAAGAAGAATTAAGAGCTACTCATACATTTAAATTCATTTCATGTAAATTCCAAGAAAAAATAGCAAATAGCAAATAGCAAATCATTCATTGTAAAAATCATCTCATTTAAATTCCGATAAGAAACACAATTTATAAAAGTCACAAATTGTAAATCATGTATTTTGTAAGTATTTAGAAAATATAAAAGTTTAAATTTTCTTCTACGCAAATGTTCCTCATATGTTATAAGATTCATGATATCTAATTTTCTTTTAATCATATTGATAAGTTTATCTCCCCCTTTGGTCATTAAAAAAATATGATAGTATAATTTTTTTTTGCATCCATGTTCTAAATATAACGAAAGGAATCATTTTATTAAGGATAAAAAATCAAATTATAATTACTAAAGACATAATTTCTTTTAATAAATCTCTCCCCTTTTTTCTTTAAAAATGAGTCTTAGGGGATTAGATACTCTTGATTCATTCAAGATAAATCTTAAGACCCTAATTCATTTAGATAATATTTTTAATAAAATAAAATAATAATCTTGATAAAAATCTCCATCATAATTATTAAGATCATAAATTATATTTTATTAAAAAGTAAAAATCATAGAGATTTAAGCGTGATTCCCATAAAGAATATGTGAATTAAAAAAATCAAAGAAATGTTCATGATAAAACAAATCTCTTTTAACTTTCAACTAATCATAAATTTAAAAATATTAATTTTGGTGATAAGTTATACCATTCATAAGTTATAAAATAAATCATGTCAAGAAAGATATTAATATCATAAGACATTCATGAATTTCAAAACACATGATTTAATTTAATAAATCTCCTCCTAGATAATAAAATGGAATCTTAAGAGATCAAAGAAGAGTCTTCATTCATAAAAATATCAAATTATAAATATCTAGATCTTAGTTAATTTCAAGGAAGAAAAAAATAAAAGATCTTGATTTGTATATATAAAACAACAAGTTGTCAAGAATATAGTTTATAAGAAGATTTTCAAGTTATAGATCCAAAGAGACAAATTATAATTCAAGTTGTCAAGAACGAACTTGATTTATATAAGGATTTCAAGTTACAATTTTTCAACTTGTCAAGATCATGATATAATAATCAAAATATCAATAAAGTTAGATAGATTCATTAATCTCTTTTTAAAAAGTTATTTAAAAATATCTAAAATCATTATCAAAAATCATTTTCCAAAAAATTTCAATGAAGGCAACATAGATTATTTTTCAAAAGAAAATAGTTAAAGTTCTCTTATTCATTTTTTGTAGTTTAAGAGATTCAATAATAATGATATCATTTTATATGTGGTTGAAGGATTGATAGGATAAAAACTTTTCAAGAGGAATTATCCTCCTTTTTAGTCGTTTCATATGTTTTATTTCAAGAATACTTTTTAAATCAATTAATTATCATTTAAGATTGAAAACTAAATTTTATTCTTGAAGGAATCATCAAGGTAATTACTATAACACATCAAAATGATAAAACATTTTTAAAGCAAAAATTCAACCTATCTCAATTTCAACTTTTAAATGAGTCTAACTCTTCAAACATAATGTAAGGAGTTGATAAACTCATTTTCAAATTTTTATTTATTCTATTCTTAAATTTAAAAGTAATCTATCATTTAACAAAACACATTCAATCTTAACATACAACTATTCGACCATTTAAATCAATCATTCAACAATAATATTTATAAGCTAACTTAGTCAAAAACATCATAATATTTAAGTCATTCAACAATAGTCTTTACATTAAAATCAACAAATATTCAAGCCAATGAGTTTGAACCTATTATTCAATCATCATCAAAATCTCATTTTTATAAATTTCAATATAAATATTTTTTTATTAACAATAACTTAGGTTCTTTAGTTCTAGTTTTAACATGCTCTAACTATGTATTATCATTCTTAATCGAAACACAATTAACATTAATGAACCATAATGAGATTTCTTATCAATAAACTTAATTCCAATAATTTTTCTTATTATTGTTACTTAGGTTAGTGAGCATGAAAGAGTGTTAGATCTCAAGTCATATGTCTCTAGCATCAACTTTTAAGATACCATTTAGTGCTCCTAGCCTTGTTAGGAGACAACTCTATAAGATGAGAGGTTTTATTTTTGGTACACATTTGAGTTTGAGTCCCTCATGAAAGATTCTTCCCATTTTCTCTAATGGCTTGAGGTTGTTTATGGTTCCGTTAGGAACATAAATTAATTTATATAGACTCTAATTTCTAAATAAATATTTGTATGCTTTATGTCCTAAGTTACCACAAAAGTTACATTTAATTTTTGGTGATAAGGAGTGTAATGTAGGTCTTCTAATAAGCTTTTGATGAGTATTGCTCACAATGTCAATACCTTCCGTATGAACATGACCCTTATCAACATAGCTCATGTTCAGAGACATATTGTCTATCTTAGGCCTTTTGAGAGTTTGTTGTAGTATGTCATTTTATTGTTTAATTACCTCCAATGGCTCACACTTAGAACAAGAAAAACATGATGTTGATGCATCATTCAAGATTTTATGTTTTGTGCATGAATTGTGTGATGGAGTTACTTTATGCATTTATTCAAGTTTACTAATTGGTGATGCATGCTCCTTTTTAAGTAGTTTATATGATATGTTAATCATTCTAAATTTATCATAAAGCTCATGAAAAGAAAGTAATAACTCATTAAAAGTAAAAGAGCTTTCAGGTGGGTTACTTACCTCATCATGGTTTGCCACAAGCATAAAATTCTTCACTTCTTGATTGTGCATTTTATCTTCGGAGCTTCTCGCCTTCTTGCATTCATAGCAAGAGATTTTATTCAATTTAGGTTCATTTTTATAGTTTTTGTTCATTAATTTATCCGGTTCATTTGTCAAAAGTTCAAGGTTCTCATCACTCGAGATTTCACTCGAGGAGTTATATGTTCTTCTCAGTTCAAATTCTTTTCTATTCTTTGGAAGGTGTTCGTAGGTTTTCAATGTCAAATCCTTCATGTTCTTTGGAGGGTATTCTTTTTATTCATTTTTGTAAGATATTTCATTTAATGATTCATTTAGACTAAGTATGCTTTTATGTGTCAATTCTAATATATGCCAAATCTCAAAAGCCGAATCACAAGAGGAAATCCGATCAAATTCGTTTTTGTTTAAAGTAAAAAAATATTTATAGCTTTGATATCTAAAGAAATCACATGTTTTTCATTATCATTCCAATAATTTATTTGATTGGATGACTTCTGAAAATCATTTTTGACAATACACCATAAATCAAAGTCTATAGAAATCAAGAAAATATACATTCGAATTTTCCAAGAGGTGTAGTCCATCCCATTAGACATAAGAGGACTTGTGATGCATTGACCCTTATTCGTGCCAAACAAAATTATTTACTCAAATGGGTGTTAGTCTAATGAGTAAGACCTTGCTTTGATACCAATTGTTAGGATCAATTGACACCAAAAGAGGGGGGGGGGGGATGAATTAGTGCAAGATTGATCGTGCTTGTTTAAAAACCTTTGCTTTCGGAAAGTGACAAAAGAAAAACATAGCTTCTTTTTATATTTTGACAAAACCGATTTAAAGCCAATTTAAAAGTAGTAGAGAGATTGAAGCTCTATTTTAACTATAAGCAAATTGAGAGGAATAAAAAGTAAAAAAAAACAAAGCAAATAAAGATACTCATAGTTATAGTGGTTCATCCTCAACCTGGCCTACGTCCACTCCCGAGTCCTCTTCTCCAAGGCTCACCGATGTCCACTATCAATCTTCTTTGGTAAAGATCAAACCCTTATTGTTTCATTTCTACTTTTACCAAGCTTAGGAGATAAACCTTACAACCTTACAAGGGAGATTTATAAGTATTACAAGACTTTCCTCGCTCACCTAGCTTAGGAGATAAACCTTACAACCTTACAAGGGAGATTTATAAGTATTACAAGACTTTCCTCGCTCACCTACCCCTTTTCTTTTTCTTATAAGCTTAACACTTAATTTTTTCTCAGAATTTCTAGCCCAAAATTATTGTGTGAAATATAAAAAAACTTGGGGTATTTATGTGCCCCAATTGGCTTTAAAATTTAGAGCCAAAATTTCAAATGCAGTAGGAAAAGCCGGGCACAGGCGGTACCACCACCGGCGCCACTGTCGAAAGCAGCTCGAAAAATAGGATGGCGGCTATACAACTGCCAACCTGGGTGGTACAATCACCACTTGGGTGGTTTGATCGCCGCTCATTAGCAGTATAATTTTTGAGAATCCTTGAAAAGTGATTCCCTCCACTTTTCCAATCCTGACTTGTACCTTATGTTGATCAATTCTCAGGTCAACCAATTGAGCTCAACCTAAGCTCAATCCATCCCCATAGTGGACCTGGTTTACCTTACTTGAATTAATTTAGATTCCTTCCAAATCTAACTCATGTAGGACTCAAATCTTAATTGATGCTAACTATGACTTAATTAATTACAATCACCATGGCCAACAAATCTAATTCAAGACCTTCCTAACTCCCGATAAGCTTTTCAGATACCCCCGATAATCTTCCGGTGAGTCTCTTGATCTTCTTCCAGTGAACTCTCTTACTTTATCTTGGCAAGCTATCGATCTCATACGACAAGCTTCCGGTGAGCCCCTAGCAAGATTCCGATACCCTCGACGAGCTCCCGACGCACTCCATGCGAGTTCCCAACAGCATCGTCCTAACTCCGGCCTGATGCCTGGACTTGACTTTGGCCAAACCTCTGATTATAATTTTCTCTTCATCGTAGTTAATCCTACATCAATCTCTCTAACACATATGTTAGATCAATAACCTATCAATTAATTTCATCATTAAAATCTAAGATTCAACACTAGCAAACTCCCGGCGAGCTCCCACTACATCATCCGAACCTTGGCCCGATGCCCAATCTTAATACTAACCCATCATCTAGTTGTAAATCCTTTCTACATCATAGTTAAACCTACATTACTTCCTCTAACACATATGTTAGATTAAACATCAATTGATTTTATCATCAATATCCAAGATTCAACAGTAAGAAAATTGCCGGAGGTTGCCGGATTGTCGCGAGTTAGATCATTTTTAAACTTGATGGTCATGAATTGTTGTAATCAAGTGAGTCATAGTTAGGTTGGAGTCTAACTTGAGTTAGATTTGGAAGGAATCTAAATTAACTCAAGTGAGACAAACCAGGTCCACATTTGGGTTTGGATTGAGCATAGGTTGAGCTCATTTGGTTGACCTGGAAAGGGGTTAATTAAAGGTATAAGTCGGGAATAGAAAAATAGAGAAAAACACTTTTCTGAGATTCTCAATAGTTGTACCACCTAGGTCGACGGTTGTACCATCACCACCCTATTTTCAGGGTGGCATTCTACTATTGTACCACCGGTGCTTGTGGCTGTACTGCCCGTATCCGAATGTTTCATATATGTTTGAATTTTTGGCTTCATTTTTTGAAGATAATTAGGGTCTATAAATACCCCAGGTTTTCTTTCATTGAGCACAAGAATTTTATGTAAGAAATCTAAGAAAAATAGTGTGTTAAAAGTGTGCAAGAAAAGAAAATGGGGTAAAGGAGTGAGTAAGAAAGTTTATAATCTTTGTAAAAGTCTCCCTTGTGAGTTGTAAGTAAAATAGTATAAGAGTTTGGTCTTCACTCGAAGAAGATTGGTAGTGGACACCGGTGGGCCTCGATGAAGGGGACTCGAGAAGTGGACGTAGGCCAAGTTGTGGTCGAACCACTATAAATTGTGAGCATCTCTTTACATTGTCTTTTTTATTATACATATTCTTATACGGAGCTTTCCTTTGGCAAGAGCATAACTTAGCTTTGTTCAATAGCTTATTGCTCACTTACTCAATGAAACGCTTCTTATTTCTGATTTTACTTCAAATAAAAGTTTTTTTAAAATGAGATTCAGTTATTCAACTAATTCACCCCACCCTCCCCCCCCCCCCCCCCCCCCCCCCTTAGTGTCAATTGATCCTAACAATTGGTATCAGAGGAAGGTTTTACTCATTGGACTATACTAAACACTGAAGTGAGTAAATTACTTCGTTTGACATGAACGAGGGACATTCTATTACATGTCTTCGTATGCTCAATAGGACGGATTACACATATTAGAAAACAAGCATGTGTATTTTTCTGATTTCTATGGATTTTAATTTATGACATATAGTTTTGAAAAGTCTTCCAAACCAATGAACGAATGGAATGATTTAGAAAAGAAGGATTTTTTGTTAAATGCAAAAACAATGTATGCTTTATTTTGTACACTTGATAAGAATGAATTTAATTGAGTTTCTATTTGTGAAACTGCTACTAGTTACAAGTACTCTACAAGCCAATCACGTGAGTGATGGTACGTGTGACACATTGCATGATCTTTTTACTTATGATTAATATCGATATATTCTCATATTATATTATCTGTTGCATATATATATTATGATGTCCTTGACTCTGTGTAATGAGAATCAGATCGTAATAAGATCACGATAATGATATCGATTCACCTTTAAATATGGATCCTAAACAATCCCGGTTATAGGTTACTCGAGAGGGACATCGAGATAACCGGACAGATCGGTGTATAATATACCCATCCATATGATGGAGGTGGCTGGTCTCAAAGCCACTTGTGTAGAGACACTAAGGATATATAGTACATGTGTTCATTGGAGAATGAGTTCACTAGTTGATCCGTTTATCGAATATTGTATGGTTATTAAAGATACCTAATGTTAAACAGTGATTCCATAGTCCCAGTTGTGTATCTGGTCCTTAGACTTGAGACACCAAGGATGTCTTGTATGAGTATTTCTTTCTTTGACGCCACACTTACCGGTTTGGAAAGTTTCAGATCTAGTACAATTGGTTATCGGGATTGGTAGCCAACCTTACGAAGGTAATTGAGTGTCCATAGAGGATCATCCACTCTCGATATCACGAGAGGAATATCTCATATGTGCTTGAATCCCTGGCCAGGGTCATTCGGATTGAGAGAGAAAGAGTTCTCTGGTAGAATCCAATTAGAGCAAGACAAACTGATTTTGTATGTGACATGACAGTACCATATCCAATATACAATCTCTGGGATATTAGTTAGATGAGGGATTATAGATACACGGTAACTATGGACAGACAGGTCTGATGGATTTGATCCCCCTATACTGTTTGGGGGACTATGGCATAGTGGCCTAGTACATCCATAATCGATGAGTCGAGTGAATTATTATGGGGATAATAATTCACTATATCAGAAGGAGTTCTGATAGGAGTGACTCACAGCCAGCTTGGTATCGGGCCTAGAGGATCACACACATATGATGGATGCTTCAACGAATAGAGGATTGGATGAAGATCCAATTAGCCCCTATTCTCATTAGATAAGACTCTATGCTGATGGGCCCCTTGATTAAGGCCCAATTAGAGGCCTAAGGAGATTATTGGATAGAGATCCAATAATACAAGGTTAGTAGGTAATTGGATAGAGATCCAATACCCAGTAAGGCAGGAGCCCTAGGGTTTTTGGTGGCTCTCTATAAATAAGAGGGGAGACTCATGGTTGATAGGCTGTAGCCTTAGTCACCCCCTCCTATTCTCCTTCCTCCTCTGCTCAAAAGTTGCGAGATCAGATTGGATGAGTTTCGCTGCAGAGATCCATCGTGTGGATACCACTAGAGAGGAGGACGCTTGACCTCCTTCATCCTCTCCATCCGGATTTGGAGTATAGGGATATATGATCTCCCTAGGGAACCAATCTCTCACACATGATGCGGTTTTTCGATTTTGCATTTTGTTTCTCGCGACCCTAATCTTTTGCACGATGATTTGATCTGCATGAGAAACCGATTTTTTTGTTTTGATTTTCGCTACACATGTGATACGCCTGCTGAGGTTTCCCAACAACTGCATATAATATTTGGCATACACTTGAAATCACATATGAATGCACTAGTAGAGTTAAAGAGTCTAAGATTAATATTTTAGTTTATAGTTATAACTTGTTTTGAATGAAACCAAGTGAGACATGTACACTTGGTTCATGGATGTCGTAAATGGTCTAAAAGCTCTTAGTAAAAGTTTTTCTAATTTTGAACTTATTAGTACAATATTAAGATCTCTTCTAAAAAGTTGGGATCCTAGAGTAACTACAATTCAAGAATCTAAAGATTTTAATAATTTTCCTCTTGAAGAACTTATTGGATCACTTATGACTTATAAACTGAGCTGTAAAGTTAATGATAAATTTGAAGAACCCCTTCCAAAGAATAAGAAGAACTTGATACTAAGAACTACTAATGACTCCTCGAGTGAAACCTCGAGTGATGAGAATAATGACATTGCACTATTGATAAAAAAAATTAAAAAAGATGAAAAATAACAAAAATCATAAAAATAAAAATAAACTAAAAGGAATAATATAATATGCTTTGAATGTAAGAAGCTAGGACATTTCAAAAGTGAATATCCACTATTGAAGAAGAAGGCATCATACAAGAAGATGGCTCTCGCGGCAACTTGGGATGACTCAAGCTCATCGAATGAAGAAGATCACAATAAGAAAAAGGTTGCCAACTATGCTCTTATGGCCATCTATGACGAGGTAAGTGAGTCTTCCAATATCTCATTTACTAAATTATTAAATATTTTTCATGAGCTTTATGATGAATTTAGAAAAATTAGCAAGTTTTATAAACTTCTTAATAAAGAGAATGATTCACTAGTTAGTAGATTTAATTAAATACATGAAGCATCACCATCACTTAGTTCATGCACCAAATGTGAAACTGTAGAGGAACTTAGTTTGTCAACTCCTTGCTCTATGTGTAAAGAGTAAGACTCGTTTAAATGTTGGAATTGAGATAGATTGAATTTTTGTTTTGAAGATATTTTATTATTTTTATATATTATAGTAATGACCTTGATGATTTCTTCTAGAATAAAATTTGATTTTCGGTCTTAAATGATAATTCATTGATTTGAAAAATATTCTTGAAATAAATCACATGAAACAACTAAAAAGAGGATAATTTTTTTTGAAAATATTTTTATCCTATTAACTCTTCAAAAAGGAGATAAAATGATACCATTATTGTTGAATCTCTTAAACTATAAAAATAACTTGATGATTTAATTTTAAAAAGGTTACTGTCTAAATCATGATCTTGAAATCTTAAAAATTATAATTTGAGATCTTTATATAAACCAAGAAGATTTCTTCCCTTTATTAAAAAGAATTTATAAATGAATCATAAGTTTATCTTTTTGGAACTAGAATATGAATATGTTTATAAACATGATCTTGATGATTTGAAATTACTTATATATAAATTGAGATCATGTATTTCCATATCTCATTTTACAAAATCATGATCTTTAATTTCTCGATATTTTTAACTTAAAAATTTTCATGAATTAAGATTGCTTACAAAATTGATCTCTTAAAATTTCTTTTTGTTATCTAAGAGGAGAGATGTCAAATTGAATCATGACCTTTAATATTCATGAATTGATATCTTTCATATCATGATTTATGACTCTCTTATATTCATGAATGATATATTCTATTACTTTAAGATTTTTTATACTATTTGTTATGATCTTAAAATTAATTTTGTACTATTGTATTTTAATTTCTGCTTTGACAATGACCAAGGGGAGACAAAAGTCATATTTTACAATAAAGAAATGAAATACTTTCATTGTGAAAAACGTTCTAACATTGGATGAGGAGCGATTTGCTTAAAAGAAAATTAGGAATCTTAAATACATGATATTTGCATGATTTGATTTCTCTTTTACTTAGAATTTTAAATACAAGAGATTTCTTGATTACTTATGTTGAAATTCATTAACAAAAAAGGAGGGACAAATTTATTAAATCATATCTTTTGGTACTCAAAGATTTAATTTTTTAATGATATGATCCCCTTGTACTTTTGGGTGTAGTTAGAACATGGATGTAAAAGAAAAATTATACTATCATATTCATTTTTAACAATCACAAAGAGAAAGAAAATTGATATCTTAATAACAAAACCACTAGATGAGGAACAATTTGATTATAAGAAAATTTAAAATAATTTTAATGCATGAGTTGTCATCATATTCTTGTTTTTTGTAAAATGAGCTTTTTATTAAAACTTATATGAGATTATTTTAAATTATTCAAATGTATATGTTCTTGTAATTGCATAAATAGCTCTTAATTCTTCTTGGATTTCTTGATTCTATTTTAGCTCTCTTCTGAAATGATTTTTCTTGAAATTGACATTACAAGAATGAGATTCGAAATTTTTGTGATGAGATATTTTTTATCAAGGATTATTTTGATTCATGAATCTTGATGAATATTTATAAAAGAATCTTGATGAATATTCATGTGATATTTGTGATGACATGAACATTACAAGAATGAGATTCACGAATCTTGATGAATATTCATGAGATATTTATGATGACATGAATTTTTATGATATTTGATATAAGCTCTTTTCTGTATTCTCTCTCAAAAATTATTTTGATTCATAGATCTTTTATATCCTTGATGAATACTTTTGAATGTATCACTCCTCACTTAATATTTTTTTTTTTGTGGATACTAAATTTTTGGATCTTTGACACCTCATCCCCTTCATTTCTTCTTTCTTATTCACAAAAGGGAAGAAAAAATTTTATGAGAAAATTATGTCTCTTATCTTATTTTACTAAAGGGGAGCAATGATGCTCAATATTTCATCATTTTGTTGATAACAAAGGGGGAGAAATGACATTTGATGAACATGTAAGAAAAATGGTAAAATAGGTATTTCTTTTTTAATAAACAAAAGAGCTTGCCGAAGGTGATCGGGAGCTTACCGGGAATATGTCGGGGATTTAGCAGAAGATGACCGAGACTCACCGAGAAGATCGCTTGGAGTTGGGAAGGTCACTTGACACATTGGTCAAATTGATTGTATTTATATGCCTTAGTATGTCATAGTTAGCATCAGTTTGGTTTAAAGTCCAACTTGAGTTAGATTTGGAAGGAATCAAAATTAACTCAAGTGAGGCAAACTGGGTCCATGTTTAGGTTTGGATTGAGCTGAGATTGCACTCATTTGGTTGACTTGGAAAGGGGTCAACTGATGGTACAAGTCGGGAATAGAAAAGTGTAGAAAATACTTTTTTTCAGAATTCTCGATGGTAGTACCATCGGTGACTGATATTGTACCACCTAGGTCGATGGTTGTACCACCGCCATCCTATTTTTAGGGTAGCTTTTGGTGGCAATACCGCCAGCATCGGTGGTTGTACCACTTGTATCCAAATTTTTTTCAAATATTTTTAAATTTTTTGCTCTATTTTCTGAAGTCAATTGGGGTCTATAAGTACCCCAAGTCTTTTTGAATTAAGCATAAGAAATTGGCAAGAAAACTATAAAAACAAAGTGTGCTAAAAGTGTATAGGAAAAAGAAAGGGGGTAAGGGAGTGAGCAAGAAAGTGTTGTAATCCTTATAAAGGTCTCCCTTGTGAGTTGTAAGTGAAATACTTTTAAGGTTCCTCTCCCGAACCTGTGAAAAGAAGAGTGAGAAGTGTAAGGGTTTGGTCTTCACCCGAAGAAAATCAGTAATGGAGACCGGTGGGCCTCGACGAAGAGGATTCGAGAAGTGGACGTAAGCTAAGTTGTGGCTAAACCACTATAATTTATCAATTTTTTTCTCTTTGTTTAATTTTAGGATTCATTAGCTAAATCGATATTTTTTGATCTTAAGTTTGATTCGCTCACGTATTCAAATTCCAAGAAACGCTTTCAATTTTTTATTTTACTTTGAGCGAAAGTTGTCCTAAACCAATGTTTTCAAAACTTGCACTAATTCATCCTCCCCCTTAGTGCCAATTGATCCTAACACAATTGATACAATAAGTCTGGGAGGTAGTAAATACACATTTATTATTGTAGATAATTATAGTAGATGCACTTGGACATATTTTTTGGCACACATAAGTGATTGCTTTAAATATTTTTCAAAATTTTATAAACTTATTCAAAATGAAAAGGCTTTATGATTTCATTTATTCATAGTGATCATGGTAGTGAGTTTCAAAATCGTGATTTTTAAAATTCTTGCAAGTCAAATGAGTATAACCATAATTTCTCTACTTCATGAAACCCACAACAAAATGGGGTAGTTGAAAGAAAAAGTAGGAGCTTACAATAGATGACAAGAACCATGTTAAACGAACATAGCCTATCCAAATATTTTTAGGACGAAGCAATTAACATGACATGCTATGTTATGAACAGGTTTCTCATAAGACCTTTATTCTCCAAAACTCCTTATGAATTATGGAATAATAAAAAACCTAATATTTTATATTTCAAAGTGTTTGGTTGTAAATATTTTATTTTAAACAAAAAAGATGCATTAGGAAAGTTTGATGCAAAATCCAATGAAAGCATATTTCTTGGTTATTCCTCATGTTCAAAAGCCTATCGTGTTTCTAATAAAAGAACACTAGTTATTAAGGAATCCATCCATATTATTTTTAATGAGGTTCTTGAACTAAAGAAAGTTGATTTTGATGATGATTTTAATTTTGGTACTTTAAATTTGAATAAAAATTCTCATCTCCAAAGCAACTTGGATGCATCTACTTCCAACGAATCCTTACCCAAGGAATGTAAGTATATATATGCTTATCCTAAGGAGCTAATAATTGAATATACATCAAAAGGTTTCAAACTCATTTGTTTTTTAAAAAATTTTGTGTTAATGCCGCCTTTTTATCTCAAATTGAACCAAAATGCATTGATGATATCCTAAAAGATGATTCTTGGGTTGTCGCAATGCATGAGGAATTGAATCAATTTGAGAGAAATAAGGTATGGGCGCTTGTTCCTAGACCTAATGACTTAATATAATTAGCACTAAATGAGTCTTTAAAAATAAGTAAGATGAATCTAGTATCATGGTTCAGAATAAGGCTAGATTAGTGGCCAAAGGTTTCACCCAATAAGATGTATTGCTTTTGAAGAGACATTCGCTACAAGACTTGAAGCCATCAGGATGCTCCTTTATCTATGCTTCTTTTAATAATTTCAAATTATTTTAAATGGATATTAAAATCATATTTTTTAATAGTTTTATTTCTAAAGAAGTTTATGTTGAACAAATCCGGATTTGAAAATGTTCTTTTTTCAAATCATATTTTTAAATTATCAAATGCACTTTATGGATTGAAGCAAGCCCCTAGGGTTTGGTATAAGAGACTTAGCTCTTTTCTTATTTAGAATAATTTTTTTAAAGGCAAGGTGAATACCATATTATTTATTAAATATTTTAAAAATAATTTTCTTATTATTCAAATTCATGTTGATGATATTATTTTTGGTTCTACTAATGAGTCTTTATGTGAATCTTTTGCTAAAAGTATGAGCCAAGAATTTGAAATGAGTTTGCTAGGTGAATTAACATTTTTCATAGTATTACAAATTAAGTAATTGAATGATTGTATTTTCATTGGTCAAACTCAGTATACTTTGGATTTTTTAAAATAATTTAGTATGGATAGTGCTAAGGCTATAAGCACACCTATGAGCACTCTACAAAATTGGATTTGGATAATGAAGGAGAAAGTTTTGATCAAAAAACCTATAGATGAATGATAGTAGTTTGCTATATCTAACTACAACTAGACCAGATATTATGTTTAGCGTTGGAATGTGTGCAAGATTTTAGTTTAATCCTAAATAATCTCATTATAAGGCAGTTAAACAAATATTTAGATATTTAAAAGGAACTTCAAATCTAGGATTATGGTATCCTAAATTCAAAAATTTTGATTTAATTACCT
This sequence comes from Ensete ventricosum, assembly GCA_029747655.1. NCBI lineage: Eukaryota > Viridiplantae > Streptophyta > Magnoliopsida > Zingiberales > Musaceae > Ensete > Ensete ventricosum. The sequence continues at coordinate 21,759,874 of JAQQAF010000006.1, forward strand.
ATGCTGATGCCGACTTTGGAGGTTGTAGAATAGATAGAAAATGTACATATAAAACATGTCAATTCCTAGGACACACATTTGTTTCTTGGTCTTCCAAGAAGCAAAAATCTATTGCATTATCCACAACCAAGGCTGAATATGTAGCGGTAGGTGCATGTTGTGCACCAGTAATCTGGATGAAGAACACTTTAGATGATTATGGATTTTACTTAAAAAATATTTCTATAAAATGTGATAATACAAGTGCTATTTGTTTAACAAAGAATCACATTCAACATTCTAGGACTCAGCATAAAGATATTAGGCATCATTTTATTACGGATCATGTTAGCAATAATGATATATCTTTATATTTTATTGATACAAAGCATCAATTAGCGGATATTTTTACTAAACTGTTAAACGAGGAACAATTTGATTTTATTAGGAAAGAAATAGACATCTTGAATCTACCAAATGCATGAACTTTTTACATATATGTTTTGATCAGTATCTTGGTTTCTTATTTTTCATGACTTAAGTTTTTCTTTTGAATCAAGATCGTTTCCTATGATTCCTCTTCTTGATATTTACAAAAGGAGAATTTTGTCGAAATGATTCATGTTTTTTTTCACGATTTGATCTTTCATGTGATGATGTTGATGCAAATTTTTGCACTATTGAATCCTTCCCGTCGATGACAAAGGGGGAGAATAACTTAGAAACTTAGCACATCCTAAAAGAGAAGACAACTTGCATGTTACAAAGAGGGAGAAGTTCTGCTGATGCATATATGATGTACTTTAATAGAGTGAAGTTATTATGATAATTTAAAACTTGTATCATCCATGATATGATGTAATTTGATGATTTGAAATTATGCATAAAATACTTATGATTTTATGATGCATGTAATGATATTTCAACTATAATTCAGATTGTTTCGACTTGAATTCAAAGCTTATCACTCTTTTTGAATTCTAGTTTTCTTTATTACAATATGACATATAGATAAGGGGAGTTAGTTAATCTCCATCATCAATTGGTTGTCATCATCGAAAAGGGGAAGATTGTTGAATCTCAAATTTTGATATTGAAAGCAATTGATAAAGTTATGATCTAATCCGTGTTCAAGAAAGTGATGCAGGACTATCTTCAATCATGAAAAGATAAAATGATTGAAGTAAGAAAATAAGACGTTGGGCCGGAGTCAAAGAACGGGCATCAGGTCAGAAATCAGATATTGCATCAAGATCAGATGTTACGGGACTCAACATGTCGATAGATCGAGCAATACGTCGAAGGAAAGCATGATGCGCTGAGGGTTTAGATGAACAAATGACATGCCAGATAACATGATTAACACTTCATAATAATTCATCTAGATCGAAGTAGTTTAGAAGTCTAATTGAGTTAGCTTTGAATGTAACATAACTAACTCAATTAAGAGGCTATTAGGCCATAATTAGGATGATTTAGGCTTATTAGAAAGCTCATTTTAGTGACCCAAGGTCAAGTAAGACACGATCTTCGATGACAGTCTCCGAGAAGACAGTCTTCAAACTGTGTCAGGCGGTGGTACTGCCCAGGCTAGTAGTACTATTGCCAGAACACAGTCTCCAATGGTATGAGGCTGCTAAATCCTCGGAATCCCCAAAAAATTAAATTTTGGCATCACTTTTGAAGTCATTTGGGGCCTATAAATACCCCACCCATTCTTGCTTAAGCATACAAGAATTAAGAGCAAAAAACTTGTGAAGACGTTGTTGTAATTCTTTAGGAGTTATCCCTCATTTCTTCTTATATAGTTTTTGTTTAAAGGAGAGCTAAGAGAATTGTTAAGGTTATCTCCTGAAGTTGTAAAAGGAGAATAAAGCTATAAGAAGATAGTTGATCTTCACTTGTTAAAGGAAGATCAATAGTGGAAGCCGGTGAACTTAACGGAGGATTAATCAAGAGTGGACATAGGTCACGAGATCGAATCACTATAAATCGGTGTCTTCTCTTCTCCTCTCTATTATTTACTTACTTTTGTAAATTGCTTTATTAATCATTATCATTCTACACATGCTTTTAAGTTTGAATGCTTTTCGGATTCAAGCTTTATCGAATGAATACTCAAATCGACATAATTTTTTTATAAGCACTAATTCACCCCCCTTCTTAGTGCCGCTTTGATCCTAACACGCCCGACATCGACGGTGGTGCCACCAATATCTCAAAAACTTGGGGATTTGAATTTTTTACTCCATTTTTTAAGCCTTTGGGGTTTATAAATACCCCACTCATGGTTTCTTGATGCAAGGGTAAACAAGAACAAAATATTGAGAATTGAAGTGTATAAACCCTTTTCAAAGTGGTTGATTCTCTTTCTCCTTGAGTTTAGAGGTTATTCTTCGGAGGTGTGAGGTCTTTTGTAAAAGAGTTTATGTAAATGTTCTCTCCTGAGCCTGATAAAAGGAGAAGGGGTATGTATAATAAAGATTGTTGATCTTCACTAGTTGAAAAGAAGATCGGTAGTAAAAGTCGGTGGCCTCGAGAGAAGAGGAATCAGAAGTGGATGTAGGTTGGAATGACTGAACCATTATAAATTGGTTTACTTTCTCTTACCTTTGTTTTGTCATTGTATATTGATTTACTTACCCACTATCCTTGCTTACACTTTTAGTTAAATGCACTTTTGATACAAATTTTATCTATCAAATTTCATAAATCATAATCTTTTTAACATAGCACTAATTCACACCCCCCCCCCCCCCCCCCCCCCCCCCCCCCCTCTCTTAGTGCCATTACGATACTAACAATTGGTATCAGAGCCAAATTCTCTCAGTTGGATTAATACCCAAGTGAGATTTAATAATATTTTCTATCAATCAAGAGGGTCACTTTATCACTCATCCTTATATGTTCAACGGGATGGAGTATACTTATTGAAAAACATGAATGCAAATTTTTATGCTTTATATGGTTTTTGATTCGTGGAACGTTGTTGAATGTTATTTTCAAAAATCTTCTAACCCAATGAATGAATTGAATGATGTTGAGAAGAAAATATTTTCTTTAAATGCTAAAGCTATGAACGCTTTATTTTATGCTTTAGATAATCATGTTTCTACTATGACATTGCACATGATATTTGGCATATACTTGAAGTTACTAATGAAGACACACATACAGTAAAAGAATCTAAAATTAATCTTTTGGTACATAGTTATGAATTTTTTAAAATGAAGCCAAGCTTGGTGACATGTACACCCATTTTACGGATGTTATCAATGGTTTAAAAGCTCTTGGTAAATTCTATACTAATGTTAAATTAGTAAATAAGATTTTAAGATCTCTTCTAAAAAGTTGGGATCCAAAAGTAATGGCTATCTAAGAAGTAAAGGACTTGAGTAACTTTCCTCTTAAATAACTCATAGGATATTTTAATGACCTATGAAATGACCTATAAAGCACATGTTGAACAAGAGAAAAACCATTTAAAGAATATGAAGGATATTGCACTTAGAACCAAAGAAGACTCCTCGAGCGAAAGCTCAAGTGATGATGATGATGACGTTGCATTTCCTACAAGAAGAATTCAAAAGTTCATGAGAAGGAACAACATTTATAAGAATAATGAGTATATATAACTGAAGAAGAAGTTGCTAACCTAAAAGAAGAAAAAAATATTCAAGGCAACTTGGGGTGAATCAAATACATTAGAAGACAAAGAGCAAATTAATAAAGATTAAGTGGCAAACTATACATTGATGGCCTTCAACAATGAGGTATGTGACTCTTCTGAAACATATTTATCTCACAGTAAATTATTTAATGCAGTTCATAATTTAAATGATGAACTTAAAAAAGATTAGTAAGAAATATAATTCAATAAAAAGAGATCATGCATTACTTACTAGTAAATTTGATATATTAAAAATTATGTATAAAATATTAACAACTTGTACTCCTTACTCTAAATATAAAGAGTTAGACTCACTCTAAAAAGGAAAATATGTTATTATAACAAATATTAAAAAATTTAAAATTAAAAATAAATCATTAAATATTATTCTTGCTAACCAAGGTTATGTATATAAAAAAGAAGGAATCGCCTTTATGAGTAGTAACACTAACCAAAACTAAAGATAAATATAATTTTTGTGAAAGATTTAGTTGTCATGCTTATATATACTCTTTTAGAAAATATAGCTCTCATAAATTAGTTTGGGTTCCCAAAGGAATAATAAATAATTTAATACAAAAAGTCAAGAGAGGTAGATCTAACCATAAATGACCAAAAGTTAAATGAACCTAAAGTAAACCCCTATTTCTTGTAGGTATCATTAGGATCGAATTAACACTAAGAGGGAGGGGGTGTGAATTATTTGAAGTGTTAACAGAAAAACTCGGTTCAAAAAATTTCACTTGAAGTAAAATGAAAAATCAAGAGTGCTTCTGGTTGGAATTCGTTAAAAGCAAATTAGAGAACAATTTAAAACTGAATGGAGAAGCTCGAGCTTTTCTTAGAACTAGTTATAAGCTACTAAAATCAAGAGCAAATAGAAAGAAGGACAAGGAAGAGATGCTTATAGTATTTATTATAGTGGTTCGGTGAAAACTTTGATCTACGTCCACTCCTGATCCCTCTTCACTCGAGGCCAATCAGTGTCCACCATCGATCTTCTTTCATGGGCGAAGATTAAATATCCCTTTACACACCTTTCTCCTTTTCACAAGCTCAGAAGAACAATTTTTACACTCTTCTTTTCTCAAGCTCAAGAGATCAACCTTTATAACTCAATCAACCCTTCCCTTAAACTCACTTTCCACTTGAAAGACAAATGGAAGTTCTCAATCAATTTTCACAAAATTTACCCAAGTATTTTTCCTACTTTCTTAGCACTTTCTTGCTTTTCCATTCAAAAAACTTGGGGTATTTATAGATCCTAATTGGCTTCAAACATTGGTGCCAAAATTCAGACCTTCTTTGAAAAATCTGGGTTTGAGTGGTAATACCACTAATACTGGCAGTACTACCGTCGACACAGGCAGTACTACCACCAAAAGCTACCCGAAAACTTGGGCAACGATAGTACCATCGCCCAGGTATCCAAGAATAATACTTTTATTACTATTTTGTACCCAAGTTGTACCTCATTTTGACCTCTTTCTAGGTTAACGAAATGAGCTCTATCATGAGCATCAAACCCAAATTGGACCCGGTTGGCCTCCAATTTGAGTTTGTAGGATTTCTAAAAAATTAACTCAAATTAGGACTCAGATCAAGATGCTAACTATGACACTTAAGATAGACAATTAAAACATGTAACCTTCGTTGTCCGGCACGTCAATCGATCTTTCGATGAAGTCTCGGTGAACCCCCAAAGAGCTCCCGATCTCCTATCAACGAACTCCCGGCAAACCTCCGACTGTTAGGATCAATTGGCACTAAGAGAGGGTGGAGCATGAATTAGTGCAAGTGTTAAAAATTCTCGATTTAAAAAACTTGCTTGAAATAAAGATGCAAATTTGGAAGCATTTCTTGAACTTCGTTGAATAGACAAACGATTTAAAGAAAGTCGAAAGATGATGCTCATGCCTTTCTTCAAGTTAATTAAGAATAATTGAAAGCAGTAACAAGACAAGAGTAGAAAGCTCACAAATTTATAATAGTTCGGCCTCAATTTGGCCTACGTCCACTCCTCGAGTCATCTTCACCGAGGTCCACCGGTGTCCACTACCGATCTTCTTCGGGTGAAGACCAAACCCCTACACTTCTCACTCTCATTTTCACAGGCTCAGGAGAGGAACCTTAAAAACTCGTACTCTTACAACTTACAAGGGAGACTTTACAAAGATTACAACTCTTTTTCACACTCCGTTGCCCACTTTCCTTTTCTTGCATAATTTTAGCATACTATTTTTCATAGAATTTTGAGCCTAATATGTTGTGCTAAATGCAAGAAAACTTAAGGTATTTATATACCCTAATTGGCTTCAAATATTGGAGCCAAAAATTCAAACGTATTCGAAAAATCTGAGTACGAGTGGTACCATCACTGTGCTACTTGGAAAATAGGCTGGTGGCAGTACAATCACCGACCTGGGCAGTATGACCCTTTCCACCAGTGGTACAACTGTCGGAAATCTCAAAAAAGTGATTCCTCCACTTTTTCAATCCTAACTTGTACCTTTAGTTGACCTCTGTCTAGGTCAACCAATTGAGCTCAACTTGAGCTCAATCCAAACCCAAGTGTGGACCCCGGTTTGCCTCACTTGAGTTAATTTGGATTCTTTCCAAATCTAACTCAAGTAGGACTTCAACCTAACCGATGCTAACTACAACCAATTAATTATATCCATTATGACCATCAAGTCCAACAAGACCCTCCTAACTCCCGGTAATCTTTTAGGCAACCCTCGACGATCTTCCGATGAATCCCTTGGTCTTCTTCCGGCGAACTCCTGAAGCCTTCTTGGCAAGCTCCCAATCACCTTCGACAAGCTCCTGGTGAACTCCTGACAAGCCCTTGATACCTTCGGTGAGCTTCCAGTGAGTCTCTCGACGAGTTCCCACTACATCGTCTGAACCCCAGCCCGATGTCCGGACTTGACCTTGGCCCACATCTGATTGTAATTTTATTTTTTTGTCGTAGTTAATCCAGCATTAATCATCTCTAACACACATATTAGATCAATAAACTATCAGTTGATTTCATCATAAAAATCCGATGATTCAATAATTTCTCTCTTTTTGATGATGACAATCAATTGATGACGGGAGTTAAACTTTACTCCCCCTAAATTCATGTCATAATCCAAATAAGAAAAACTCAAATTTAAGAGAACCAAACACTCTTGAATTCAAGTATTATAACATCCATTAATCAAATTTTGAAATGATATACCATAAATTTCAAAAATCATCAACTATCAAATCATCGATGTTACATGATATAACATTAATTTTAGCCATCAAATCATAATCATTCTAAGATGAAAAATATCGTATCATAAAAATAGGGCTCAATCTTATAGATTCCGGGATTCAAGAAAAAATTTAGAGTTATCCATTCATTTTATGTAGATTTCAAACAAAAGTAGCAAATCATGCATTTTAAAGGTTTAGCATTCCTAACTCCCTTATATTAAAGTCAAATTGCCCTTCATTTAATGGTTTAGTAAAAGTATCTGTTAATTGATACTTAGTATCAATAAATTCCAAAGATATGTCATGATTATTCACATAATCCCCAATAAAGTGATGTCTAATATTAATATGTTTAGTTCTTAGGTGTTTAATATAATTTTTGGTTAAGCATATTGTACTTGTATTGTCACATTTTATAGGGATATTTTTCAGATAAATTCTGTAATCTTCTAATATGTTTTACATCCAAATAACTTGAGGACAACAAGCACTAGTTGCAATATTTTCAGCTTTAGCAGTAGATAAAGCAACTAAATTTTATTTTTTGGAATACCAAGAAATAAGAGCACGCTCTATAAACTGACATGTCCTGGTAATACTTTTTCTATCTATTCTATATCCTCCAAAATTGGCATCAGCGTAAGCAAGTAAATCAAAGTTTTTTAGATTTTGGATACCATAAACCTAAGTTAGAGATTCATTTTAAATATCTAAGTATTTGTTTAACTGCTTTAAGGTGAGAAAGTTTAGAATTGGATTGAAATCTTATACATAATCTAGACTAAACATTATATCTAATCTAGTAGTAGTTAAATACAACACGTTACATGGGTGTGTTTTTGGCATTAGCATTTTTTATATCAAAACGTTTTAGCAAGTCTAAGGTATACTTAGTTTGACTAATAAAGATACCATCATTTAATTACATTATTTACAATCCTAAGAAAAAAGTTAACTCACCCATTAGACTCATCTTAAATTCTTGGCTGATACTTTTGGAAAAAGATTCACATAAGGATTTATTTTTTGAATCAAAAATTATATCATCAACATAAATTTGAATAACAAGAAAACTATTTTCAAAATACTTCAAAAATAATATGGTATCAACCTTGTCTTTCAAAAAAATATTTGAAATAATGAAAGAACCAAATTTTTCATACCAAGCCAAAGGGGCTTGTTTCAATCCATAGAGAGCTTTAGAAAGTTTGAAAACATGATTCGGAAGAAGACTATTTTTGAAACCAGGAGGTTGTTCAACATACACTTCTTCGGAAATGAAACCATTAAGAAAAGCACTTTTAACATCCATTTGAAATAACTTAAAATCTTTGAAAGACGCAAAGGCAAGGAACGTCCTTATGACTTTATGTCTAGCCACAAGAGCGAATATTTCTTCATAATCGATTCCTTCTTCTTAGTTGAAATATTTGACCATTAATCTAGTCTTATTTCTAACTACGATACCATTTTCATCTTGCTTGTTTCTAAAGACCCATTTAGTACCAATCACTAAGTGATAATTAGGTCTAGGAATAAGCTCTCATGTCTTATTTCTCTCAAATTAATTTAACTTTTCATGCATTGCAATAATCTAAGAGTCATCTTTTAAGGCTTCATCAATGTATTTTGGTTTAACTTGAGAAAGAAATGCAGCATTAGCACAAAAAAATTTAAAAGAAGAATGAGTTTGAACAACTCTTAATGTATCTCCTATTATAAGCTCCTTAGGATGAGCATTTACATCCTTTCATTCTTTAGGTTAGGATTTGGAATTAGATTAATCTAAGTTGCTTTTAGGAGGATTTAAATTCAAAGAACCAAAATCAAATTCATCATCAAAATCAATTTTTTTTAGTTCAAAAATCTCATTAAAAACAACATGAATAGATTCTTCAGTTACTAAAGTTGTTTTATTGAATATATGATAAGCTTGTGAAATAGAGGAATAACTAAGAAAAATACCTTCATCAAATTTTACATCAAATTTTCCAAAGACATCCTTTTCATTCAAAATAAAACATTTACAACCAGAAATATTAAAATATAAAATATTAGGTTTTTTACTATTCCACAGTTCATAAGGAGTTTTAGATAGCAATGGTTTTACGGGAACCCTATTTAAAACATAGCATCTCGTGTTAATGACTTTGGCTCAAAAATATTTAGGTAGGCTATGTTCATTTAACATGGTTCTAGAAATTTCTTGTAAGCTCCTATTTTTTCTTTCTACTACTTTATTTTATTGTAGATTTCTTAGAGTAGAGAAGTTATGGATATATCCATTAGACTCATACAAAATTTTGAAACTCATTTTAAAATTCACCACCATGATCACTATGTATTGATGAAATCATAAAACCTTTTCATTTTGAATAATTTTATAAAATTTTGAAAATCATTTAAAGGAGTTAATTTAGTGTGCCAAGAAATAAGTCCAAATATATCTACTATAACAAGTGCATATTTGCTATCTCCTAAACTTGTATTATCAATTGGTCCAAATAAATTCATATGGATCAATTGTAGTGACCTAGAGGTGATTATTTGATTTTTTGACTTAAAGCTACTTTTTGTTTATTTTTCTAATTGATAAGTATAACATACTTTATCATTAATGAACTTAAGGCTAGGTAGTCCTCTTACTAAATTTTTAGTTGAAATATGATTTAGTAGTTTCATGCTAGCATGGCCTAATCTCCTATGCCAAATTCAAGCATCATCATTTAAGACTGAGAAGTATGTTTCATCACAAAACTTTTCAATATCAATGGTATACACATTATTATTTCTTAAGGCAATCAAAGATTTATTTTTGTGTGATATTTCAATTATACAAGCATTAGGTTCAAATTTAACAATATATCATTTATCACATAATTGGCTAATAATAAGTAGATTATGTTTTAAACCATCAACTAATAATAAATCTTCAATCAAAATGTTTGATATGTTACCTATGGTTCCTTTCCCAATTATTTTACCTTTGTTGTTATCTCCGAAGGTGACAACTCCTTCACTTAGGCTAGTGAGCTTAGAAAAATAAGTTGGATCTCCGGTTAGTGCCTTGAGCATCCACTATCAAGGTACCATTTGGTGCTCCTAGTCTTAGTTTGGAGACAAACCTACAAGAAAGATGATTTTAATTTAGGTACCTATTTCACTTTGGGTCCCTCATGAAGAGCTTTACCAAATTTATCTAAAGGTTTTTTATTTTTTTATGGTTCCTTTATGAATCCAAATTAATTTATATGGAGCATACTTTCTAAATGAACATTTGTAGGCTTTATGTCCTAATCTACTACAAAAGTAGCATTTTATTTTTAGTGGTAAGTTTAGAGTAGTGAAGATAGTTGGCTTTTGTTGAGTATTTACAATTGGTGCATGAACTATGTGATGATAATGCTACATGTATTTCTTCAAATTTACTAACTAGTGAATCATGGTTTTTCTTAAGTAATTTATAAGACTTACTAATTTTTCTAGACTCATCATAAAGCTCATGAAACAAATTCAATAATTCAATAAAGAAAATATTGGAAGACTCACTTACCTCGTCATGGATGGCCATGAGAGCATAGTTGGCAACCTTTTCTTTGATATGGTCTTTTTCATCTGATGAGCTTGAATCATCCTAAGTTGCCGAGCGTTCCTTCTTCTTGTGCGGCGCCTTCTTCTTTAATTAAGGACACTCATATTTGAAATGTCCTAGCTTCTTATATTCAAAGCATATAACATTGTCCCTTTTTGGTTTATTTTTATTTTTATATTTTTTGTTTTTTCATGAATTTTTTAATTTTTGTGGATAATAGTGAAATATCATTGTCGTCATCATTCAAGGTTTTACTCAAGGAGTCATATGTAGTTTTTAGTGCTAGATCCTTCCTGTTCTTTCGAATGGGTTCTTCAAGTTCGTCATGAGCTTTACAACTCAATTCATAAGTCATAAGAGATTTAATAAGTTCTTTAAGAGAAAGGTTATTTAGATCTTTAGCCTCTTGAATTGTAATTACTTTAGGATCCTAACTTTTTAGAAAAGATCTTAATATTTTACTAACAAGTTCAAAATTGAAAAAATATTTACCAAGAACTTTTAGACCATAGATGACATCTGTGAACCTGGTGTACATGTCTCCAATGGACTCACTTAGTTTCATTCTAAACAATTCATAACTATGAACTAAAATATTAATCTTAGACTCTTTAACTCTACTAGTGCATTCGTGCGTGATTTCAAGTGTATACCAAATATCATAAGCAGTTTCACAAACAGAACCCGATTAAATTCATTTTTATCAAGTGTATAAAATAAAGCATTTATTGCTTTTGCATTTAATGAAAAGCCTTCTTTTTCAAATCATTCAATTCATTCATTGGTTTGGAAGACATTTCAAAATCATTTTCAACAATATGCCATAAATCAAAATCCATAGAAATAAGAAAAATATGCATCTTGTTTTCCAATATATGTCATGTTGGAAAACCTCAACAGGAGCATCACATATGCAGTAGAAGATCAAAACAAAATAGGTTTTCCATGCAGATCAAATCATCGTGCAAAAGATTAGGTCACGAGAGAGTCATAAAATTGAAAAACCACATCATGTGAGAGATTATTTTACTTATGAGATCGTATATCCTTATTTTTCAAATCCGGATGGAAAGGATGAAGGAGGTCAAGCATCCTCCTCTCTAGCGGTATCCACACGATGGATCACTGCAGTGATACTCCTCGAATCACAATCTCTGGTCTCACAACTCTTGCGCAGAGGGAGGCAAGAGAATAGGAGGGGGTGGTCAAAGCTGTAACCTATCAACTATGTGCCTCCCCTCCTATTTATAGAGAGCCACCAAAAACCCTATGAGTCCTGCCTTAGTGGGTATTTGATCTCCATCAAGTTACCCACTAATGTTGCATTATTGGATCTCTATCCAATAATCCCCTTTGGCCTCTAATTGGGTCTCATGCAAAGAGCCCATTAGTGTAGTCTCGTCTAATACAAATAGGGGCTAATTGGATCTTTATCCAATCCTTTATTCGTTGAAGCATCCACAATATGTGTGTGACCATCTAGGCCCGATACTGAGCGAGCCGTGAGTCACTCCCATCAGAACTCCTTCTGATATCGTTAATTATTATCCCTATAATAATTCACTCAAGTCATCGACTATGGATGTATTAGGCCACTGCATCATAGTCCCCAGACAATACAGGAGGATCAAATCCATTAGACTTGTCTGTCCATAGTTACCATATATCTATAATCCCTCATCCAACTAATATCTCAAAGACCATATATTGGACATGGTACTATCAGATCACATACAAAATTAGTTTGAGACTAACTCTAATCAGATTCTTCAAGGAACTTCTCTCTTAATCCGAATAACCCTGGCTAGAGATTTATCTAAGCAAGCACATATGAGATATTCCTCTCATATCTAGGAACCAGACACATAATTAGGACTATGGACTTACTATCTAACATTAGGTATCATCAACCATACAGCATTCCATAAGCGGATCAATCAGTACATTCATTCTCCAATGAGCATATGTAGTATATCATTAATATCTCCATATAAGTGGCTATGAGACTAGCTGCCTTCATCATATGGACGGGTATATAGTACATCGGTCTATCTGGTTATCTCGATGTCTCTCTCGAGTAACCTATAATCGAGATTATTTAGTATCTGTGTTTAAAGGTGAATCGATCTCATTATCGTGATAGCATCATGATCTGATTCTCATTGCATAGAACCAATGACATTACAATATATATATGCAACATATAATATAATGTGAGAATATGTCAATAATAATCATAAGCAAAAAATCACGTAGCGTGTCACACGTGTCATCACTCACGTGATTGGCTTGCAGGGCACCTATAACTAGCAATCTCCCACTTGACCAAAAGCCAATCATCTATATGTCTGATCCCCATCAGACCCCTGTGATGCTCAAATATAATCTGAGCCAACGGATTTATCAGTGGAACTACACTGTTATCTTTAGATGAAACTCTTTCCATTACTATATCTTTACGAGCTATGATCTATCTAATTCAATGGAACCTACTCAGAATAATTCTAATGAGACCTGGGTTCCCTTGCTAGAGCTATAGCCCTCTCGCTATCGTAGAATATGAGAATCGACTCCATGTTGCTTGGTACGACTCCCAAATCCCTGATGAACTTCTTCATCCACTCCCCTTCTTTTGCTGCTTATGTTGCAGCAATGTATTCTGCCTCTGTGGTCAAGTCAACAGTTGCATCCTGCTTGGAACTCTTCCAGCTTACTGCTCCTCCATTCAAGGTGAAAACATACCCTGAGTTCGACTTGGTATCATCAATGTTGGACTGGAAACTCAAGTCCATGTAGCCCTTAACCTGGAGGCTACCTTCTCCATATACTAGTAAAAGATCCTTAGTCCTTATCAAGTACTGAAGGGCTTTACTACCTTCCAGTGTTTTGAACCTGGATCCACCTGATACCTGCTTGTGACACTCAAGGCATGTGATATATCAGGTCTAGTACATAGCATAGCATACATGATAGACTTTATCGCTAAGGTATAGGGTATCCTATTCATGTCTGCCCTTTCTTCAAGAGTCCTTGGGGATATACTCCTAGAAAGTAATATTCTATGTCTCATCGGTATGAGACCTCTCTTCAAATTCTCCATGCCAAACCTTTTGATAATGGAGTCTTTGTATTTGGACTAGGTCAAGCTAAGCATCCTCTTGGATCTATCTCTATAGATTGGGATCCCCAAAATATAAGATGATTCCCCTAAGTCTTTCATGGAGAAATTTTTAGATAGCCAAGCCTTAACTCCCAATGATTAGGATATCATCCACATACAGCACCAAGAAGGTGATAGCGCTTCACCTTACCTTTCTGTACACACAAGGTTCATCTTCGTTCTTAACAAAGTCATAAGACCTGATCACCTCATCAAATCTTATGTTCCAACTTTGGAAAGTTTGCTTCAATCCATAAATGGATCTGGGTAACCTGCACACTTTATCTAGACTCTCTCTATATAAGAATCCCTCTAGTTGTATCATATACACCTCCTCCTTAAGGTTGCCATTGAGGAATTCCATTTTCACATGCATTTGCCAAATCTCATAGTCATAGTGTGCTGCAATGGCCAAAAAAATTATGGTGGATTTAAGTGTGGCTATAAGTGAAAAGATTTCGTCATAGTCAACCTCTTGCCTTTGACGATATCATTTAGCTACCAGCCTTGCCTTATAGGTTTCTACCATTCCATCCACTCCGATATTCTTCTTAAAGATTCACTAGCAACCGATGGGTACGATACCCTCAAGTACATTTATAAGGTTCCAAACCTTGTTAGAGTATATGGAATCCATCTCAAATTCATGGCTTCTTGCCACTTCTCAGAGTCTATACTCATAATAGCCTCCTCATGGGTCTTAGGATCCACATCCTGAGAGTCATCTCCATTGATATATCACACATATCTCTCAGGAGGGTGAGATACTCTTCTAGATCTACGCAAAGTTGGAACTTGTATCCTAGGTACCTGAACAAACTCGGACTCTAAAATTGTGCTTGAGCTAGGTTCTCCAACCTCGCTCAACTCTATCTCACTCCCACTGTTTTCACCAAGAATGTGTTCTTTCTCAAGAAGCATAGCTCTCTTGGCAATAAAGACCTTTCGGTCCTCGGGATGATAGAAATAGTACCCACAAGTTTTCTTGGGATATTCTACGAACTTGCACCATTCTGTCCTTGATTCTAACTTATCAGAGTTGTGTCTTCTAACGTGGGCAGGACAACCCCAAATCTTACCCACCTTAAGATCGGGCTTTCTTCTTTTCCATATCTCATATGGTGTAGATAATACCGACCTTGATGAAACTCTATTCAGAAGGTAAGCTACGGTCTCTATGGCGTATCCGCAGAATGAGATGGGTAGGTCAGTGAAACTCATCATAGACCGTAGCATATCTAACAGTGTGTGATTCCTCCTTTCTGAGAGACCATTAAGCTGAGGTGTATATGGAGGTATTCATTGGGATATAATCTTATAGTTCCTGAGGAAATAGGTGAACTCTGTACTCAAGTACTCTCCTCTGATCTAATCGAAAAGTCTTAATACGCTTTCTAATCTGGTTCTCTACTTCATTCTTATATTCCCTGAATTTCTCAAAGGACTCTGACTTGTACTTCATCAAGTACATGTGTCCATACCTAGAGAAATCATCAGTGAATGTAATGAAGTATGAGCAACCACCTATAACTTGAGTCGACAATGGACCACTTACAACAACACTATGTACGAGTTCTAATAACTCAGTGGCTCTCTCTCCAATTCCACTAAAAGGAGAGTTGGTCATCTTCCCACGAATGCAAGGTTCACAAGTTGAATATGACTCATAGTCAAATGGATCTAGGTATCCATCTTTCAATAACTTTTGAATCCTTCCCTCATGTATATGACCTAGCCTACAATGCCATAGGTATGCATTGTTGATCTCATCTCTTTTCCTCTTAGATGTATTTATATTCATGATGTATGGAGAAGTGTCTAACACATATAAGTCATTTATCAGGGTCCCTCTAGTGATGATTCCATCATCCATAATTATTGAACAACTATTATTCTCAAAAACTATTTTATAACCACTAATTGTCAAACAAGAGATGGAAATAATATTTTTTATAATAGAGGAACAAAATAGCATGCATCCAATGCAATAATAGCTCCACTAGGCAGATGTCGGGTGACATCCCCAATAGCAACTGCAACAACTCTTGCTCCATTGCCCATCTTGAGGTCCATCTCACCTTTGGCCAATCTCCTAGGTCTTGCCAGAACTTGTAATGAATTACATATATGATAAGTGTTGAATCTCAAATTTTGATGATGAAATCAATTGATGGGTTATATATCTATCATATATTGTTAGAGTTGATTGATGTAGGATTAATTATGACAGAAAGGTTATGACAATCAGGATTGGCCAAGGTCAAGTTCATGCATCGAGTCGGGGTTCGGACAGGTTGGGAACTCGTCAGGAGTACGTCAAGAGCTCGCCAATGGTATCGGGAGCTTGCCAGGGTGGCGTAAGGGAGTTCACCAGAAGAAGATCGAGACTCATCGGAAGATTATTGAGGGTAGCTTAAAAGCTTGCCAGGAGTTGGGATGGTCTTGTAAAGGATGTATTGGCCATTATAATTAAATTTAATTAAGTTATATTTAGCATTGTGCAGGTTTAACTATAACGGGATAAGTTACAGATCAGACATGAACCCAGGATCAAGCTTAGGCATCGGGCCAAGGATTGGACGATGCAGTGGGAGCTCGTTGGGCGTTCCTAGGACTTCACCAAAGGTATCAAGAAGATCTCTAGGAACATGCTGGGAGATCACCGGAGGAAGATTGTGAGACTCGCCGCTAGAAAAGCTGGAGGTTATCGGTTTGCTGGAGTGAAGTCATTAAGCTTGGTGGTCATGTTTTAATTATAATTTTAAGTCATAGGTTAAGATTGAATCTTAAATAAGTGTGATTTGGATGGAATCCAAATCAACTCAAAGATACAACCGGGTCCACTATAGGGTTTGATTGAGCTCTGATTGAACTCAATTGGTTGACCAAAGAGTTAGTTAATATCAGGTTCAAGCCAGAATTTTAAAAGTGGAGGGAACCACTTTTGTGGAGTTTCCGACGGGTAAACCGCCACCACCCAGGTTTCCGGGCTGATAACGATGGGTAAACCGCCCAGGGCCGATGGGTAAACCGCCCAGGTCAGCAGGTAAACCACCTATATTTGGGATTTTCGGGTGAGTTTAATTTTTGGCTCCAAAAATCTGAAGCCACTTGGGGTCTATAAATACCCCAAGTTTTCTTGCATTCCATACAATAATTTGGGGAAAAAATTTGATAAAAAACTTATGTGGATTGTAAGAAAAAGAAAAGGGGTAATAGAGTGATCAAAGAGTTATAAATCTTATCTCCATTGTAAGCTCAAGTGTAAGGGTTTGGTCTTCACCCAAAGAAGATCGGTAGTGGACACCGATGTGCCTCAAGAAGGAGGACTCGGGAGTAGACGTAGGCCATTGGTGTCGAACCACTATAAAACTTGTGAGTTCTTTCCTTGCTTTTATTGCTTACGAATTTTTGTATTGATGCTTCCGATTGAACTCATTCTTTAAAAGTAAAATTTTCACATCAAGCACTTCCCTTCAATGTTGGTTATCTTTCGGGTTTGCTTATTAACTTAGCAACTTTCTTTTAATCACTTACTTATTTTACATGAATGAAAAGCTTCAAATTTTCTATCTTACTTTAAGCAAAAAGCTTTTGTTTAAAATAAAAATTTACTCTTGTACTAATTCATACCACTCTTAGTGCCAAATTGATATTAACACATCCTATGGCACGTCAACCAATCCTTCGGTTTGACATCTAATCTTTGACATGATGCTTTTCGGCCCAACATCTGCTTCAACAATTTACCCTCTGATAGTTTGAGTTCATGATTGAAGTTTTTCCTATGTAACTTATTTTGAAAGTATATTAGCCCATAAATTCATCAATTGATTTCATCATTAATATTCGGGATTCAACAACTACAATTACGAACCTTCAACACATTGTCCAGCATTTCGACATGTCATATGTTCATCTAGCACTTCGTCAAAACCTCCGATGCATCATCCTTTCTTTCAGCGTTGTCATGCCTTCCGAATATTATCGCATTCAAAAGGCGTGAACCTTGTCTTGAAATTGATATATAATTCATCCACAATCCGAACTGAGGATCCAAACTAACATTGAAGACATTGATTTAAATATTTTTAAATGATTATGCACATCCATTTATAAAACCTATGCAGTTTATAAATCTTATACAACTTCACTCGATTATCCACAAAACTCAAAGTTAACTTAACCAAAAATATTAACCACACTTATATAACCATCAATCTCATAAATCTATTTGAAAGCAAAACCAATCATTTTTCATCACTTCATATGATTGTAAAAGTTAACATTCAAAGATTCCACACTGAGAGGTAGTTTAACCTTTTTACAAAATACATCAGTTCATATTTATCTATAATATTTTATTACATGTAAAATATTCTTATACAACATCTCCCAACAAGACTTGCCCAAAATCTACATAGTTTTCCACTGTCTCAATCCAATTCTAACTTTTTCTGTAAGTGACAAGCTAACTTGTAAAATTTATGTAGCAACAAAATCAGCATATAGAGCTAGCAAGTGACTAACATATCAAAGACAAAAACTGATAGTTTTTATAATAAACTTGACATCAGATAGCAAGGCAAGTATAAGAATCCATAAGTAACATCTCGTAAGATACATAATCATAAATCATTTCATTTGAAACATACTTTGATCATAAAAGTAGAGGAAGAGTAGTTGGAGCATATCATTGGTGTGAAATATCTTGGAACATATAAATGCTGTATGAAACAACTCGGAGCATATTGACGAAATGTGAAATGATCCAGAGCATATCAAAGGCATAAGAATGTTAAGCAGCATATCAATGAGAATACGAAACATTTCAGAGCATATCAATCGCAAACGAAATATTTTGGAGCATATCAATGAGAATACAAAATATTTCAAAGCACATCGAAGATGTATAAAGTGTTTCAGAATCATTTAATGGAATGTGAAATGATTCGAAGCATATCAAAGATGTAAGAGTGTCCAACATATCAATGGCAACAAAATATTTCAGAACATATCAATGAGAA
Organism: Ensete ventricosum; assembly: GCA_029747655.1. Lineage (NCBI taxonomy): Eukaryota > Viridiplantae > Streptophyta > Magnoliopsida > Zingiberales > Musaceae > Ensete > Ensete ventricosum. Next base: position 21,778,551 of record JAQQAF010000006.1, read on the forward strand.
TATGAAATATTTCGGAGCATATTAAAGATGTAGAAAGTGTTTCAAAAATATATCAAAGGCATAAGAAACATTTCGGAGCTTATCAAGATGCATAGGTCATATTTTGAAGTATATCAATGGTGTATAAATAATCTCAAAGCTTATCAAATGAACAATTAAGGAACATAAGCTCAAATATCATATCAAACATAATATTTATTTTATTCTTATCTAAAGCGTAAAAATAAACTCATAAGCAATACTTTTGATATCATATCAAAGACATAGAGGGTGAAGTGGGACCATAAGCATAATATGGATCATCCATCGCTGAATAACCACCAAACATAAGTCTCCTACATTTGGGAGCTCCATCCACCCACATCTAAGTGAAGTCAATGGGGCCGGTAGAGCATCACGGGCTCTAAGCATAATACCCTTTACCATTTCTAGCAAAGGTCCAGAATTATCTCACAAACACCAGAGTACAAAAGGACATGAGCAACAAAATTGACATATATCGAAAGCACATGCGGAACAACGAAATATACATATACCAAATATAAAATAATACAATGAATACATAAACATTCATAATATACATTCAAATAGGCAAGGAATAAAGAATAAGAGTGTACAAGATTTCAAAGCAATGATATAAGGCTCCAAAGAAAAAAGACTTTAGCTAAATCATAGACAGAATATGATCTAATATCATATCAAAAGCATAGATAATGATGTGTGATCACATACATAATATGATATGTCCATTTCTGGATGACAATCAGACAGAAGTAGAGCATCACAGGCTCTAAGCATAATACTCTTTATCATTTCTGACAAAGGTCGAGAATATTTCACAAACACCAGAGTACAAAAGGACATGAGCTACAGACTCTAATTTTATAGATTTTATATACTCGATTGAAATAAACGTTTGGGCTAGCAAATGAACTCCAAATTCTTCAAACTTAGTATCAAAAGAAAGATATATGAATTTATTTTTAAAAAAACTAAGTTTTGTCAAAATCAGAGGTCTATACTAAAAGTTATAATATGAACAATGCAAATAGGTCATAATCTCAAAAATATTACAGATTCACATATAGGCAGCCAACAAAAGATATTTCAGTTTTGTCTCAAATTTTCCTCATAATTAAAGTAAGAACAATGATAAATTTCAGTAGAAAAAGGATAGAAGATATTATGTAGGATGGAGTTAGAACACTTACCTTTGTAGATTTTGATCTCAAATGTAGATTTTATTCAAAATCTCAAAACCCCCAAATCTTTTCTTCTCATCTTCCTTCTCTTCTTCTTCTTTTTCTTCTTCTTCTTCTTCTTCTCATGTTTATGTTGTAGCCAAATCCCTTTCTTCTCTTTGCTATTTGTTTAAGCTAACATATGGTTTGTTAAGTGGCAAGCATGAATGCAAGGTGCACATGTGTCACCTAAGCACATGCATAAGTAGCACTACTTTAAACTAGGTAATGACACATGTCATCACCCTTTTTTTATAACTTAATTTGAATCTTATATAATTCATATCAAACTTTTAATTTTTACATTTAGGTCCCTAGCAATAAGTTTTAAATAAATTCTTATATTTATAAATAGGTCCTTATAAATAATCTATTATTAAATAAAATCCTCATTAATAATTTAAAATAGATCATTACAAATATTTTGAAAATGAGGGATATTACACTCTCCCCCCCCCCCCCCAAAGAAAAAATTTAGTCCTCTAAATTTATTATACCTTCATCCATCACTATATAATTAATAAAGCCTCAATCTACTTAGCACATCAAACATATCAAAAATCAGTAACCCTCAAATCATACTCTGATACCATCTTTGTCATGCCCCCCAAATATTATCGCATTTGAAATGTGTGAATCCTATCTTAAAATTGATATTATAATTCATCCACAATCTGAACCTAGGATCCAAACTAACATTGACGACACTGATTTAAACATTTTCAAATGATTATTCACATTCATTCATAAAACCTGTGCAATTTATAAATCTTACATTACATCACTCGATAATCCACAAAACTTAAAGTTAACTTAACCAAAAATATTAACCACACTTATAAAACCATCAGTCTCAGAAATATATTCGAATGCAAAACCAACCATTTTCCATCACTTCATATGATTGTAAAATTTAACATTCAAAGATTCTACACTAAGTGGTATTCTAACCTTTTTACAAGATATATTAGTTCATATTTATTTACAATATTTCATTACATGCAAAATATTCTTATACAACATCTCCCAAAATATTCTTAGTTGGAGCATATCATCGATGTGAAATATCTTGGAATATATCAATGTCATATGAAACAACTAAGAGTATATCAACGAAATGTGAAATGATTCGGAGCATATCATAGGTGGAAGAATGTTAAGCAGCATATCAATGAGAATATGAAACATTCCAGAGCATATCAATGGCAAATGAAATATTTCGGAGCATATCAATGAGAATACAAAATATTTCGGAGCATATCAAAAATATATATCAGAATATATCAACAGAATGTTAAATGATTCAAAGTATTATCAATGGTGTAAGAATGTCAAGCAGCATATCAATGATAAATAAAATATTTCGGAGCATATCAATGAGAATACAAAATATTTCAGAGTATATCAAAGATGTATAAAGTGTTTCGGAAACATATCAAAGGCATAAGAAATATTTCGGAGCTTATCAAGATGCATAGGTCATATTTTGAAGCATATCAATGGTGTATGAATAATCTCAAAGCTTATCAAATGAATAATTAAGGAACAGAAGCTCAAATATCATATCAGACATAACATTCATTTTATTCTTATCCAAAGCGTAGAAACAAACTCATAAGCAATGCTTTAGATATCATATCAAAGGTATAGAGGGTGAAGTGGGACCATAAGTATAATGTGGATCATGCATCGCTGAATGACCACTAAACATAAGTCTCCCACATTTAGAACCTCCATTCACCCACGTTTAAGTGAAGTCAATGGGGCCGACAGAGCATCGCGGGCTCTAAGCACAATACCTTTTACCATTTCTAGCAAAGATCCATAATTATCTCACAAACACCATAGTACAAAAGGATATGAGCAACAAAATTAGCATATATCATATGCACATACGGAACAATGAAATATACATGTGCTAAATATGAAATAATACGATGAATACATAAACATTCATAATATGCATTCAGATAGGAAAGGAATAAGGAATAAGAGTACACAAGATTTCAAAGCAATGATATAAGGCTCCAAAGAAGAAAGACTTTAGCTAGATCACAAACAGAATATGATCCGATATCATATCAAAAACATAGATGGTAATGTGTGATCACATACATAATATGATCGATTCATTTCTGGATGACCATCAGACAGAAATAGAGCATCACGGGCTCTAAGCATAATATCCTTTACCATTTCTGGCAAAAGTCCAGAATATCCCACAAATACTAGAGTACAAAAGGACATGAGCAATGAATTTGGCATATATCGAGGAAGCACATGTGGAATAATAAATCATGTATGCGCCTACACAAAATAATATGATATAATATTGATTAATATATAACATATTTAGATATGTAAGGAAATCTAAAGCAAGAGCATCAGAGAATTCAGTTTTGAAATGGATGAAGCAAGAATAGGCAAAACTGATACAATCACTATTCTGGCAGAATTCAAAAGGCACATCTAAAAGTTATTTTAAATAATTAAAAAGTTATAGATGATTTGGTAGCTAAAGGTTAGGAATTATGATCCCTATTTTATAAAATCCATAAGGTCTAACAAAATAAAATTTTTGATAGTCATTTGGACTCTAAATTTTTCAATCCTTATATCAAATGAAAGATATATGAGCTTACTTTCTAAAGAATCTAGTTTTGCATACATCAGAGACTCCAACAGAAAGATATAAGCAATATAGTTGTGAAAGCTTAAGAGCTACAGACTCTATTTTTATAGATTTCATATACTCAATTGAAATAAACATTTCGGCTAGCAAATGAACTCCAAATTCTTCAAACTTAATTTTAAAAGAAAGATATGTGAATTAATTTTTTAAAAAACTAAGTTTTGTCTAAATTAGAGGTCTATACTAAATGTTATAACTTGAACAAGGCAGAGAGGTCATAATATTAAAAATATTATATATTCACACTTAGGCAGCTTTCGGTTTTGTCCCAAATTTTCCTCATAATCAAAGTAAGAACAAGGATAAATTTCAGTAGAAAAAGGATAGAAGACATTATGTAGGATGGGGTTAGAACACTTGCCTTTGTCGATTTGATTCAAAATCTCAAAACCCCCAAATCTTTTCTTCTCCTCTTCCTTCTCTTCTTCTTCTTCTTCTTCTTCTTCTCAAGTTTACATTGTAGCCACATCCCTTTCTTCTCTTTGCCATTTGTTTAAGCTAACATATGGTTTGTTAGGTAGCAAGCATGCATGTAAGGTGCACATGTGTGATAGGACTCCAGCAGGGTTGAGTCCTAATTACCCTAGAAGTAGTCAATAAAAACCCTGTGAGATTATAATAAAATCTCACCTAGCCACTTTTATCCTATAAAGAAGTGTGGCTAGGGTTTAGATTGGGGCCTTAGGGCTTAGTGGCCGCCACCCCCTTTTACTAAACTGGTCGACCAGGGTTTCCACCTGCTTTGGTCGACTATTGAGCCAACTTGGCCACCGCCTATACCTACTAAGGTAGGTAGGCTATAGGAGGGGCAAAAGGGTAATTCTACTTAGTTAGGCACCCCCTAGGGCTTGGGTTCGAGTCCTATTTAATGATGTAGTTGCCCCTTCTCTTTTATCAAGCAAGATCAATCTTTTATTCAGCCTTTTCTCGAGTTCTAGGAGGGAGGAAGCCCTACAGCGTTCCAAGGGTTGATCCCCCTCAGATATCAAAATCTATAGAGCTCCTTCTGGGGTTCTATCATCTGGTATTAGACCAGTATTCTTGCTGCCCCTGTAACCATCTCAGCCGCCCTCACCTTTCCAAGCAATTCTCATAATTGCTTTGACACGTGCCTCCACCTTCCACGCTAATTGCAGATCAATCAGTCTGCCACTGCCCCTTGCATTTGATCTGAAGATCTGGTATATTTTCATCACACATGCCTCTTCAATACTACAAAATCCTTTACTCTACACATTGAAGAGATTTTTCACATTTTATCTACTGCAAATTTTGACCGTCGCAAACGTTATCATTGTTGTGAAGGTGAAATGCTGTAGAAATTTTCAACCGCTTATTTGCCTCTTGAAACTGGTTTATTGCTTCTCCTTTTTGGCCAAAATTTTTACACAATTCTATAGATCAACTTAGCCTTCATCTAAGATTGATCTCTAGAAAAAATTTCTTATGGAACCGGTTTTATTGTGCCTTAATTCATCATCACGCAGTGCTGGAATTTTACGACGAAGGATCTACCTTCCGTCTTTTACCCTATTTTCCTACCATTACTCTGTTAAAATTTTGTCAAACATTTTGTTGATATTGACCACATCCGAACTGAGGGTTTCTGTATATTTTCCTTAAATTTTTCTTTGGAATTTACATCGAGAATTCATCGTTTCTCCGATGTAAAATCTGTTCGGTAGGACAGCACATCGCAGCACCTTTCTTCGTTGAATTCCATCGGAATTGAGTGTTATCTTTTGTGGATTTTTAGACTTTTTTTCTCTCATCTACAAACCCTAACAACCTTACCAAAAGTCCTTCCAAAGTGTACCCTAAATCGATCCCAAACAGCCACTCAAATCAGCCCTAAACCGCAGCTTACTTTCATCTACCCGATCCACCCATCCAACTGGCCATCCCCTATCCAAAAATTCTCATGCCACTAACCCAATAACAAAAATAAGATATTAATATTACAGATCTAGAGGCATACACCATGACATTAGAGGAGGCCATCAACGCCAAGTTCGAAGCCTTTGAAAGTTGTATGAAGGAGAAGATGTGATCCCTTTTCGCCGACTTCAGCATGGGCCGACCACCTAGGCCAAAAAAATCGCAACAAGGAGAAACTTTAGATCGACGAGATGATCCTCAAGAGCATGGCCACATCATCCCTGATCCAAACACTTTATGCATGAAGGTTGACTTCCCTAGATGGGAAGAAAGAGACCTGATTGGATGGATCGTGCTCACGGAATGCTATTTTCAGTTTTACCAAACCGTTGATGCTACAAGGGTGGAGATTGCAGACATCCACCTTGAGGGAGATGCTATTCAGTGGTTTAATTGGTATGAGCATACCCATAGAGGTCTCTCTTGGCAGCGATTTAAGGAATGACTACTAAATCGCTTCGGACCAACCGATTTCGATAACATCGACGGACAATTGGCGAAGATCGGCAAACCTCGACAATACACGAATACCAAACAAGGTTTGAATATAACTATGGATTAGCCTGAAAAGTAACTTTTAGGGACTTTTATCGAGGGCCTAAAGCTACAGATTCTAGGAGAAGTAAAGGCACGACAACCGTACACTCTCACGGTGGCAATTTCCTTTACGAGAATCCAAGAAGAATGATTGAACCACAAAATATGAAGGACAAGGATCGCTCACCGACCAGCCATGCCAAAGCCTTCAGCCCCCTCAACTGCCATCCGAGCCAACGTACCAAAAAATTTAACAAGAGATGAGCTTCGTGAACGATCGACTAAGGGGTTGTGTTGGCACTATGATGAACCGTGGAGCTGAGAACATCACTGCAAAAAGGGCCAGCTCCTCATGATTGAACTAGTAGAGGATGAGGATAGTGAACCATCTGAAGAAAGTCTCAAACCCAAAGATGAAGCCATGGAGGAAGAGCACCAACCGGCCGACTACGCAGTGCACGCACTGGCCAGCTACTCCAACCCGCAGACGATGAAAGTTGAAGGACTTCTTAAACAGCAACCCATCACCGTTCTCATCGATACAGATAGCACAAATAACTTCCTCGATAGCAAGATTTTTGTACGTATGGCGCTTCAAATCGAAGGTTGCAACAAGTTCGATGTAAGGGTCGTCGACGGTCGAATTCTCAATTGTGACCAACTGTGCCCGCGGGTAAAATTGCTCCTACAAGACTAAGAAGTGGTAGCCAATTTCTTCCTCCTACCCATCGATGATTATGAAGCCATGCTTGGGATTGAATGGCTCACAATATTAGATGACATCTCCTGAAATTTCTCTAAACTAATCATGAAGTTTTATTGTAAAGGGAGACAGGTCACAGCGAGCCAAGCGTAGGACACATAATTCCACCGTTTCGACACAACGAATGGAAAAGGTGCTACACAAAACAAATGGTGGATTTTTTATGCATATCTAACATCCATCAAGGGAGAAAAAAGTGCAAAATTCAGATCCAAAGCTTGCCCTCTTGCTGGATGAATTTGTGGATGTTTTCACGGAGCCACAAGGGCTTCCCCCTAACCGGGCCGCATGACCACCGCATACCTATTTTGCTGGGCAAACCCCCAGTAAATTTGAGATCGTACCACTATCCTCACTTGTAGAAAGATGAGATTGAGAACATCGTCAAGGAGATGCTCGACGCTAGAGTAATTCGACCAAGCTATAGCCCTTACTCCTCGCCGGTGTTGCTAGTGCGCAAGAAGGATGATACGTGGCAGATGTGCGTTGATTACAGGGCTTTGAATGCCATCACCGTCAAAGACAAATATCCTATACTGGTCGTAAATGAGCTCTTGGATGAACTAAAGGGAGCCTGAGTCTTCACTAAATTGGATCTTCGTTCCGGTTATCATCAGATTCAGGTATGCATTGAAGATGTTCCAAAAACTGCATTCCGCACACATAACGGCCACTACGAGTTTTTAAAAGTGCCTTTCGGGTTACGTATGCTCCTCCTACTTTTCAAAACTTGATGAACGACATTTTTCTGAGGTTTCTATGCAATTTTGTATTGGTATTTTTTGATAATATCCTCATTTATAGCCCTACACTCGATTTGCATTTTCAGCACTTACGAACTATTCTAACGATTCTTTGGGAGAACACTCTTTATGTTACATAGTCAAAGTGTAGCTTTTGTAGCATAAAATGGAGTATCTATGATATATTATATCAGAGGATGGAGTGGTGGTAGACCCGACGAAGATCGAGGCTATGCAAGGATGGCTGACCTACGAATATAAAATCACTATTCATCTTCCTTGGACTCATAGGTGTTGGGAAACCTCAGCAGGGGCATCACATATGCAATGAAAATCAAAACAAAAAATTGATTTCCCACGTAGATCAAATCATCGTGCAAAAGATTGGGTTCACGAGAAAAAAATGCAAAATCGAAAAATCACATCATGTGTAAGAGATTAGTTACCTGGGGAGATCGTATATTCCTGTATTCTAGATCCGGATGGAGAGGATGAAGGAGATCAAATGTCATCCTCTCTAGCGGTATCCACATGATGGATCTCTGCAGCGAAACTCCTCCAATCTGAACTCGTAACTCTTGCGCAGAAGTGGGGGAGGAGAATAGGAGGGGGAGGCCAAAGCTGCAGCCTATCAACCATGAGTCTCCCCTTCTATTTATAGAGAACCACCAAAAACCCTAGGGATCATGCCTTAGTGGGTATTGGATCTCCATCCAATAACCCACTAAACTTACATTATTGGATCTCTATCGAATAATCTCCTTAGGCCTCTAATTGGGCCTTAAGCAAGGAGCCCATCAACATATGGTCTCAACTAATGAGAATAAGGGCTAATTGGACCTCCATCTAATCCTCTATTCACTAAGGCATCCACCATATGTGTGTGACCCTTTAGGCCTGATACCGAGCTGGCCGTGAGTCACTCCCATCAGAACTCCTTCTGAAATAGTGAATTATTATCCCCATAATAATTCACTTGACTCATCAACTATGGACGTACTAGGCCACTACGCTATAGTCCCCAAATGGTACATAAGGGACCAAATCCATCAGACCTGTTTGCCTATAGTTACCGTGTAACTATAATCTCTCATCCAACTAAAATACTAAAGACCGTATATTAGATATGGTACTATCAGGTCACATACGGAATCAGTTTGTCTTGCTCTAATCAGATTCTACCGGAGAACTCTTTCTCTCTCATTCTGAATGACCCTGGCTAGGGATTTGTCTGAGCAAGCACATATGAGATATTCTTCTCGTGATACCAAGAGTGGATGATCCTCTATTGACACTCAATTTTCTTTGTAAGGTTGGCTACCAATCCCGATAACCTACTGTATCAGATCTAGAACTTTCCAAACATATAAGTCTGGCATCAAAGAAAAGAGTACTCATACAAGGCATCCTTGGTGTCTCAAGTCAAAGGATCAGATACACAACTGGAACTGTAGAATCGTTATCTGACATTAGGTATCTTCAACCATATAACATTCCATAAGCGGATCAATTAGTAAACTCATTCTCCAATGAGCACCTGCACTATATCCTTAATGTCTACACACAAGTGGCTATGATACTAGCCACCTCCATCATATGGACGGGTATATAGTACACCGGTCTGTCCGGTTATCTCGATGTCCCTCTCGAGTAACCTATATTCGAAATTATTCAGGATCTATGTTTAAAGGTGAATCGATCTTATTATCATGATCTCATCATGATCTGATTCACATTGCATAGAACCAAGGACATCACAATATATGTATGCAACAGATAATATAATGTGAAAATATGCCAATATTAATCATAAGCAAAAAGATCATGTAGTGTGTCACACGTATCATCACTCACGTGATTGGCTTGCAGGGCACCTATAACTAGCAATAGGCTACTACCAAAAATTCGTGAAAGATTATGGCAAGATCAGTGTCCTATTCGCATCCCTACTAAAGAAAGACTTCTTGTGGTTGGATAAAACCTCCGCAGCCTTCGAATGACTCAAGGCAGCCATGACGACGACGATGGTCCTAGCGCTGCCCGATTTCATTCGCACCTTCGTGATTGAGGTCGACGCGTCTAGAGTTGGAATTGGGGCTGTTCTAATGTAAGATGGCTAACCCTTTGCTTACACCAGCAAAGCTTTGTCTCCCTCACATCTTAAAATGTCCGTGTATGATAAGGAAATGCTTGCCCTCATACACGTCGTCACGAAGTGGAGACCCTACCTTATCGACCGACGCTTCCATATTAAGATCGACCACCAAAGTCTTAAATATTTTTTGGAGCAGAAAATATTTTCCCCAAGCAGCATTGATGGGTAACTAAACTTCTTGGCTTTGATTATAAAATTATTTATTAAAAGGAGAAAGAGAATATTGTTACAGATGCTCTATCATGGCTACCGGGACAAGCCAAAATTTTAGCCATCTCTCTTCCCTCCACCGACTTCCTCAAAGACATTAGGGATGAATGGAAGAATGACCTAGAGACCCAAGATATCATAGAAAAATTGGAGAAGGATCCGGGTTCCATGGGCCACTACACTTGGGATTCGAAGGACCCGTGCTACAAAAATCGAATTGTGATTGTTCCTTCTTCCCCTAGCATCTAGATTATTTTGCATGAGATGTATTCTTCACCCTCGGTAGGGCACTCTGGATTTATGAGAACATACAAAAGGGTGAACCAAAACTTCTTTTGGAAGGGCATGAAAAAATTGATTTATGATTATGTATCCAAATGTGATTTATGCCAATAGTAGAAGGGTGAAACAGTGGCAAATCCGGGAAAACTACAACCACTACCTATACCAGACTTAGCATGGACGGACATCTCCATGGATTTCATCGAAGGACTGCCAACATCATAAGGTAAAAGAATGATTTTTGTAGTGGTAGATCGTTTAACCAAATATGCTCATTTTTGTGCTGTGAGACATCCCTATACCGCTGCTAGTATTGCTCAACTTTCTGTGAAAAATATTATAAAATTGTATGGGATGCCAAGGTCGATTGTGAGCGACCATGACAGGGTGTTTACAAGTAAATTTGGGACCGAGCTCTTCCAACTATAAGGCACCCAATTGAAGATAAGAATAGCCTATCATCCATAGATGGACAACCAAACAGAAATGGTGAACAGATGCCTCGAGACTTACTTACGGTGCTTCACCAGTGATAGGCCCAAAGAATGGATAAGGTGGCTTCCTTGGGCCAAATGGTGGTATAACACAACTTATCATTCATCAACTAAATGTACCCCTTATGAGGCATTGTATGGCTGACCGCCCCTTGTAATACCAAAATATGTAATTGGGATGACCAAAGTAGATCAGGTCGATCAAAACTTAATTGACAGGGACAAGCTTCTACAGTTGTTGAAAGACAACCTAACTGCCACTCAAGCCCGCATGAAGTAACAAGCAGACACTCACTGGAGCGAGCGAGAATTTTAAGTATGAGATTGGGTCTACCTTCGCTTACAACCATACAAGCAGCTGTCGATCAACACTAAAGCGTCGATGAAGCTATCTCTATGATTCTATGGACCATATTAGATTTTAGAGTATATTGGGCTATGGCATATAAATTAAAGCTTCCATATGACGCTAAGATCCATCCTGTCTTCCACGTATCCTTTCTAAAGTCGAAATTACGAGAATGCGAGTTGGCGTAGACTTAGCTACCAAACAAACACTATAAATGATGGCGAGATTGAAGCTCAAACTGAAGCTATACTTGATCAGAGGATTATGATGCACCGTCGATGCCTTTCAACTGAAGTACTCATGAAGTGAAATAATTTACCATCCAAAGATGCAACGTGGGAGTCTTACGAGGAGCTAAAGACCCGGTTCACAGATTTTAAGAGAACGGGCTTGATAGGACTCCAACAGGGTTGAGTCCTAATCACCCTAGAAGTAGTCACTAAAAACCCTACGAGATTGTAGTAAAATCCCACCTAGCCACTTCTATCCTATAAAGAAGGTGGTTAGGGTTTAGATTGGGACCTTATGGCTTAGTGGCCATCGCCCCCTTTACTCGGCTGGTCGGCCAGGGTTTTCACCTACTTAGGTCAGCTATAGAGCCAACCTAGCGGTCGCTTACACCTACTAAGGTAGGTCGGCTAGAGGAGGGGCAAAGGGATAATTCTACTTAGGCAAGCACCCCCTAGGGCTAGGGTTTGAGTCATATTTAATAATATAGCCGCCCTCTGCCTTTTGTCAAGCAAGATCAATCTTTTATTCAACCATGTGTCGAGTTCTAGGAGGGAGGAACTCCTACAGCGTTCCAAGGGTTGATCACCCTTAGAGATCAAAATTTATACAGCTCCTTCTGGGGTTCTACTAATATGTCACCTAAGTACATGCATAGGTAATGACACATGTCATCACCCTTTTTTTATAACTTAATTTGAATCTTACATAATTAATATCAAACTTTTAAGTTTTACATTTAGGTTCCTAACAATAAGTTTTTAAATAAATTCTCATTTTTATAAATAGGTCTTTACAAACTATCTATTATTAAACAAATACTCATTAAAATTTAAAATGAATCATTATAAATATTTTGAAAATGAGGAATATTATAAGCGTATTGCCTGATCTATCGGCATATTGACTTCCCACAATATCTAATCTTTTGGTGCAATACCTGATCCTTCCGGCTCGATGTCCGAACTCATCGACATTAAAATTTATTAATTAATTTTATCATTAAAATCTGAGATTAAACATCCGGTATCCTTGGACCACTTGAGAGTTACAAGTATAACATTGATTATGAGGGTCTTTAACTATGTATCATTGGTTATAGTTTTTGGATACATTGTTACGGATAACTATGGAGAACTAGTTGCGACAGGCTATGGGGGAGGTGCAGCAGGCAGCCTAGCATATGCTAAAGGAAATACAATCGTTGAAGATATGAAGAGAGCTATATAGGAGGGAAGGAGGGAGATTAGTGTCATTTTCAATTCGAAGGAATTGATAACTTTTGTAATAATTTTGTTCAGGTACCTTGATACTTGAACATGCTCTATAGCGACATTTTGGGCTTGGCTTATGAAGTCAAAGCAAATAATTTTGCATATGTATGTAAGTCATAATTTGAATCAAGATGCACTTAGGTTAGGCTTGCTAATCTTGGTAGGATTCAGGGCTTAACCCATTGCTGAAGTGGGATTGAGCCTCCCTACCTATCTATTTTATAGCCCCTAGCTAATTTTAACAGATTTTCCTTTCTTAAGAGAAAAAGATAATTTTATTCAAAAGAAAAAAAAATGAAGATTGTGCACTAGAACCAAAGTGGTCGGGAAGCGTCAATAATATTGCTAGACATTTGTGTACGCCTTTATATGCTTCAACAATCCAATTTTATTAAAGTTATTATGAAAATAATGTGTTAGTATGTAATCACATCTTATGGTTAACCAATATCAAATCATGATGATCATTTCATCGTCTATCAACACAATTAAATAAGCTTGCTTGTCATAATGGCTTAAATATTAGCATGGTAACATGATCAAATAAAATAAATAAATTAAATTTTTTTATTATTAAGAGAACAAAAAGCTGATGCAATAACCTAGGCTTTTTTATTTTTGAAAAAAATCTATATTTTAAATTAAATATTTCACCAAAAAGCCATTTTTTTCTCATTAAAAACAAGTTTGGAGTGAACATTTGTCTCCGTATTGGTGAAAACCGTACTGATAAATACTTGGTTTACTTCGCTCTTGAGAGACTTGACTCTTGTACATGCACGTGTTTCATGTGCATGTCCGTTCCACCCGTCTTCCTTCTTCTGCCCGGTCAATGTTCAATCGAGTGAGCCATAAATACTTTTGTTTCATTTGGTAGATATCATAGTTTGTTTGCTTCATATTAGAAGCAAAGATGCAGACAAATGATACAATAATCAGAATATAAAGGGAACAGCGTTTGGAGTCCATTGCCAGTAGCCCAAAGGAAAAGGTAAATATACTGCGACGAAATAACTTTGATAGGAACAGATAATCTCAACCCAATGTTTGTTTTCATGTACATAATATTGAGAATTGATTCATGATACTTACATAGGTAGTTAACATGTTTAGAAGTAGTGGCTCATGTTTAGGAGTTGTGGAGGTAGTTTAAGAGTTAGTGGGGGGTAGTTATTAATCATGGGTGAGATAGTGGGATGAAGAAAATGATGTGAGGTAGTTATTATTATGTCCTATAAATAGGACCTTAGAGAATGAAGTAATAGAGGCAGAGAGTGTGAAAAGATAAGAGATTATGTTAATTTGGAGATAATCTTGTAAGTGTTCTTGTTCTTTTACCTCTTGTTTAATACTACGTCGTTTTCTTGATTGAAAGCGTTTTCGTTAATTGGATCGTAGTATTCTGTTTTATCATTTCCTTGCTCCTCCTTCCCCAACATTTGTGGTATCAGAGCCTTGTTTCAATCTGAACTGGGCATTATGGCTTTTAATGGCAATTCTATGTCTCAACCCCTTATTCCCATCTTCTCGGGCAAATCCTATGAATTTTGGAGTATCAAGATGAAGACTCTATTCAAGTCTCAGGATCTTTGGGACTTGATAGAGAATGGATATGCAGATCCAGATGAAGAAACCAGGCTGAGGGAGAATAGAAAGAAGGACTCAAAGGCATTGTTCTTCATTCAACAAGCTGTGCATGAGACAATCTTCTCAAGAATTGCAGCAGCAACAACCTCAAGACAAGCTTGGTTGATACTTCAAAATGAATTTCAAGGCTAATCGAGGGTGATCATGGTAAAACTTCAAACCCTTCGCCGTGAGTTTGAAATTTTGTTTATGAAAAGCAATGAATCAGTGCAAGATTTTCTTTCTCGAGTGATTGAAATTGTTAGTCAAATGAAATCCTATGGTGAACATCTACATGATCAAATAATTGTTGCAAAAGTTTTGAGAAGTTTAACTCCAAAATTTGATCATGTTGTTGCGGCAATTGAAGAGTCAAAGGACTTATCTATTTATTCATTTGACGAACTAATGGGTTCCTTGCAAGCACATGAAGCAAGGTTGAACAGGTCACTTGAAAAAAGTGAAGAAAAAGTATTTCAGGTTAAGGGGGAGTCTTCTACTTCAAAAGAAGACAAAAAAGCAACAGGAAGAGGACGTGGCAGAGGAGGATTTCGTGGTAGAGGAAATGGAAGAGGAAGAGGACACTTTGATGGGCATGATGAAAGGCAATCAAACTATGATCAGAAAAACTACAAGAGTGGAATTCATTGTCACTATTGTAAGAAGTTTGGTCATATGAAGGCAGATTGCTGGAAAAGAGAAAAGCAAGCAAGCTATGTGGAAGAAAATGAAGATAATAGTAAGTTGTTTATGACTCATTCACAAGTTAATGATATCTCAAATAACATTTGGTTTTTGGATAGTGGATGTTCTAATCATATGTCAGGCATAAGATCAATATTTAGAGATATTGATGAAACTCACAAGTTGAAAGTTAAACTTGGAGATAGCAAGCAAATCCAAATAGAAGGAAAAGGAACAATTGAGGTGAAGACAAATCAAGGGAAGGTAAAACACCTTGATAATGTTTTCTATGTTTCTAGCTTATCACATAACTTGTTGAGTGTTGGACAATTGATAGATATTGGATATTCAGTTATATTTGATGATGGTTCATGCACTATTAAAGATAAGAAATCTGGTTTGATTATAGCAAATGTTTGCATGACGCAAAATAAGATGTTTCCAATTGATGTTTCAAATATTGAGAAACATGCTTTTGTTGCAAATCAAAAGAATGAGACAAATTTATGGCATTTGAGATATGGACACCTTAACATTAAAGGTTTAAGGTTGTTAAATCAAAAAGAAATGGTTTATGGATTGCCTAAAATTAATACACTTGATGTATGTGAAGGATGTATTTATGGCAAACAAAGTAAAAAATCATTTCCTTTTGGAAAAGCATGGAGAGCATCTAATTGTCTTGAATTAATTCATGCTAACTTATGTGGACCTATGAATACAAAATCATTTGGGGGAAGTCGATATTTTCTGTTATTCACTGATGATTATAGCCGCATGAGTTGGGTATATTTTCTGAATTTGAAATCTGAAGCATTTGATAACTTTAAAAAATTCAAGGCACTTGTAGAAAGGCAAAGTGGTAAATGCATAAAGACACTTCGGACAGATAGAGGTGAATTTATGTCTAATGAGTTTAATTCCTTTTGTGAAGAAAATGGTATTCGTAGGGAATTGACAGCACCATATACACCGGAGCAAAATGGTGTAGCTGAACGTAAGAATCGAACTGTTGTCGAAATGGCAAGAAGTTTGCTTAAAGGAAAGCATCTTCCGAATCAGTTTTGGGCAGAAGCAGTTGCAACAGCAGTTTATTTGTTGAATATTTCACCGACAAAGGCTGTAATGAATCGAACTCCTTTTGAAGCTTGGTATGGTATAAAACCAATTGTAAGCCATCTAAGAATTTTTGGTTGTATTGCTTATGCTTTGGTAAATTCACAAAATCATCATAAGCTTGATGAAAAATAAAAAAAATGCATCTTAATTGGATACTCTGCACAATCCAAAGCATATCGATTATATAATCCTGTAAGTGGCAAAGTTATTATTAATAGAAATATTATATTTGATGAAAGGACAAGTTGAAATTGGGAGATTAATGAAGGTGATGCACAAATTCGTGTTCCAGCAGAACTAATTACTCCACCGAATCAAGTGACAGATCCTGCTCCAATAAGATCAACGTCAACCTCACCCAGTAGCAGTTCAAATTCAGCAAATGATTCCTCAGATGAAACCCCTCCAGGAAGGTTTAGATCACTAACAGAGATTTATGATTCAACATTTGCTTTATTTATTTCAGATCCTATAAGTTTTGAGGAAGCAGTTGAAAAAGAGGAATAGCAAAAAGCAATGAAGGAGGAAATCAAGTCAATTGAGAAGAATGAAACCTGGGAGCTAATGGATCTACCGAAAGAAAAGAAAGCTATTGGTTTGAAATGGGTGTACAAAACAAAGTATAATGCAGATGGAAGTATCCAGAAGCATAAGGCTCGGCTTGTAGCAAAAGGATATTCGCAGCAACAAGGTATTGACTTTGATGATACTTTTTCTCCAGTTGCTAGATTCGAAACCGTGAGAACCTTTTTGGCTTTAGCTGCTTATTTGAGTTGGTCTGTTTATCAATTTGATGTGAAATCTGCGTTTTTAAATGGAGATTTACAAGAAGAGGTTTTTGTTACTCAACCTGAAGGTTTTTTGGTTAAAGGACATGAAGAAAAGGTATATAAGCTAAAGAAAGCACTTTATGGGCTTAAACAAGCTCCAAGAGCATGGTACAGTAAAATTGATTGTTATTTTCATCAAAATAGATTTAAAAGGAGTGATAATGAACCTACCCTTTATCTAAAGAAGGAAGGTGAACATAGTATTCTTATGGTTTGCCTTTATGTTGATGATATTATATATATGGGTTCATCTGATTCTGTTATGGCAGAATTTAAAAAATGCATGATGAATAAGTTTGAAATGTCAGATCTAGGTTTACTGCACTATTTTCTTGGGTTGGAGGTGAAGCAAGGATCAGATGGAATTTTTATTTCACAAAGAAAGTATGCAATGGATCTGCTCAAAAAATCTAATATGATTAAATGCAAAGTTGCAGCTACACCCATGAATGTAAATGAGAAATTGAAACTTGAAGATGGTACAGGTTTGACAAATGCAAGATACTACAGAAGTTTAGTTTGAGGTTTGATCTATCTAACTCATACTCGTCCAGATATTACATTCTCTGTTGGTGTAGTATCTAGGTTCATGCAAAGCCCAAGTAAACATCATCTCGGAGCTGTTAAAAGAATTCTACGTTATATTGCTGGAACTACAAATTATGGAATATGGTATTCTCATAATTGTAAATATAAATTATTTGGTTTTACTGATAGTGATTGGGCAGGAGATTTGGATGATAGAAAAAGTACTTCAGGTAATATTTTTAGCCTTGGATCAGGAGCTATATCATGGAGTTCAAAGAAACAAGCAACAACTGCATTGTCGACATCGGAAGCAGAGTATGTAGCTGCAACATCAGCAGCATGTCAAGCTATATGGCTTAGAAGACTTCTTGAAGATCTTCATCAAAAACAAATAGATGCAACCGAAATATTTTGTGACAACAAATCTACAATTGCACTGGCAAAAAATCCCACATTTCATGGAAGAACGAAGCATATAGAGATAAGCTATCATTTCATCCGAGATCTTGTAGCAGATGGAGCTATAACAATGAAGTATTGTGGCACGGATGAACAAGTTGCAGTCATTCTCACCAAGTCGCTTCCCGTTAAGAAGCATATTTATTTTATGTCTCAAATTGGTGTATGTAACTATGAATCAAGGGGGAGTGTTGAGAATTGATTCATGATAGTTACATAGGTAGTTAACATGTTTAGAAGTAGTGGCTCATGTTTAGGAGTTGTGGAGGTAGTTTAAGAGTTAGTGGGGGGTAGTTATTAATCATGGGTGAGATAGTGGGATGAAGAAAGTGGTGTGAGGTAGTTATTATTATGTCCTATAAATAGGACCTTAGAGAATGAAGTAATAGAGGCAGAGAGTGTGAAAAGAGAAGAGATTATGTTAATTTGGAGATAATCTTGTAAGTGTTCTTGTTCTTTTACCTCTTGTTTAATACTACGTCGTTTTCTTGATTGAAATCGTTTTCGTTAATTGGATCGTAGTATTCTGTTTTATCGTTTCCTTGCTCCTCCTTCCCCAACACATAATTCAGACTCTAGTTTGCAACAAAATGAATGGTACCCAAAGCATCCAGCAAAAGATGCTTTGGTTCTGCAACAACAAAACAAAGCTCAGATGAATTATCGTCACTGTCA
This sequence comes from Ensete ventricosum, assembly GCA_029747655.1. NCBI lineage: Eukaryota > Viridiplantae > Streptophyta > Magnoliopsida > Zingiberales > Musaceae > Ensete > Ensete ventricosum. Next base: position 21,797,378 of record JAQQAF010000006.1, read on the forward strand.
GAAGGTAGCTTCCTTAATCTCGATGATATCGTTGAAGAAATCAGTCGTTCAATCAAATGCTTTCTTCATGTGTAATGGTCTTTGCTTCTGTGGCTTCATTTCATCAAGAAAGAAAGATATACAACGAGAGTCAAAATTTAGTGGAGATATTCAAATATGACGTACCTGAGCTACCATTATTAGCCAGCAAAGTTGAAAGACGGCCAACAATAATACCAGAAAGCCAACCATGGTACCAGAAGGCCAATGTAATGGAACCATTATTTCTCACAATTCCATCATTTTACAACATTAATCTAGTAAATAAATTGGGTATGATGCAAGAGCAAAAACTAAGCCTAAAAAAGGAAAAGACCATTCAAGGTCGAAAGCATAAAGAACCTTCTAGCGGTGACTGATGACAGCAACATTAGATGCTCGCACTTGTTGATGGATTGATGCAAAAATAACTGGACAGTTGACAGTCATCAATGTCGGTCTTAGAGGCCCTGAACCAAGAATGCGAAAGTGGATATTGATGAAATGGTCACAAATAGCTGATGTTAGTTCTTCCAAGTTAGCGAGCACTGATAGCAACCAACCTGTCTAGCAAATAGTAAAATAAACTGATATAAACAAACCATCCTAATAAACGTCAGAACACAAATCGAACGAGCAAGCTATACTCCGAGTCCATTTTTTTGCATTAATGCCACAACTTACTACAGAAGCCACTGCATAGCCTCTTTGCAGGTCACAATATCTGAAAATGAATCTAGCAACTGCCCAGCCAAACTGTTTGGGCTCTTCAATCAATGTATGAATGAATGTAATGACCACCCTGCGTTCTTGCTCTGTTGACCTCAAGCTAAACCAAGTTAAAAACTTCATGCGGAAATACTTCCAATGTGCCCCAAACACTCACCATCTTATTACCTTCACATAGTATTCAAAGTTACTCATCCAACCGACCCAACCTATTCTGGAATCTCCTAGGTGAGCCACTGACCAAAGTGCTGTCTCCCTCACAAGTTTCCTCGTGTCCAGTGGGTAGTTGTTGCTCAACCATGTTGAGATTCCACTGCAGGCACTTCATGGACCAATGTAACTGCACGTCTGGGAATCATCACTTCCACTAGATCTAGCTAATTCATTCTTCTCAGAGAAGCATGCATATTCCTCCTCAGGATAGCACTCGGTTGATGGTATTACCTCAGCATTTAAATCAGGAACCAAGGCCTTCAAGACAAGCCAACGTGAAGTGGTAGGTGCTGCTTTGGCAGCGATACAAATACAAAGGTTTCTATCGAAGATAAATGATCGTAGTTCAGGGATCGGTCATTCTTGATCTCTATAAGGGATCGGCCCTCCTGGGTTTCAACCAAAGACTGAAATCAAATAACTTTTATTGATTGTTAAAAACAAAATAGTTACACCTTTATTTATAGGGACTCTTAACCAACTCCTAATTTAACTTAGACTCCTAAAATAAACTCCTAATATGACTCTTAATTAAATAGTCTCCAACTCTTACTAGGATTTCTAATCAAACAGACTCCAATTCCTACTAGGATTCCTAATCAGATAGACTTCAATTCTTACTATGACTCCTAATTGACTTGAATGGACCAACCAACATGTCATGACTCAATAAATAGAACCCAACCCTGTTAGGGTCCTATCAGACCCACCCTCTTCAAAACAGCCTTGCCTTCAAGGCTGAGCCTCTATAAACTCTATGAACTTCGTCTTCAACTCGTCATAGGACTCCCAAGTAACATTTTCAGTAGGCAAATAGGTCCATTGTACCAATACTTCAATTAAAGGATGTCTGTGACGCATTATGATCCTGCGATGCAATATAGCCCCCGGCTAGGTTTGGACTTCTCCGTCACTAGAGATGTCGAGTAGATGATGTTATGCCAATTCATCTTCTCCTAGCTTCAATTTGAGGTAGGAAACATGGAAAAGTAGATGTATCTTTGAGTCAGTTGGTAAATCTAATCGGTAAGCAACGGCTCCAATACGCTCCAATATTTTATAGGGTCTAAAAAAATGAGGAGACAGCTTCATTGAGGCTCGGGTCTCTAGGGAGATTTGCTTGTATGGCTGAAGGCGAAGGAAGAGCCAATCTCCTACGGTAAATTCCCTTTTGCTTTTGTGTTTGTTGGCTTGCTGTTTCATCCTTGCTTAGGCTGCTATAAGGTTGTCTTTCAATAGCTACAAAATTTTGTCCCTATCAATTAACTACTTATCTACTTGATCCACTTTTAATGTGTAGGCTATATATTTTGTGATCGTTGGAGGAGGCAGACCATAGACAACTTCAAACGGGGTACTTATGATAGATGAGTGATAGGTTGTATTGTACCACCATTCAGCCCAAGGAAGCCATTTAGTCCACTCCTTCGGCCTTTCACTGGTGAAGCATCTAAGGTAGTTCTCTAAACACCTATTCCCAACTTCTGTTTGGCCATCGGCTGTGGGTGATAGGCTGTGTTCATCTTCAATTGTGTGCCCTGCAACTTGAAGAGCTCCGTCCAAAATTTGCTGGTGAAAACCCTATCACGGTCACTTATAATAGAGTGAGGAATCCCATGCAGTTTAGCTATATTCACCATAAAAATACATAATCATAAATCAATATTTTCATGCCTCTCCAAAAGAAGTTTTGCTTCACCCTCTTATATGTTCTCAGAAATCCGGAGTGCCCTGCTGAACGTGAAGATTGCAACTCATGCAAAATAATTTTGATGCAAGGGGAAGAAGGAACATTCACAATTCGGTCTTTGTAGCGCAGGTCCTTAGAATCCCAAGTGTAGTGACCCGTGGAACCCGGATTCTTCTCTAATTTTTCTATAATGTCTCGGGTTTCTAGGTCGCTCTTCCACTCCTCTTTAATGTCTTTGAGGAAGTCAGTAGAGGGAAGGGAGATTGCTGAAATTTTGGCTTGTCCCAATAGCCGAGATAGAGCATATGTAACAATATTCTCTTTCCCCTTTCGATAAATAATTTCATAATCAAAGCCAAGAAATTTAGGTACCCATTGTTGTTTCTCTGGGGAAGATATTTTCTGCTCCAAAAAATACTTGAGGCTTCGGTGGTCGGTCTTAATCTGGAAGCGTCGGCCGATTAAGTAGGGTCTCCACTTCGTGACAGCGTGTATGATGGCAAGCATTTCTTTATCATACACGGGCATTTTAAGATGGGAGGGAGACAAAACCTTGCTAGTGCAAGCAAGAGGTCGACCATCTTGCATTAGAACAGCCCCAATTCTGACTCCCAACGCGTTGGCCTCAATCACGAAGGTGCGGTTGAAATCGGGCAGTGCTAGGACCGGCGTCATCGTCATGGTTGCCTTGAATCATAAAGGCTAATCTTGCCGTAATCTTTCACGAATTTCTGGTAGTAGCCCGTGAGTCCAAGGAAGCCACGCAGCGATTTTATGTTCGTAGGCCTCGGCCATCCTTGCATTGCTTCGATCTTTGTCGGGTCTACCGCCACTCCATCCTCTGATATAATGTACCATAGATACTCCACTTTATGTTGTAAAAAGTTACACTTTGATTGTTTAACATTAACGGTGTAGGAATTTCTAATAGCACAAAAGTGAGTGTATTTCGTAAGGCAGTCTACAACTACAAGGATAGTACTTTTTCCTTGAGATGATGGCAGCCCTTCGATGAAATCCATAGAGATGTTGGTCCAAGATGAATCCAGAATAGGTAGAGGCTGGAGCTTTCCCGAACTTACGATCGTTTCTTCCTTGTGTCGCTGGCATGTGTCGCACTGAACCACAAATTCTCCAATGATTTTTTTATTCTCTTCTAATAAAAAATTTAGCGAACTCTTTTATAAGTATGAAGAAATCCTGAATGTCCAACAACAAGTGATGAGTGCAACTCCTTTAGGATGGCGGCTTGGCAAGGGGAATGGAGCACTACCATGATTCGGCCCTTGTATTGTAGATCTTTTAAGTCCCAACTGTAGTGCACAACTGAACCCAGGCTCTCCTCTAATTTCCTGATGATTTTCTAGATCTCCGAGTCACTTTGCCATTCTTCCTGATGTCTTCCAGAAGGTCATAGATGGGAAGGGAGATGGTTGCGAATTTAGCATGCTTAGGAAGGCGGGAAAGTGCATCTACAGCCAAGTTATCTTTGCCCTTTTTATAAATAATTTCATAATTAAACCCCAACAATTTAGTTACCCATTTTTGCTATTCTGGGGAGGAAATCTTTTGCTCCACAAAGTATTTTAAGCTCTTGTGGTTCATCTTGATTTAAAATTATCGACCGATTAGGTAGGGTCCCCATTTTGTAACCACATATACTATGGCCAACATTTCTTTGTTATAGACTGAAAATTTTAGATGTGGGGGAGAGGGCCTTACTGGTGTATGCTCGTAGTCGGCCTTCCTGCATTAATACGACGCCAATTCAGACTCTCGAAGCATCAGACTCGATCATGAACATCTTGTTGAAATCGGGTAGGGCTAGGCACTGGTGTAGTGGTCATCGTAGTCTTTAGAGAGTTAAAGGCTTCGATCGATTCGTCCGACCACTTGAAGGCATCTTTCTTTAGGAGTGTCATGAGAGGAGTGTTGATTTTACCATAGTTTTTCATGAACTTACGGTAGTAACCAGTCAACCCTAGGAATCCCCGTAAAGCCTTGATTGTCTTCGGTAGCGGCCAGTCTTTCATTACCTGAATCTTTAAAGGATCGACTGCCACTCCTTTCGAAATTATGTGTCTGAGGTATTCAACCTCACCCTGCGTTGCATTTTGATTTTTTGATAAGAAGACAATGTTCTTGTAGTGTTGTTAGAATAATCCGCAAATGTGATAGATAGCTTTCGAAGGAAGAGCTATAAATCAAAATATCGTCGAAGAATACCATAACAAACTTACAAAGATGAGTCCGAAAGATATCATTCATTAAGCTCTAATAGGTGGAGGGGGCATTGGTTAGGCCGAAAGGTATTAACAAGAATTCGTAGTGCCCGTTGTGTGTCCAGAACGCTGTTTTTGGTATATCATCCTCATGCACCCGGATTTGATCATAGCCTAACCATAAGTCTAGTTTGGTGAAGATCTAGGCTCTCTTTAGTTCATCTAGCAACTCATCCACTAGAGGAATCAGATATTTATCTTTTACGATGATGCTATTGAGTGCTCGATAATCCACACACATCCGCCACGATCTGTCCTTTCGTACTAAAAGGACCGGTGATAGTATGGGCTGACAGTTGGCCTGATGATCCCTGTTTCTAGCATCTCCCTGACAATTCTCTCTATTTTATCCTTTTGGAGGTGGGGATATCGGTACGACCGAACAATTGTTGGAGCCTTCCCCGGCACTATAGGAATTCGGTGGTCATGCAGCCGAAAAGGTGGGAACTCTTGATGTTCAGCAAATACATCTGCAAATTCAGAAAGCAAGGAAAGGAGAGTAGGGTTTTTATCTTGCACCGTTGGTTCTTCAAGTTGTAGTCCTTGTAGTTGGATTAAGAAACCGGTGTATCTTGTAAAGTACTTTTTCCATCCGTTGACTCGTAATGGTGGAAACCTTGCCTCCGCATTTGCCTCTTAGGGTCACCTGTTTTCCATTAATGAAAAACTTCATGATGAGTTTAGAGAAGTTCCAAGAAACGTTACCTAAAGTTGTCAACCATTAAATGTCGAGCACCACTTCATAATCTTCTAATGGCAGCAAGAAGAAGTCCACGAGTATTTCTTATCCTTGCATATTCAGCTTCACCCTTGGACACTTGTTGCTGCAAGTTAGTATCTGGCCATTTGCTATCATTATGTCAAACTTATCACAATCTTTAATTTGGTAGGTTAACCGGGCAGTAACCTTGTGATCCATGAAATTGTTAGTGCTGCCTGTATCGATTAGAATTATTATCATATGCTGCTTGAGAAATCCTTCGACCTTCATTGTCTGTGGGTTGGCATAGCCGGTTAGGGCATGCACAGTGTTGGTGACCGATTTTGCTTCTTCCCCCGTGTCTTCCTCCTCGAATTTTGAATCCATGTTCTTAGCTTCTCGATTTTCAATCGGCTCGATCATCAAAAGTTTTCCTCTTTTGCAGCGGTGATCTTTATTCCACTATTCGTCACAGTGCCAACATAGTCCTTTAGCCGACCTCTCTCGGAGTTCTTCTAGGGTAAGCTTCTTTGGCATAGGGGTTCGGTTGACAGTAGGTGGAGTCGGCGGCTTAATTGTTGTTGGTTTATTCATGCTCTTAGCCCTATAGTTGTCCATGTTAAGTCTTTCCTCTTGTATACGGGCAAAGGATATGGCAACCATCAAGGTATACGATTGGCGAGTTTTAACTTCGCACCGAATCTCCGGTTTGAGTCCTTCAATGAATGTACATAATAATTATTTTTCGAACTAATCTCGGGTTTGATTTAAAGACGTCCAAACCTGCTTTGGTATTCTTGTATCGTGGAGGTTTGACGGATCTTCGCAAGTTGTCCGTTTGTGTTCTCATACTCCGACGGCCCAAAACGAATCAGCAGTCCGCTTTTGAATTGCTCCTACATGGGTACTCCATGTGTATACTTGAACCAATCGTACCACTGAATTTCGTCCCCTTCGAGTTGTATGGAAGCTATGCCCACCTTAGATCCTTCTGGGGTCTTATGAAAATGAAAAAATCTTTCAGCACATGAGATCCAGCCGGTTAGGTCTCCGTCTTCCAATTTGGGAAACTCCACCCACATGCGCGGGTATTCGGTGTCCTGCCCATGATCACACTTCTAAAATCAGTTTTTCTTAGAATCAAGACTTTCTCCATGTTGAGATTTGTTACGGCTCTCTGATTGGTTTGTTCCGAATTCGCAGAAGAGCACTCGCAATTTATCTTCTATGCGAAGCTCGAAAGCTTCAAACCTTACGATTAGTGTATCATTTGTATCCATCATGTATGATTGTAGATCAATGATGTTTAATTCTTTCTTTTGTTGTCGGGTCAGGGGCATGAGATTTGGACCAGCTTGGGCTTAGAGGTAGTGACGGCAACAAGAGATGGAGGAGACGACAGCAATAACCTAGGGTTAGATGGCTGCAACAAGATGTTGCAGGTGGCGGTAGCAGCAAGATATGGAGAGGTAGTGACAGAGTAGGGTTAGATGGCAGCGACGACGACAGTAGGATGTAGAGGCCGACGACTGCAATCTAGGGTTGTAAGTGACGATAGCAGCAAGGTGGTAGGGGCGACGGTGGAGTGGATGAATAGCGAGACGCCAAGAACGCTACTCCGATACCAAATGATAGGAACCCAAAGATTTCTATCGAAGATAAACAATCGCTGTTGGGGATCGGCCCTCCTTGATCTCTACAGGGGATCAGCCCTTCTGAGTTTCAACCAGAGGTTTGAAATCAAATAATTTTTATTATTTAAAAAAAAAATAGTTACACTCTTATTTATAGAGACTCTTAACCGACTCCTAATTGAACTTGGACTCCTAAAATAGACTCCTAATATACCTTTTAATTAAATAAACTCTAATGCCTACTAGGACTCCTAATCAAATAAACTTCAATTCATATTAGGATTTTTAATCAAATAGACTCAAGCTCCTACTGGGATTCCTAATTGACTTGACTAGACCGACCAACATGTCATGACTTAATGGATATGACCCGAACCTGTTGGGGTCCTATCGGGCAGCCTCTGCAATCACTTCACCACTCCCACCATAGGACTCTCTCTTCAACATCATCTTCGTATAAACCATCATAGTATCCATCTTCCACTGCCCAAGCTAGATGCAATATCTTTCCTAGATTTCGAACTTAAGATCCAGAGAATTTGGCACCTGTTGTTGTCCCTTTGTGCTTGACACTGGATTCTACCCCAGTATTCTCTATATGCTTATTAATGATCTCCATACTCTTAGTAAAACACTTCGATTCAGAGTGGCCGAAATACTCATCCTCAAGAATGAGATAATCTGAAATGCATATTCTGTGTATGGCTGGAGGTTAGTAATTAGAATCCTTCTCTAAGACCTTGGGAAGACCACAACCTCCTTATAGGATTTATCTCTGGTCTTGCAGTACCAGAGCTTATGATAGGACTCCATTAGGGTTGAGTCCTAATCACCCTAAAAGTAATTAATGAAAACCCTGTGGGATTGTAATAAAACACCACCTAGCCACTTATATCCTATAAAGAAGTGTGGTTAGGGTTTAAATTGGGGCCTTAGGGCTTAGTGGCCACCGCCCCCTTTACTAAGCTAGTCGACTAGGGTTTTCCTCGGCTAGATCGGCTATAGGAGGGCAAAAGGATAATTTTACTTAGGCAAGCACCCCATGGGCTAGGGTTTAGAACCCTATATAATGATGTAGCCACCCCCTCTCTTTATCAAGCAAGAACCATCTTTTATTCAGCCTTGTGCCGAGTTCTAGGAGGGAGGAACCCCTATATCGTTCCAAGGGTTGATCCCCCTCAAAGATCAAAATCTATAAAGCTCCTTCTAGGGTTCTATCATCTGGTATTAGAGCAACATTCATACTGCCCTTCCTGCCATCTTTGTCGCCCCCCCCCCACCTTCCCAAGCAATTTCCACAATTGTTGCGACACGCGCCTCCACCTTCCACCCAAGCCACATATCAAATCAATCTGCTGCTACTCCCGCGTTTGAAATTAGGAGATCTAGTATATTTTCATCACCTATGCCTATTTGCTACTGCTATTCCTTTATCTTACATGTTGAAGAGGTTTTCCAATACTTTTATTGCTACAAATTTCAACCATCGCAAACGTTATCGTTATTGCGAAGGTGAAACATTGCAGAAATTATCAGCCATCTATTTGCCTCTTGAAATCGGTTTTATGCTCCCCTATTTTGGACAAAAATTTTTTTAATGATTTCATAGATCATCTTAGCCCTCATCTAGGATCGATCTCTGAAAAGAATTCTCTCTGAAATGGGTTCTATTGTGCTCTAATTCTTCTTCACGTATTGTTGGAATTTTTACAACGAAGAATCTACCCTCCGTCTTTTCCCCTATTTCCCTACCGTTACTCTATCGAAATTTTGTCAAACTTTTTACTGATATTAACCACATCTGAACCGAGGAGTTCTACATATTTTCCTCGAGTTTTCCTCTGAGATTTATGTCTAAAATTCATCGTTTCTTCGATGTAAAATCTGTTTAGTAGGGCAACACATCGTAGCACATTTCTTTGTCGAATTTCATCGGATTTGAGTGTTATCTTTTATGGGTTTTTGGACTCCCTTTCGCTCATCTGCAAACCCTACCATCCTCACCAAGAACCCCTCCAAACCGCACCCTAAACCGATCCCAAACAGCCACCCAAATCAGCCCTAAATGGCAGTCTACTTCCATCAAACCGATCCACCTACCAAACCGGCCACCTCTTCCTCAAAACCTCTTATGCCCCTAACACGACAACAAAAAAAGGACCTCAACATTACAAATCTAGAGGCCTACACCATGGCATCGGAGGAGCCATTAACGCCAAGTTTGAAGCCATTGAAAGTCACATGGAGGTGAAGATGCGATCCCTTTTCGCCGAATTCAGCATGGGCCGACCACCTTGCCCGAAGAAATCGCAACAAGGAGAAACTTCAGATCAGCGAGACGATCCTCGAGAGCATGGTCATATCATCTCTAATCCAAACAATTCACGCATGAAGGTTGACTTCCCTAGATGGGAAAAAGAAGACCCGATCGGATGGATCGCGCGCGTGGACCGCTATTTTCGGTTCTACCGAACCGCCGATGCTACAAGGGTGGAGATTGCTGTCATCCACCTCGAGGGAGATGCTATTCAGTGGTTCAATTGGTTTGAGCACACCCATGGAGGTCTCTCTTGGCAGCGATTCAAGGAAGGACTAATAAATCATTTCGGACCAACCGATTTCGATAACATCGACGGACAATTGGCGAAGATTCGCCAAACCTCTACAATACACGAATACCAAATAAGGTTTGAACGTTTATCTAACCAAGCTGTGGATTGGTCTGAAAAACAACTTTTATGGACTTTTATTAAAGGCCTAAAGCCAGAGATTCGAGAAGGAAAGGCGCGGTAATCGTACACTCTTATGGCGGTGATTTCCTTCACAAGAATCCAAGAAGAACGATTGAACCATAAAGGACAAGGGTCACTCCCCGACTAGCCATGTCGAAGCCTTCAGCCCCCTCTACTGCCATCCGAGCCCCCGCACCAAAAAAATTAACAAGAGACGAGCTTCGTGAACAATCGGCCAAGGGATTGTGTTGGCACTGTGATGAACCATGAAGCTGAGAATATCGCTGCAAAAAGAGCTGGCTCCTTGTGATTGAACCAGTAGAGGATAAGGACAGTGAACCATCTGAAGAAAGCCTCGAACCCGAAGATGAAGCCATGGAGGAAGAGCCCCAACCGGCCGACAATGCAGTGCATGCTTTGGCCGGCTACTCCAACCCGCAGACGATGAAAGTTAGAGGACTCCTTAAACATCAACCCATCACCGTTCTTATAGATACAGGCAGCACCAATAACTTCCTCAACAGCAAGGTTGTTGCACGTATGACACTACAAATCGAAGGTTGCAACAAGTTCGATGTAAAGGTCACCGACGGTCGAATCCTCAATTGTGACCAATGGTGCCCGCGGGTAAAATTGCTCCTATAAGACCAAGAAGTGGTAGCCAATTTCTACCTCCTACCTATTGATGACTATGAAGCCGTGCTTGGGAAACAGGTCACCTTGCGAGGCAAGCGCGGGAGCCATATCTCTATCGTTTTGACGCAGTGGATGGAGAAAGTGCTACACAAGACACATGGTGGATTTTTTATGCATATCCAGCAACCATCAGAGGAGGAGAATGTACAAAATTCAGATCCTAAGCTTGCCCTTTTGCTGGACGAATTCACGGATGTTTTCACGGAGCTGCATAGGCTTCCCCCTAACTGGCCGAATGACCATCGCATCCCAATATTGTTGGGCAAACCTCCAGCAAACTCTAGATCGTACCGCTATCCTCACTTGTAAAAGGATGAGATTGAGAACATCGTTAAGGAGATGCTCGACACTGAAGTAATTCAACCAAGCTGCAGCCCTTACTCCTCGTCGGTGTTGCTAGTGCGCAAGAAGGATGGTACATGGCGGATGTTCATTGATTACCAGGCTTCGAATGCCATCACCGTAGAAGACAAATATCCTATATCAGTAGTAGATGAGCTCTTGGATGAACTAAAAGGAGCCCAAGTCTTCACTAAATTAGATCTCCATTTCGGATACTATCAAATTTAGGTATGCATTGAAGATGTTCCGAAAACTGCATTCCGCGCACATAACGGCCACTACGAGTTTTTGGTAATGCCCTTTAGACTTACTAATGCTCCTTCTATTTTTCAAAGCTTCATGAATGATATTTTTTGATGATATCCTCATTTACAGCCCTACACTTGATATGCATTTTCAGCACTTGCGAATAGTTCTAACGATTCTTCGGGAGAATACCGTTAATGTTAAACAATCAACGTGCAGCGTTTTACAACATAAAGTGGAGTATCTATGGTACATTATATCAGATGATGGAGTGGCGGTAGACCCAACAAAGATCAAAGCAATGCAAGGATGGCCGAGACCTACGAACATAAAATCGCTGCGTGACTTCAATAGCTGCAGAAAGTTTCACTTCTCTTGTACTAACTTGCATTACTAATTGAGACGAAGTTGACATAGTATATAGACAAATAAACTTGAAGAAGGAATTATGTCATGGTAGAAACAAAGCATCTTAAACCCTGCAAACTTCATATTACTAACAAAGAAGCTTTTAAGCATGTCTTCAGTGAACTTAAGAGATCAACCTAACAATATTAGGTTTAACAGATCTTCATTGACTAAATAAAAATGATGATGTCTTTCTTGCATTACTGTGTGATGTTGGTGTTAGCTTTTCCATCAGTGTGCCCTATTAGGGAAAGCACAATCCTCTCTGATCCACATACGTCCTATTTTTTATACCAATGGGCATTATGATCGATTTCCACAAGTAATAAACTTTCTTGCCTCCTCTAGAAATCTAGCATCTCTCTCTTACCTATGTGGTTGTTCTGCTAAGGGTTGGAACATCCTCAAGCAAATGAAAGTGCAAGGGTCAGATTTTCAGATCAACACATGCAGTCCTTTCACTCAATGTTGTGGTTCATGTGTAATGGTTTTAACAATAAAGCAAAGAATGTGTCGAGAACTGCAGCATTCATTGTTGAATTGGAATCATCTTCGATGTAGGTCAAAGAACATAGCACTAAAATCTTAGTTTCTAACTATGAGAGATAAGTTTTCGAACTAAAGATTGCTAGGGAACGTATACCTTCAAGAAGAAAGACTCGGGTAGTGTGATCTCGTTCTACAATATATTTCAGTTTAGACATGATCTTTAAAGATCATGATGTAGAAGCAGCTTCGAAGCTAACGCTCTTCTCAATCTCCACAGGTGACAAATCCAATGCTGACCGTGAATGCATCACCATTAACTTTCCTCCATAAGCTGCTGGTTCTGATCGAGCCACCACCATCTACAACAACGACAACGGAGCCATAGTGCTCGATCCGATCACTCTTTCCAATCGTATCATGTGTATTATGCTTGAACCCGAAAGCAATCGCCGACTAATGACCCAAACCTTGACCTATTACATGTAAACACAAAAGAGGAGGAAGGGGATAGGCGAAGTTCCCTTTGCAGCCGGCCGACGGCCTTCGGTTGCTGGACTTCCCGTCCTCGAAGGCGTTCGTCGATCGGCGATTGCTTGATGACGATCGGCAGGTGGGTATCCCTCGTCGCGAATGGTGGCCGTTGGGATGGGAACGGTGGGAAGCAACGTGCCACCAACCTAACAAGAGGAAGGGAAAAAGGCGAGGCGAAGGCAGGGGAGAGAAGAGCCTTCGTCTGTAGGGATTCGTTGTAGGCCCGGACTGTTAACGGGTCGGACTGCCAATGGCGTTCCAAGACACGTGAAGGGAGCTAACTAATTCCAACAATTATAACTAAAAGAATAACAATGCCGAGAATGATTCTTACCGCATGCAGAGCAACTTCCATAGTCGTGGACTTTATTCTCACTTCTTTCTGCACAATTATTCTGATGAGAAGGTATGATGAAGCGCATGCATGGCTATCACTAATTTTATATCTGTAGGTACTTTAGATGCTGTGATCCTGTCAAAGGCACCAGTGGGATGATAATTATGTCTCCAGCCCGTGTTTATCAGTATTATTATTATACACATATAATATGTGCGTGTGAAGTATTTATATCCTCTCCCGCCTGGAATGACAGAATTAAATGAAAACATGCATGCATTGAACATTCAAAGAAATGTATCAACCATTCGGAAAAAAACATAGTATTTTTCTTCATCGTCATCGTTATAACTTTACTATTTCTACAGTCAAACTAAATTCAAAAAGATAAAAGCTTGTAAAAGAAACAACAAAAAAGAAAAATAATTCTTTCTTCACGCGGTGTAGCTCTTGCTGTACATGGACAGTGGCTGGCGGAGGACGGAGCTCCAGATGCAATCCACGCTGCCGTCCACCTCCCCGTCGGACGGCTCCTCGAGAAGGACGAAGGGGTGTCGGGCGGCGGGGGAAAGACGGTCGCCGGGAACCCCGATGGCGGCGGAGCAACCATCGACGAGGGACGAGAAGAAGACGTCGCGGAGGTCCCAGCCGTCGGGCTCCGGCACCAACAGGCGCTCGCCCTTTTGCCACGGGAACTCAAAGAGCCCCGGCGGGCGGAAGACGTCGACGGTGCCGACCCGGCAGCTCTCGGAGACGCCCTCCGCCGTCTCGTTCCTCTTCCCCTTCTTCTTTTTCTTCGACACAACCGCTGGTGTGACGCCAGCTCCTCCTTTCTCTTCCTGCTCTTCTCTACCTCTCTTCACGCCGTCTCGGTCCATTGCCTTAGATCGCGTCTACACAACGACATGCAAAGTAATTAACTTATGTAATGGAGCTAGGAATTGCTTGGGAGGAGTCGTGGTGGTGTTCTACCAGAGGTGGGTCGCCGAGGGCGTGGTGTCGTGTTAACGCTGTGATGTATAAGAGAGCAAAGCCTCGCATGCCACGCGAAGCACGCAAACGGTCTTTACGACGCACGCTCTCCATTCCCGTAATCGTAGTGCAATACTACAAAGACCAATGACATAAATGCAACGAGCATTTGGTCCATTGATTTGGTTCCCTGTTCTAAATCATCGGTGTATTGTGTGGTAAAAAAGAAGGAAGAAGGCGTCAAACACGCGTCAACAGGCGATTAAGCCTGCGGATAAGTGACATCCGACATGCCACACAGATGTGGCGAAGGATTAGTGGGGCTCTTCCCATCACTAGAATTATAATTCACCACATAAACCAATAAATATAAATCTAGTTTAATTAGAAATAATTCAATTAGTTAAGATTAATTTAATAGTTAAAATTAAATAAAAATTTAAATCTAAATCTAATTTAGATGATGATGAGATTAGTTAGATGAAGGTGAGATTTAGTAAGATGTGATAGATTTTTTAATGTTTTAAAATATATATATTTTATCTTTTAATCAATATAATGTGCTTAGTTTAATACTCCTAGTCCTCTATTATTCTCTTGCAGAAAAGTCAACAGTATTATCAGAGCTTAGTTCAAAGAAAATCAAAATGAGTACATCAGTTAAAAAAAAAGGGAACCAGTAGATCTATAAAAAAGGAAAAAAAAGAAGAAAAGATTATAGCCCTTGAAGTGTTTCTTATCAACTTATTTATATCTTCAAGTGATAATTATCAATTTTGAATTGTTAAAATGAAAACTTTATTTATTTCACATATATTATGAAATTTGGTAGAAGATGGTTTGTTCAATATGATCTACAGGATTCTCGTATTACAAAAGATCAAAAAAATTATATGAAGAAAAATATACAGAAAGATACAAGAGCCCTTTATATGCTACAACAATGAATAGATGATTCCCTATTTTCAAGAATCATTATGGCATCAACATTAATAAAAGCTTGGGAGATATTAAAAATTTCAAAGCTTCAAATTCTTCATCATGAATTCAAAACTTTTATGATAAAATATTCAGAACGCTCACTAATTTTGTTTTTAAATTTCTTATATTGTGAATCAAATAAGATCTTATGGTGAAAATATAAAAGATCAAATTGTAGTAGAAAAAAGTTTTATGAAGTTAATCTCCAAAATTTGATATGATCTTTATTGCTATAAAAGAAGCTAAAGATACAAGTACATTATTTATTAATGAATTAATGGGCTCTCTTTTAGTTCATGAACAAAATTGAACAGATCTTCAAATGAAATTTTAGAACATATTCTCCAGATGAAAATAGATCAAAAGAAGTATTAGAAGAATTTAGAATTAAAATCTCAAAAAAGAGATCAAAATGGCAGAAGTCATGATCGATCAACTGAAGTTCAAAGGAAAACAAACGAGGTAACAAAAAAACTCATCGATGTTTTGTTATAAAAAAATTGGACATATTTAAAAAGATTACTGGTACAAAAATAAAAATCCAAACGTTCCTCTTTGTTCTTACTACAAAAAAATATGATCATCTTGAAAAAGATTGTTGGAACAAAAATTAAACTAACTATCACGAGGAAAGTAATGATAACAAAAGAGATGAAAATATTTTCTTTATAGCATCTGATGAAGAATATTCTAGATATATTTTGTTTTTAGATAGTGGATGTAGTCATCATACGACAGGGGATAAAAATTTGTTTCAAATGTTTGATTATTCAGTTAGATCTATTGTGCAGATGGGAAATAGCAACAAGGTTCAAGTGAAAGGAAAAGGAACAGTTGTTGTGAAGATCAAATCCGGTAAAAACGTTATTGATGATGTATTTGTTTATTCCTGATTTAAAATAAAATCTCATTAATATATGATAACTAATGAGAAAATGATATTATGTTATTTTTTATGATAAAAAATACTTGATTTATGATAAAAAATTTGAAAAATTGATAGCAACTACAATGATGATAAAAAATAAAGTGTTTCTCTTATTATTTTTGGATTTTGCTACTCCTACTGATGAATCAATATTATGGCATATAAATTATAATCATCTAAGTTTGTGTGGATCTATATATACTATCTCAGATGGTTCATATCATGATAATTTAGAAACTGCATTTGATAAAACACATCCACAGGAAAAGAATAAGATTTTAAACTCTAAGGACAACAATGAAGATATACACACAGAGATGATAGAAGTCTTTGATGATATAAAGAAAGCTAAAAGAAAGAAAATAAAATTGAAGCTTCCGCATTCAAAGAGATTCGATACTATAAATATAGAATCTCTATCAGATCATCAAAGATGGCTATCGAAGAAAAAAAATATTAATTTATAGATCTAAGATCTATGGACATAGAAAAATATTAAGTTTCGATTTCAGGTCAAAAGTTCTCAAGGATCTATGGACAGAGAAAAACATAAGACAACCACTACATCAACGAAGATCAACTTACCAACGTCTTCACAAAAATTTTGACGAAAAAAAATATTTCTTCAAAAATAATTTTAAATTATAACTATTTAAATTAAGGGGATGTGTTGGAAATAATTTAAGTAGTTAAGATTAATTTAATAGTTAGGATTAGATAAAGATTCAAATGTAAATCTAGTTTAGATGATGATGAGATTACTTTAGATGAAGGTGAGATTTATTAAGATGTAATAAATTTTTCAGTATTTAAAAATATCTGTATTACATCTTTTGATCAATATAAATATATGCTCTTAGTTTATTTTAAAACACTGCACACTACATACTATAGATTAAAAATACTCTTAGTTTTTTACTATTATTATCTTCTTCTTCTCCCTAAAATTTTAGGGTTTAAAAATACTCTTAATTTTTTACTATTCTCTTCTTTTTCTTCCTAAAATTATACAGTTATGTTTCTATCCTTGTCTCGATGAAATGATCTTTCCTTGTGTATTCAGAAGAAAGCAACTCCTTTTGTGCTTTCTATAGGATTAACTTTCACATCCTTATTCTTTTTCTTCACATATAATTATGATGGTGATGACAAATTCCTAAAAAGGCTTTAGTTTTTGGATTTTTTTTGGAAAGTACCTCATATTTCTAAATTTTTTAACAGTATAATTTTTTAATCAAATACATGTAATATTCTTGACTTAATGGTCAATCACCTACTTTTTATTTCTTCTCTTATTTTCTTTTTTTTTTGTCCTATAAGACCAGTTCATATGATGAATCATTTCAGTAATATCATGAAAATATTATAATATAATAAAAATCATAATATAGGATTTTTATATAATTTTTATAAAAACACTATGTTATATTAGGAAAACACTATAATTCAATACAAAAAATATAGTATTTTTCTACTATGTTATAGTATTTTTTTTATTATTAAAAATATTATTGCATAACATAAAAATATTATAATTAGACTGATTTACAAATTGATCCATACGAAGAGGGAGAAAAAAAGGATCGGTGGCTGAACATTAGGCAAAAACAAAACACTGTTAGAGATTTTTTTTAATGAAGGACACTTTTCCAAAAAACCAAAAAAGATATGTGCTTTTTCCAAATTCATCCTCAAACATTTATTAAGATTAACTATTGATTAATTTAATATATTCGAAAGCGAAAAAACTTTTACATATGTTATGGAATAAAATAAAATTATTTGAAAAACATTTAAACAGCTTTAAAAGCTTGAACTAAGAACCACAAAAAGCTGGAACTTCCAAATGTCACTAACTAAATACCAATAACTAAAGGTACAAAAGGTCTTTTCCACGTGAGTATTTGATAGTTGCTCTAAAAATAAATATAAAATATTTTTCAATAATAATGCTAAATCAAATTAAAAAAATATAAATTTCATAATCAGATGTTATTTAAAATAAATGAGTAGTCTCAATATAATATAAAAATAATCATAAAGCCACCAAGATGATATAAAAATATTCATAATAGCTAAATGATCGATTTGGGTAAAAAATACGATCGTACACTTTTGCAATGCTGGATTAAGAATTCATATTTCGCTCCCGATAGCATATTTTTACTCGGCAATATATGAAACCATCTAGCCGCCAAAGTCCAAAACACCACTATTAGCCTGCTACCCTTTGCAAGGAAACTATCAAGGATAGGCCATACTTGATAGTTTAACTTGGATTGCCAACCACAGTCACACACATTTTACGTATCTGATAGAATATATATTAAACATTTACATCATAATAACAAAATCATATAACATCAAATAAAATTCCTCAAGTTTACAAGATCAGGAGATAGAGGGGTATCGATCCCAATAGCCACATGTTTGATCTAAGTAAGCTCAATCAACCTCATTTGTAGTTGAACCAACTTGGGTTCAAGTTAAAGAAGCTTGACAATTCTGAACTAGTCTAAAATAATTTAAAACTATCTTGAACTAACCTTAACCACTCTAGAATCATTTTGAACCAATTCAAATTAATATGAATGAGTCTTAAATTATTTTAAACTGACTTGAATAGATCTAGATAAGCCTGAATCGATTTTATTTGGATCCACTTATGCAGGGTCATCCAGTATGTTAGTGCCCAGTTGCTTGGGCCAAGGGATATCACAAACTTATTTAGTTTTATTTAAATTATATAATTCCCTTATGATATTCATTGGCAAAGGATCATCAACCTATTTGTTACCTCATATAGTCCTATTTGAACCTATAAGAAAAAGATCGATTAGTAAAAGCAAAACACTGGATTAAGCAAATACTTCATAAGAACTGAAAAATATAACAAAAGGTTCAAAACAATCTGTCATATATAAAGTTATAATGCATAAGTATCCATGCGGTACTAGAAGTAATACTAAGTGACGAAATATTATTAGATATATAATTGAAGCCGCCCTATTAGATCCAATGTCACCGGCGGTTTCTAGATACTAAAACAACTAAACTTTTATGTTATAAAGTTGTCAACTCGAATCAACCTATAACGAGATTGTTTTGACCATTTTCCCTACATAAGATGTCAGTCTACTTATAATGCTTGTGTGTTTTATAAAATAAATAATATAAAAAATTGCTACCAACAAAAAAAGAGACTAATAGATGATGCCCCTTATAAGTTGTAAGAGAAAAAAATTTAAAAAATAAAAATATAACCAACAAAGGTTTATCGATATATATCGAATATATTGTCTGTATTGCTCTATATAATTCTCTACTTATTCTTTCAACATTCTTATTGAAGTCATTACTAATGTTATTGTTAGGATCAATTGACACTAAGAGGAGAGGGGTAAATTAGTGTAAAAGTGGAAGTGCTAAATTCAAAAATCTTACTTACAAAAAGTAAAAAAAGAAAATAAAAAATATCTTTTGTATTTCACTGGAAATGATTAAGAAACTGATTTAAAAAATTATGAGAATGATGCTAGTATCTTTCTATAAACTAATTAAGAGCAATAGAAAGTAGTAAATAAAATAAGTAAAAAACATTTACAATTTATAGTGGATCGCCCGCAATCTTGGCCTACATCCACTTCCCAAGTCCTCTTCGTTGAAGATCACTGGTGTCCACTACCGATCTTCTTTAGGTGAAGACCAAACCCATATAGATTTTTAACTTATAAGGGAGATTTTTTACAAGAATTACAACACTTGGCTCACTCTTTTTCCCCTTCTCTTCACTTTTCCAATCTTGACTTGTACCTTCTATTGACCAATTCTCAAGTCAACCAATTATGCTCAACCTGAGCTTAATCCATCCTCTTAGTGGACCTAGTTGCCTTATATTGAGTTGTTTTGGATTCTTTCTAAATCAAACTCAATTGGGACTCGAACCTAACTACGACTCATTGATTACGATCATACAGGATCATCAAGCTTAATAAACGACCTAACCCCCAGCAATCTAGCAAACTCCGACATTCTTGTGGTGAGTCTTATAGTCTTCCTCTGGCGATCTCCCGGCGTATTCCTAGCGAACTTCTCGATTCCTTCAGCGAACTCCTGACGAGCTTCCATTGTATCATCCAAACCTTGACCCGATGCCCAAACTTGATCTTGGCCTAACATCTAATTATAACTCCTTTTCTCCATCGTAGTTAAACCTGCATTACTTTCTCTAACACATATGTTAGATTAAATACTCATCAATTGATTTCATCATCAAAATCTGAGATTAACAATCTCCCCCTTTTTGATAATGACAGTCAATTGATAACGGGAGTTAAACCTTACTCCCCTTAAATCTATGCCATGATTCAAATAAAAGAAACTTAAATTCAAGAGAACCATATACTCTTGAATTCAAGTATCATGATATGATATTTTAATAATTTTCACCAATGCCTCAAAGAAGCAACATCAATTTAGAGATGATATAACATAAATTTAAATATTTTTACCTTAAGTCATCAATCATCAAATCATTAAAAAATTTCTAAGTATACAACATACATTTGAATTCATGCATCAGTTATATATTTATTTCTCTCCCTTTATTTATTAAAATAAAAAGAGAAATACCCATTTAAAATTTTTCTTACATATGTCATCAATATCAATTTCTCCCACTTTGTTATCAATAAAAAGGTGAAATATAGAGCTAATGATTTCAAGGCACATGTGTCATTACTCCCCCTTAGTAAAATAGGATATGAGTCATAAAAATTTCCTCCTCTTTGTGAATAAGAAAAAAAGAAATAAAGGAGGAGTGTGAAAACATTGCATCATTAAGAGGAGCTCTCAATCTTATAGAAGTAAATTTTGAAAAGAATATTTAAAAAATGAGCTAAAAAATCTAAGAAATCTAGGAAGATTCAAAAATCTAAGAGCTACTCATGATTAAATCATCTTATATAAATTTCAAGCAAACATAGTAAATAAATCTGAAAAACATCAAATCATGCATTTTGATGGTTTAGCATTCCTAGCTCTCTTTTAATGAAGTCAAATTGCTCTTTATTGAATGGCTTAGTGAAAATATATGCTAATTGATGCTTAGTATCAATAAATTCTAAAGATATTTCTTGATTATTCACATGATCCCTAATAAAGTGATGTCTAATATCAATATGCTTAGTTCTTGAGTGTTGAATGAGATTTTTGGTTAAGCATATTGTAATTGTTTTGTCATATTTTATAGGGATATTTTTCAGATAAATTTTGTAATCTTCTAATGTGTTTTTCATCCAAATGACTTGAGCACAACAAGCACTAGTTGAAATATATTTAGCTTTAGTGATAGATAAAGCAACCAAATTTTGTTTCTTGGATGACTAAGAAACAAGTGCATGTCCTAAAAATTGACATATCCCGATAGTACTCTTTCTATTTATTTTACAATATTTTAGATTTTGAATACCATAATCCTAAGTTAGAAGTTCCTTTTAAATATCTAAATATTTTTTTAACTGCTTTAAGGTGAGAAAGTTTAGGATTGGATTGAAATCTTACACATAATTTAACACTAAACATAATATCCGGTCTAGTAATAGTTAAATATTACAAGCTACCTATCATTCCTCTATAAGTTTTTTTATCAAAATTTTCTCCTTCGTTATCTAAGTCTAATTTTGTAGAAGTACTCATGGGTGTGTTTATGGCCTTCACATTTTCTATACCAAATCATTTTAACAAGTCAAAGGTATACTTAGTTTAACTAATAAAGATATCATTATTTAAATATCTTATTTGCAATCCTAAGAAAAATGTTAACTCACCCATTAGACTCATCTTAAATTCGTGGCTCATACTCTTGTCAAAAGATTCATACACGTATTCATTTGTTGAACCAAAAATGATATCATCAACATAAATTTGAATAACAAAAGAATTATTTTCAGAATACTTAAAAAATAATATGGCATCAACCTTGGCTTTCAAAAAATTATTTGAAATAAGGAAAGAACTAAGTCTTTCCTACCAAGCTTGAGGGGCTTGTTTTAATCCATAAAGAGCTTTAGAAGGTTTGAAAACATAATTCAGAAGAAGACTATTTTCAAAATCAGGGGGTTGTTCAACATATACTTCGTCGAAAATGAAACTATTAAGAAATGTACTTTTAATATCCATTTGAAACAACTTAAAATCTTTAAAGATGCAAAGTCAAGAAGCATCCTTATGACTTCAAGTCTTGCCACAGGAGCAAATGTTTCTTCATAATTGATTCCTTCTTGGTTGAAACCTTTTGCTACTAATCTAGCCTTATTTCTAACTACGATTTCATTTTCATCTTACTTGTTTCTAAAGACCCATTAGTAGCTGGATATGTTTAGCATAAGGGTCTTTATTTTGTTGAGTCCCGCAATTGATCTCTCTATTGGTTCGGTACTGCTACTAGATGAGCTCGATCTTCTTGCGGTCATCAGTAGTGGGACGAGGGTTGTTAACAGGGAAGACTTCGAGCATCATGGTCGGCTCTTGGGAGAGGTCATGAAAGTCACCCGAGATCTGGGAGTGCTGCATTAGAAATCGTAGCTGATTCGGTTGGATGTAGCACGTCAGGAAGAGTTTGTCCCTATAGAAAAAGATGTAAAACTTCTGGAGGCAAAGTGCTACTAAGGGGAAAAATCATGACTGAATGGTTTGTGTCTCCAACATCTCCTGGACGATCCTCTCAGCTTCAGCTTTATGAAGATGTGGATAGCAATATGGCCGAATATGGGCTGGTGGTCCCTCCTACAAGATCAGTATATTGAGGTTGTGTAGTCAGCTCGATTTGGTAGAGGCGCCTGAAATTTCGGCAAGCTTCTCCAAGCGCTATGTCAAGATCGTCATTACTTCGCTCTCATGTTTCCTGCTTAAGGTCACTTGTTCTCCCTTGCTATTTATAAGGTTGTTAGTGAGGACGGTGATGGACTGCTGCTTAAGAGATTCTTCAACTTTCATCGTTCGTGGATTCACATAGCTTGCTAGAGCATGAGTCATGCAATCGACCGGCTGCGGCTCTCCTCCTTCGTGTTCTCCTCCTCAGGTTCAAGGTCCTCTTCTTTAGATTCTTTAATAGGTTCTATCATGGGAAGTCTCCCCTTTTTGCAGAAATTCATGGCTACAAGGTTTGTCACAATGCCAGAATAAGCCCTTCGCAAATCTATCGTAAAGTTCTTCTCTCGTTAACTTCTTCGGCTGAGGTGGCCAGCTGGTGGTAGATGGAGCCAAGGGTCTTTGTGCTACTGGTCGTGCGATGACTTTGGTCTTCCGAGCATCTTGGTTCAGCCTTTCTTCTTATAGTCATGCGAAGGAGATAGCTGTCGTCATCGTGTAGGGTCGTCGCGCTTTGACTTCTTCTCAGATTTTTGGCTTCAACCCCTCGATGAAAGTCCCTAACAATTTTAGACCATTATCTTGTTTGGTTAGAGAGTCTTTCAAACCTTGTTTGGTACTCCTGAACTATGGAGGTCTGGTAGAGTTTTACAAGTTGTCTATCAATATTTTTGTACTCGGATGGTCTGAAGTAGATTAGTAGCCTGCTCTTGAATTACTTCCATGTTGGGACACTATGGGTGTGCTTGTACCAATTGTACTATTGAGTAGGTTCTCTTCCTAGATGGATGGTAGCAATGTCGACCATAGAAGCCTTCGGGGTCCTACGATATTGGAAGTATCACTCTACATACGAAATCCACCCGTTTAGGTCTCCGTCTTCGCATCGAAGGAAGTCCACCCTTGTGCATAGGCATGATGAGTTTGTCGCTTATTCTTTTATCTTTGTTGGGTTCTACTTACGATCGAAACTCTCACTATGCTGTGATCTTCTTAGGCTTGGTGATCGGCCCAATCTAAACTCTGTGAAGAGAGCGTGTAGTCTGTCCTCCATATGCGTCTCTATGGCCTCCAACTTGGCACCGATCAAGTCTGTCGATGTCATGGTGTAAGACCCTAGATCTGTAGTGTCAAGATCCTTCTCTTGCTATTGGGTCAATGATATAAACCGGTTGAGTGGATTGGTGGCTGAAAGAAGCGGTGGATTAAGGGTAGATGGCTACGGATTAGGGCTGATAGGTTGCTATTGGGGCTATGGTTTGGAGCTACTATAGGGGTCATATATGGGGTATGATGGTTGAGGGTTAAGTTTAGAGGGATGGTGCAGCATAATTTTTTCGTCAAAGGGGGTGCTATGGATGTTGTTGTTTGCGGCTATTGTAGAGGCTGTAAGGGGGGTTTAGTGATAGAAGTTTAGGGTTAGAAGGGTGGCTTAGGGTTGTTGTTGATGGTGGCAACCGGTTTGGTAGGGATTGGTGGCCGAAAGGGTGATAGATCAAGGCTGCAGTTTAGGTTTGATAGCATGTGGTTTAGGTTGTTGTTGGTGCTTTGGTTTGAGGGTGTTGTGGAGGCTGGAAAGAATTTTGGTGGCAGTGGTTTAAGGCTAGGAAAGAAGGTTTAGGGTTGATGTTGGGGGCAACAACTAGTTTAGTAAGGTTCAGGTGTTGGTGCAGCAAGATATGCCGAAGGGTAATGCTGCAGGATTCTTCGTAAAGGAATAACAATTTTACGATGAAAGAATTCCAGCAGTATGCCAAGGGTTTTGGGATGGTTTGATAGCAAGAAATAGATGATGATTATGGCTAGATCAATGCTAAGTATTGAAGAGAATATGACAATAAAATATAGCAACAAGTTTTTGGCAAAAACACGGCAGCAAAGTAGTAGGCAGCTATTTTGGCTGCAGCTTTATGCTACTATTTGGGCCGACTATAAAAGTTAAAAAATGGCTACGACAACTGCATCTTAAGGCTAGAGGGGTGCCTTAAAGACGAGGTGGTTGGTGGCAGCAAATTCGGTAGGATCTGATGGTTTACGAGAAGAAGAACGGGAAAAGATTTAGCAGTAGAATTTTTTGTCAAAAATTTTAGCAGTATAGATGTAAAATTTCTAGCAGTTCATAACAAAGATTCAAGTATCAATGGAAATCTACTGGTAAGGAAAAGGTAATGCCATAAAAAAATTAGTGGGAGAATACGACAACAATAAATTTGACAAGATCAAGGAGTACAAAAAGGTGCTACGACAGATTTTTACGTCTAAAATTTCAGCAGTTTGGATGTAAAAGATCAGCAGTTTGTATCAAAAATTTTTGCACAGAACTCAAAGGAAATCCACTAATAATAAGTGCCAAAGCCATTATAAAAAACTCGTAGAAGACAAGACAGTGAAATAGTGGCAGCAAGATCAAAATCGGATAGTAGTTTGCAGTTGAAATTTGCTGCGTAACTTTTCTCGTAAGGATGGCAACCTTGCGATAATAAATTTGTGTTGCATAAAAGAGGAACACTTTTTTTTTTGGTTTTTTGGGTTTAAGGTAACTAAATTACAGCAGTAGTAAACTAGAATATCAGAACTTGATGCAATTTGTAGGGGGGATCTACGGCAGTGGTGATCACGATGGAGTTTGGTGACGATCTTTAGTAATTATGAGAATTGCTTGGGGGGTTGGATGTAGATGATGGGTGACTATGGAAGGGCAGTGAAGCATCGAGAAGCGCTGCTCTGATACCAAGTGTTAGAACCCTTATAGATTCTAAGCTTAGGGTTGATCTCTATAGGGGATCGACCCTCCTTGGAACTCTACAAGGGTTCCTCCCTCCTTGGTAGTCAGCCACAATGGCTGAAAATGATTAATCTATTGCTTGGCAAAAGATGTGGTAGCTACAAACTTTATATAGGGTCTTCAAACACCAATTCCTAGTAGGATGATAGGATTCCAGTAGGGTTGAGTCCTAATCATCTTGGTACTAGTCAATAAAAATCCTGTTAGATTATAATAAAGCCACTCATATTGTATAAAGGAGTATGATTAGGGTTTAGATTAGCTGTTAGGTCTTAGTAGCCGTTGCCCCCCTTACTGGGTTGGTCGGCTAGGGTTTCCCCCTACTTAGGTCGGCTATAGAGCCAACTTAGCCCCCCCTATTCCTATTAAGGCAGGTTGGCTATAGGAGGGGCAAAGGGATAATTTTACTTAGGCAAGCACCCCATTAGGCTAGGGTTTTGATCCCTATTTAAAGATGTAGCCATCCCACTCTTGAATCAAGCAATCATCTATTTTATTTTAGCCTTGTGCCGAGTCTAGGAGGGAGGAACCCCTATAGCGTTCCAAGGGTTGATCCCCTTCAAGGGTCAAAATCTATAGAGCTTCTTCTGGGGTTCTATTATCTGGTATCAGAGCCGTATTCCTGCTACCCTGTAGCCATCATCCACACCTCCATCATCCAAGTAATTCCTACAATTGCTTTTGACGTCGTCTCCATCCAGCATCGCCCACCAAGCTGTAGATCCATCTATCTGTTGCCCGCCCCGCCCCCCCCGCCATGTGATATAGAAATTTGGTATATTTTTATCATCAACACCTCTTCACTACTGCAAGATTCCTCACTTTACACATTAAAGATTTTTTCTAAATTTTATCCGTTGCAAATTTTGTTCATCGCAAACATTATCATTGTTGAGAAGGTGAAACACTGCAGAAATTTTTAGTTGCATTTTTGCCTCTTAAAACTGGTTTATTTCTTCTCCTTTCTGGCTAAAATTTTTATACAATTCTGAGGATCAACGCAGCTTTCATCTGGGATTGATTTATGGAAAAAAACTCCTTCTAGAACTGGTTTTCTTGTGCAATCTTTCACCATCACGCAGTGATGGAATTTTACGATGAAGGATCTACCTTTCATCTTTTGCCCTATTTTCCTACTATTACGCTGCCAACATTTTGTCAAACTTTTTACTGATATTAAAAACATCTGAATCAAGGGTTCTTGTATAATTTCCTTGAACTTTCCTCTGGAATTTACATCGAGAAGTCATCGTTTCTCCGACGTAATATCGGTTCGGCAGGATAGCACATTGCATCACCTTTTTTCGCTAAATTCTATTAGATTTGAGTGCTATTTTTTGTGGGATTTCAGACTCTCTTTTCCTCATCTCAAAATCCTACCATCCTCATCAAAAACCTATCTAAACAAAACCCTAAACCGAACCCAAATAACCACCCAAATCAGCCCTAAACCGCAGCCTACTCCCATGTAAACCGATTCACCTTCTAACTGGCCACCCCCTTCTCTAAAATTCCTATACCACTAACCCAATAATAGAAAAAATACCTCCATATTACAGATCTAGAGGTATATACTATGGCATTAGAGGAGGCTATCAATGCAAAGCTTGAAGCCTTCGAAAACCGCATGGAAGAGAAGATGCGATCCCTTTTCGTCGAATTCAGTATTGGCCGACCGTCGAGCCCGAGGAAATCACAGCACAGAGAAACTTCAGATCAATGAGATGAACCTCAGGAACATGGCCACATCACCTTTGATTTCAACAATTCATGCATGAAGGTTGACTTCCCTAGATGGGAAGAAGGAAACTCGATCGGGTGGATCTCGCGCACGGTGCGCTATTTTCAGTTCTACCGAACCGTCGATGCCACACGGGTGGAGATTGCTACCATCCACCTCGGGGAGATGCTATTCAATGGTTTAATTAGTTTGAGCACACCCATGGAGGACTCTCTTAGTAGCGATTCAAGGAAGGACTACTGAACCGCTTCGGACCAACCAATTTCGACAACATCGACAGACAATTGGCAAAGATTCGTCAAACCTCCACAATACAAGAATACCAAACAAGGTTTGAACATTTATCTAATCAAACTGTAGATTGGTTTGGAAAGCAACTTTTATGGACTTTCATCGAGGGCCTAAAGCTAGAGATTCGGGGAGAAGTAAAGGCGCGACAACCATACACTCTTATGGCGGTGATTTCCTTTACGCGTATTCAAGAAGAACGATTGAACCAAGAGGCATGAAGGACAAGGGTCACTCCCTGACCAGCCATGTCGAGGCCTACAGCCCCCTCTACTGCCATCCGAGCACCTACACCAAAAAAATTGATGAGGGATGAGCTTCGTGAACGATCGACCAAAGGATTGTGTTGGCACTGTGATGAACCATGGAGCCGAGAACATCGCTGCAAAAGGGGCTGGCTCCTTGTGATTAAACCAGTGGAGGATGAGGATAATGAACCATCTAAAGCAGCCCTGGAACCTGAAGAAGAAGCCATGGAGGAAGAGTCCCAACCGGCTGACTAGGTAGTGCACGCATTGGTCGGCTACTCCAACACGCAAACGATGAAAGTTGGAGGACTTCTAAAACAGTAACCCATCACCGTTCTCATCGACACGGGCAGCACAAATAACTTCCTCAATAGTAAGGTTGTTGTACATTTGGTGCTTCAAATCGAAGGTTGCAACAAGTTCGCATAAAGGTTGCCGACGACCGAATCCTTAATTGCGACCAATGGTGCCCGTGGGCGAAACTACTCGTCCAAAACCAAGAACTGGTAGCTGATTTGTTCCTCCTACCCATCGATGATTATGAAGCCATACTCGGAGTCGAATGGCTCACAACGCTAGGTGATATCACTTGGAATTTTTCTAAATTAATCATAAAATTTTATTGCAAAGGGAGACAGGTCACGTTACGAGGCAAGCGCAGGAGCCATATTTCCACCGTTTCATCGCAACGAATGGAGAAAGTTTTGCACAAAGCACATGGTGGATTCTTGATATATATCTAGCAGCCATCTAAGGGGGAGAACATACAAAACTCATAACCTAAGCTATAGAGCCAACCTAGCCGCTCCTTGTTCCTATTAAGGCAGGATGTCTATAGGAGGGGCAAAAGGGTAATTCTACTTAGGCAAGCGCCCCCTTAGGATAGGATTTTGATCCCTATTTAAGATGTAGCCACCCCCCTCTTTTAATTAAGCAATTACCATCTTCAATTCAGCCTATGTGCCGAGTCTAGGAGGGAGGAACCCCTATAGCGTTCCAAGGGTTTATCCCCCTAAGTGATCAAAATCTATATATCTCCTTCTGGGGTCTTATCATTTGATCAGATCCATGTTCCTGTTGCCCTATAGCTATCACAGCCACCTACACCTTTCCAAGCAATTCCCACAATTGCTACGACACGCACCTCCACTTTCCACCCCAGCAGCAGATCAAATCAGTCTGTCGCTGCCCCCTGCGTTTGATCAGGAATTCTGGTATATTTTTATAACTCACGCCTCTTCAATACTACAAGATCCTTTATATTATATGTGGGAGAAGTTTTCCAAAGTTTCCTTGCTGCAAAATTTTACCGTCGCAAACGTTATCATCATTGCGAAGGTGAAATACTGCAGAAATTTTCAGCCGATTGTTGCTACTTGAAACCGAACTTTTGTTCATCCTTTCTGGCTGAAATTTTTACACAATTCTCAAGATCAAGCTGGCTTTCATCTGGATTTGATTTCATAAAAAAATCCTTCTGGAACCAGTTTTCTTTTATGATCTTTCACCATCACGCAGTACTAGAATTTTACGATGAAGGAATCTGCCTTGCATCTTTTGCCCTATTTCCCTATTGTTATGCTGCCAAACTTTCACCAAAGTCTCTACTGGTATTGATAACATCTAAACCAAGGGTTTCTGTATAATTTCCTTAAGCTTTCCTCTGGAATTTATGTTGAGAATTCATCGTTTCTTTGACATAAAAACTGGTTCAGCAGGACAACACATCTCAGCACTTCTTTTCACCGAATTCTATCATATTTGAGTGCTATTTTTTGTGAGATTTTAGACTCTCTTTTTCTCATCTCCAAACTCTACCATCCTCACCAAAAATCCTTCCAAATATTACCCCAAACTGAATCCAAATAGCCCCCCAAATCGGCCACCCAAATAAGCCTATTCCTATCCAAACCAATTCACCTTCCAACCGGCCACCCCCTTTCCCAAAACTCTCATGCCACTAACCTGACAACAAAAGAAAGATCTTAATATTATAGATCTAGAGGCATACACCATGGCATCAGAGGAGGCCATCAACACCAAGTTTGAAGCCTTTGAAAGCCGCATGGAGGAGAAGATGCGATCCTTATTCGTCGAATTCAGCATAGTCCAACAATCAAGCCCGAGGAAGTCACACCATGGAGAGACTTCAGATCACCGAGATGATCCTCAAGAGCATGGACATATCATGTCTGATCCCAACAATCCACGCATGAAGGTTGACTTCCCAAGATGGGAAGAAGGAGACCCGATCAGATGGATCTTGCGCGCAGAGCGCTATTTTCGGTTCTACCGAAACGCCGATGCCACACGGGTGGAGATCACTACCATACACCTCGAGGGAGATACTATTCAGTGGTTCAATTGGTTTGAACATACCCATGGAGGACTCTTTTGGCAGCGGTTCAAGGAAGGGCTTCTAAACCGCTTCGGTCCGACCGATTTTGATAACATCGACAGATAATTGGCAAACATTCATCAAACCTCTACAATATAAGATTACCAAACAAGGTTTGAGCATTTATCTAACCAAACTGAAGATTGGTTTGAGAAACAACCTTTAGGTACTTTCATTGAGGGCCTAAAGCCGAAAATCTGAGAAAAGTAAAAGCACGGCAACCGTACACTCTTATGGCGGTAATTTCCTTCACACATATCCAGGAAGAACGATTGAACCATGAGGCACGAAGGATAAGGGTCACTCCTCGACCAACCATGCAAGGCCTACTGCCCCCTCTACTGCCATCCGAACTCCCGCACCAAAAAAATTGACGAGAGACGAGCTTCACGAACGATCGGCCAAAGGATTGTGTTGGCATTGCGATGAACCGTGGAGCCACGAACATCACTGCAAAAAGGGCCAGCTCCTCATGATTGAACCAGTGGAGGATGAGGAAAGTAAACCATCTGAAGAAGGCCTTAAACCCGAAGAGGAAGCCACAGAGGAAGAGCCCCAACCGGTCGACTACGTAGTGCATGCGTTGGCCGGCTATTCCAACCCGCAGACGATGAAAGTTGGAGGACTTCTGAAGCAGCAACCCATCACCGTTCTCATCGACACAGGTAGCACAAATAACTTCCTTAACTGTAAGGTTGCTACATGTTCAGCACTTCAAATCGAAGGTTGCAACAAGTTTGATGTAAAGGTCACCGACGGTCGAATCCTCAATTGCGACCAATGATGCCCGCGGGTGAAGCTACTCCTCCAAGACCAAGAAGTGGTAGTTGATTCCTTCCTCCTACCTATTGATGATTATGAAGCCGTGCTTGGGATTGAATGGCTCACAACACTAGGTGATATCACCTGGAATTTTTCTAAATTAATCATGAAATTTATTGCAAATGGAGACAGGTCACGTTACGAGGCAAGCGTAGGAGCCATATTTCCACCATTTCGTCGTAATGAATGGAGAAAGTTTTGCACAAAGCACATGATGGATTCTTGATGTATATCTAATAGCCATCTAAGGGGAGAACATACAAACTCATAATCTAAGCTTGCCCTCTTGCTGGATGAATTCACGGATGTTTTCATAGAGCCGTGCGGGCTACCCCCTAATCGGTTGCATGACCACTGCATTCCTATTTTGCCAGGCAAACCTCCAGCAAATTTATGACCATATCAATATCCTTGCTTACAGAAGGATGAGATCAAGAACATCGTTAAGGAGATGCTTGGCACCGGGATGATTCGACCAACTTGTAGCCCTTACTCCTCATCGACGTTGCTAGTACGCAAGAAGGATGGTACATTACGGATGTGCGTTGACTACCAGGCTCTAAACGCCATCACCATTAAGGATAAATATTCTATTCTAGTCATAGATAAACTCTTAGATGACTTAAAAGAAGCCCGAGTCTTCACTAAATTGGATCTCTGATCCGGATACCATCAGATTCGGGTATGCACTAAAGATATTTCGAAAACTGCATTCTGCATGTATAACGGCCACTACGAGGTTTTGGTAATGCCTTTCGGACTTACAAATGCTCCTTCTACCTTTCAAAGCTTGATGAATGACATCTTCCGAAGGTTTCTACGTAAATCGGTATTGGTATTCTTTAATGATATTCTCATTTATAGCCCTATGCTTGATATATATTTTGAGCACTTACGAACTATTCTAACTATTCTTCGAGAGAATACTCTTTATGTTAAACAGTCAAAGTGCAACTTCTTACAGCATAAAGTGGAGTATCTAGGGTATATTATATTAGAGGATGGAGTGGCGGTAGACCCAACAGAGATCGAGGCAATGCAAGGATGGCCGAGACCTACAAACATAAAATCACTACGCATCTTCCTTAGACTCATAGGCTACTACCGGAAGTTCGTGAGAGATTATGGCAAGATCAGTGCCCCACTCACGTCCCTACTCAAGAAGGACTCCTTTTCATGGTCGGATCAAGCCTCCGCAACCTTTAAAAGACTCAAGGCCGCCATGACAATGATGCCGGTCCTAGTGCTACTTGATTTCAGCCAAACTTTCATGATTGAGGCGGACGCATCTGGACTTGGAATTGGGACTATTCTAATGCAAGAGGGCTAACCCCTTGCCTACACCAGCAAAGCTTTATCTCCCTCATATCTTAAAATGTCCGTGTATGATAAAGAAATGCTTGCTATCGTACACGCAATTACAAAGTGGAGACCCTACTTGATCGACCGACACTTCTGGATTAAGACCGACCATCGAAGCCTTAAATATTTATTGGAGTAGAAAATATCCTCCTCGGAGCAGAACCCCTACAGCATTCCAAGGGTTGATCCCCCTCAAGGGTCAAAATCTATAGAGCTCCTTCTGGGGTTCTATCATCTGGTATCAGAGTAGCAAACTTGCTGCCCCTGTAGCCATTTCAGCTGCCTCAACATTCCCAAGTAATTCCCACAATTGCTGCGACATGTGCCTCCACCTTCGACCCCAGCCGTAGATCAAATCAGTCTGCCACTGCCCCCTGCGTTTGATCTAGAGATCTGGTATATTTTTATCACCCATGCCTCTTCAATACTACAAGATCCTTTACCTTACACATTGAAGAATTTTTCTAAATTTTATCTGCTGTAAATTTCGTTCATCGCAAATGTCATCATTGTTGCAAAGGCGAAAATTGTAGAAATTTTCAACCGCCTATTTGCCTTTTGAAACCGGGTTATTTCTTCTCCTTTTTGGTCAAAATTTTCACACAATTACATAGATCAACTCAACTTTCATCTGATATTGATTTCTAGAAAAAATTCCTTCGAAACCAGTTATTGTGCCTTCTTTCATCATCATGTAGTGCTAGAATTTTTACGACGAAGAATCTGCCCTGTACCTATTGGCATCTTGAAACTGAACTTTTGTTCATCCTTTTTGACCAAAATTTTTACATAAATTCATAGATCATCTTAGCTTTCATCTAAGATTGATCTTTGAAAAAAAAAACTCCTTATGGATCTGGACTTATAGCGCTTCAATCCTTCATCATGCAGTGTTGAAATTTTACGATGAGAATTCTGTGATCTTGTTTGCAACAATTTTTCTATCATTATGCTGCCTAAATTTTCTTGATCCATATTACTACTACTATCACCATCTGAACCAAGATTCTAATATTAAAATTCTCCATAAATTTCTCAGATTTTTGCTAGAATTAATGTCGAGAAATTGCTGCTTCTTCGACAAGAATTCTGTTCGACAGCACAACGTTTACCACAGCGATCTTTCATCAAAATTTTATCGGATCTCGCTGCCATATTTTTCAGATTTGAGACTCCCCCTCTCATCTCCAATTCCTACTATTACTCCCCAGAAAACCCTAACAAAATCACAGCCAAATAGCTATCCTAATCAGCCCTAATCGCAGCCAACTTCCTTATCGATCCACTTATCTTTTCAGCCAACTTTCCTTACTGATACACCTACCTTTGCTGCCATCTATCCAAGATCTAAAATTTATTTCCCTAACATTCATCTACTGCTATCACAACCCTAAAACCACACCAATTCACAGCCTAAACTCCACAAAAATGTAGCCCCAAATCGCACCAAAATAGCCACAAACCGCACCCAAAAATCGAAGTCGGTCCACCAACCTTTCAACCGCCCAATCTCCCTTATCCCTTCAACCGCGGTATGCGTCTTTTACTACCCAACACTGCCAATAGTGACCTCTTGCTATCATCCTCCTTGATCATAGCTAGTAGTGATCCTTGTGGCAAAAAGCTACCAGTAGTGATCTTTCACTGCAATCTGTTTACATTGCAGCCTGCAACAATCATTCATTGTCAACTATCTTAATCGCAGCAAGCAACAAATTGAACACAACAGCAGTCGTCTCTCAGTCCATACCGTTGCTACCCTCCTCTGCAACAGTCGTGTACATCACTGCCCCATCTTCCTCCTACTGCAGCTGCACCCTTGCTGCAATCGACGTCACCTGCAGCCACGAAGTTGCACCACAACCGCAGCCGATGTTGCTGCTGCCCTCTTCTTCCTCCGCCATCACTGTTGCCTTCCGACTCATATCCCTTGGCTGCCATCTTCCGATGAATATCAGCCACCTAAAAAACTGCAACCTCAACGACATTGCAACATCAATATTATAGCATCATCGAAGGACTGCAGCCGATGTTACTGCTGCCTTTTTCTTCCTCCATCATTGCTGCTACCCTTGGCTACCATCCTCCACTTGGAGACTTCATCACCATAGCCCCGACATCACTACCATTACTGCCTTCAACCTGAAGATTGCAGCTACACTCTTTAATCGATTTGATTTGACAGGTTGGAGATCCTTACGTCATGACATTGGTGGGCTTATTCGAAGCCAAATTGGAGGCTTTCGGGACACATATGGATGTTAAATTATGGGCTCTCTTCGAGGAGTTTAGGTTGGGCCGTTTGTCGAGCCCAAGAAGATCATAACATGATGCAAATTCAGATTACAAAAAGAACCCAACGGAGATAAGAAACGAAGTTAAGACACGGCAGCTCTACACCTCGACGACATCAACCTCCTTTGCATAACTTCAAGAAGGGCACCTCAATCAAGATACTAAGAGCATGAGAGCTACATCCCAACCAACAGCATATAAACCTTCAGCACCAATTGATTACAAGAACTATAATGAAGAACTAACGATGATCCATCAAACCTCTACCATCTAAGAGTACCAAACCAGGTTTGAAAGGTTATTTAATCAAACTTATGATTGGTAAGAAAAGTAGATATTGAGGACTTTTATTGAGGGCTTGAAGCCGGAGATTCGCGAAGAAGTTAAAGTGCAACAGCCATATACACTTAAGGCAGTCATCTCCTTCGCACAACATTAAAAGGAGCGGTTAAACTATGAAGGTCGGAGGACTACGGTCACTCCTCGACCAGCGACACCAAAGCTTTCATCTCCCCCTACTATCAACCTATCCCCTCAGTCGAAGAAACTAATAAGAGAAGACTTTCATGATGGATCGGCAAAGGAACCCAAACTTGAAGATACGATTCTCGAGCCCAAGGAGAAGGATACACCACAACTGGCCACCCACACGGTCCCTACCTTAACCGGCTACACCAACTTGCAAAAATTCAAGATCAAAGGGTTTCTCGAGCAGTAGTCCGTCACCGTCCTCATCGATGCCGGGAGCACACACAACTTCATGAGTAGTAAGGTTGTTACCCACTTAATACTCCAAAAAGAAGATTACAACAGCTTCGAAGTCAAGGTAGCTAACGGCCAAATTCTGAAGTGCAACCAGAAGTGCCCGCGGGTAAAACTGATCCTACAGGAGCAAGACGTAGTTGCTAATTTTTTCCTCCTCCCTATTGATGGTTTTGATATAGTGCTTGGCATTGATTGGTTGTCCATGATTGGAGATGTTTTCTGAAATTTTTCGAAGCTAACCATGAAATTTTTCAAAAAAGGAAAGCAGGTGATTCTATGAGGGAGCCCAGCGACTACAACCACAACACATCACTTGGAGGGGGTACAAAAAAAAAATCCAGTGGTTTCCCAATTAAAAATCAAGGGTTTTACGAGATTGAAGGTAAGAACCCACTCCTACTGTTTGCTGAAATTTTGGACGTCTCCACCAAACCGAGCCGATTACCTCCTCTGAAGCTGCCCGACTCCCCTATGCTGAACAGGCCGAAACTTCTACCAGTTGTTGCTCGGCCAGATTACTTCCTACAACCTTAGAAAGTCAAAGAGAAAAGGGTCGTCCAAGAGATGATAGAGATACGAATTGTTAAGCCATACTTATTTCCCGCTACGACATATCCCTACATCCTTTCCCCCGGAGATAAGCTACTTCTAAAGTGTTACATCTCGTCGAACTCACCATGGTTGTTGATCTCAGGTGACTTCTACGACTTTCCCTAAGATCGGACCATGATGCTTAAAGACTTCCTTGATGATGACCTCCGATCAATGGCCCAAGACCATGAGAAAATTGAGCCCCTCCAGTGGTGAAATCAGAAAAGGGAAAGGATCATTCGCAGGACTCAACGAAGCATGAACATCATCCCTCTCATTATAAAGAAAGATGCACCACCTTGGCCGAGTGGAACTATAGCCCTCATAACCACAATGTCGTCCACACCAAATCGTGGCTAGATGTTTATTATTGGAGCAGATACATCCAGAGTAGGGGTTAACACCATCCTCATGCAACATGGTCAACGGCACGAAGAAGTGAAAATGAACTTTGAAAAATCACCACTCCTATCCACCTCAGACTCAGATCAGGCTCACACCAGTAGAGATTTTATCAGAGGACAATCCTCACTCTAAAAGAAAGCATGACTACTATTATAGAGCAACCACGTGACAGCCCATGTAAGGAAGAAACTTCTTCTTGACAAATGCCGGAGTAGAAGAAAGTTTCCTGAGAAAGATCAAGTCCCCCTTTATCTCCAACTCCACCAACACGAAATTCAAGCCTCATGAAAGTAGTCTCCCTATTTCTTTGGGCCTTGTAAAATTGGGGATCACATGAGACCCTAACATGGAGATCAGATTCATGCACCAGATTAAGATTACAGTTGATCCTCTAGGTGTCCCGCCTTAAATGGAAATTTAAAGAAGATAACTCAGCCCAAATCCTTCCAACTAACACCCAAGCTGATAAGGAGGCCAAAGTTCAATTGAAGATAGCATGGGAATCATATGAGGAGCTGAAGACCTGGTTCTCCGAGTTCATGGAACCTTAGCCTTGAGGACAAGATGTATTTTAAGAGGACGGGTTTAATAGGACTCCAATAGAGTTGAGTCATAATCTCCCTATAAGTAGTCAATAAAACCCTGTGAGATTATAATAAAACCCCACCTAGCCACTTTTATCCTATAAAGAAGTGTGGTTAGGGTTTAGATTGGGGCCTTAGGGTTTAGTAGCCACCACTCCCTTTACTGGGCTAGTCGGTCGGGGTTTCACCCTGCTTAGGTCAGCTATAGAGCCTGCTGGTTACAGGTGCCCTACAAGCCAATCACGTGAGTGATGACACGTGTGACACACTGTGTGATATTTTTGCTTATGATTAATATTGACATATTCTCACATTATATTATTTGTTACATATATATTGTGATGTCCTTTGTTTTGTGCAATGGGAATCGGATCATGATGAGATCATGATAATGAGATCGATTCACCTTTAAACACAGATCCTAAATAATCCCGGTCATAAGTTACTCAAGAGGGACATTGTGATTGCTGGTTACAGGTACCCTGCAAGCCAATCACGTGAGTGATAGCACGCTTGACACGTTGTCATCTTTTTGCTTATGATTAATATTGACATATTCTCATATTATATTATTTGTTATATATATATATTGTGATGTCATTAGTTCTGTGCAATGGGAATCGGATCGTGATGAGATCACGATAATGAGATCGATTCACCTTTAAACACAGATCCTAAATAATCCCGGTCATAGGTTACTCAAGAGGGACATTGAGATAACCGGATATATTGGTGTACTATATACCCATCCATATTATGGAGGCAGCTGGTCTCATAGCCACTTGTGTGGAGACACTAAGGATATAGTACAAGTGCTCATTGGAGAATGAGTTTACTAATTGATCCGCTTATGGAATGCTATATGGTTAATGATACCTAATGTCAGACAGCGATTTCATAGTCCTAGTTGTGTATCTGGTCCTTAGACTTAAGACACCAAGGATGCCTTGTATGAGTACTCCTTTCTTTGACGCCAGACTTATAGGTTTGGAAAGTTCTAGATCTGGTACAACTGGTTATAAGGATCGGTAGCCAACCTTACGAAGGCAATTGAGTGTCAATAGAGGATCATCCACTCTTGATATCATGAGAGTAATATCCTATATATGCTTGCTCAGACAAATCCCTGGCCAGGATAATTATGATTGAGAGAGAAGGAGTTCTCCGATAAAATCCGATTAGAATAAGACAAACAGATTCCGTATGTGACCTGACAGTACCATGTCCAATATACGATCTCTGGGATATTATTTGGATGAGGGATTATAGATATATGGTAACTGTGGACAGACAGGTCCGAAGGATTTGATCCCCCCTATACCATCTAGAGACTATGGCGTAGTGGCCTAGTACGTCCATAGTCGATAAGTCGAGTGAATTATTATGAAGATAATAATTCACTATATCAGAAGGAGTTCTGATGGGAGTGACTCACGGTCAGCTCGGTATCGGGCCTAGAAGGTCATACACATATGGTGGATGCTTCAGCGAATAGAGGATTGGATGAAGATCCAATTAGCCCCTCTTCTCATTAGATGAGACCCTATGCTGATGGGCTTCTTGCTTAAGGCCCAATTAGAGGCCTAAGGAGATTATTGGATAGAGATCCAATAATGTAAGATTAGTGGGTTACTAGATGGAGATCCAATACCCACTAAGGAAGGAGCCCTAGGGTTTTGGTGGCTCTCTATAAACTGGAGGGGAGACTCATGGTTGATAGGCTGCAGCTTTAGCCACCCCCTCCTATTCTCCTCCCACCCCTGAGCAAGAGTTACGAGATTAGATTGGAGGAGTTTCGCTACAGAGATCCATCGTGTGGATACTGCTAGAGAGGAGGACGCTTGACCTCCATCATCTTCTCCATCCAGATCTGGAATACTAGGATATACGATCTCCCTAGGTAAAATTAATCTCTCTCATATCATTGTTTTATCAGTTTTTATATTTTTCTTGCGATCCCAATCTTTTGCACGACGATTTGATCTGCGTGGGAAACCAATTTTTGTTTTGATTTTCGCTGCGCATGTGATGCACCCGCTGAGGTTTCCCAACAGTGGTATCAGAGCTAAGGTTTTCGTATGAAAAATTGGTTTTAAACTGCACGTGATGAGATTGAATCACGTAGAACTATTCTACGCGCTTGTTGTAGCGATTAGCAGCGAAAGTAGGCGCTGCTTGCGGGGGAGGGGCGGCCACATGCATACTGTCTGCATGCAGAGGTGGCTGGCCACGGCCAGGCCCCCTTCAGGGGTGGCCGACCATGGCCTGGCTACCTACAAGGGGCGTTCAGGACCCCTGCAAGGGGCGGCCACTCGTAGGGGCAGCATCCCGCAAGGGGCCGCCACCCGCGGGCACGGCTAGCTGCGGCCAGTCGGTAGCGGCTAGCCCGCAAGGGGTTGCTGCCCGCCGTCATCCCTGCCACCAGCAGGGGAGGCGGCGCCGGCCGCAGGGGTGGTCGTCCCTTGGCAGGGCGGTTGTCGGTCGCAAAGGGCAGCCGCCGCCTGCGTAGGGGTAGTGGCGGTGGCGACGTAGTGAGGGTGAAGGAGGGCTAGGGCATCATTTTGAAAAAGATGGTTATGCCCCTTAGAATTTAAGAAATTCCAGCTCTATCCATTTTATATAGAATTCCACCCTCAACAATTCTTAAAATTTTGAGGACTATCCTTATGTACATAATTTCAAAAATACCCTTGATAATTTGAGAAATTTTAAGGACTGTCCTCTCATCCAAAATTACAAAAATACACTTGATAATTTTGGAAATTTCGTAAATGTCCTGATTTCTAGAAAAATAATTAATTAAATAATTTAATTAATTATTATATATATCTAATAATCCTACATATGATATGATATAGATGTGATGTATGATGTGGATGGATGATCATGAGCCATGTGTTGTGATGTGTGTAATTATGATTATTATTATTATTGGGGCCTACAAGCCTTCGTTTTTCTCATTTATTATCGGGCTTGTGTGCCTGTGATTATTTATAATTACATGGAGAGGCGCGGCGGGAGCGTGGAGGTGACAACGGGACCTCGATGCCGTGGCGGGAGATTACCACGCATGGTGATGTGACGATCCGACGGAATCGATGATGACGAGATCAACAATCACTGGGCATGGAGATGCACCAATGCACACATAGATCCTATTGTGAGTGATTAGGCCCATTGGCTCGGGCTTAATCATATTATGTGACGGCTCATGATCATTCGGTGTGGCTTGTATGTGTGATATGTTATACACCTACTAGATATATGTATATATATATTTGCATGCGATGTAGATATATATTAAATATGTATGTATATGACACAACATATTAGGAGACCGATAGAAAATAAAAACCCCCTCTTACAATAATATTAAGTCGGTAAGCGTGAGCTAATAAGATTGACCTACGTGGCCTTCCATCGTTATAGGAAGAAATTGAATCCCGACATAAGTTAAGTTGGTCGAGTCACTCGAGGCTTACTTATCTACGTGATTGAGTTCTTGCCTATGACATATATATGTCACCGGTGACCTGAGGATATGTTATGACTTGGTCGAGTAGTCGAGAGTATATCCATCGAATTAGACTCATCTTGTAACGATGGTGATGACTTAACTGAACTTCATGGTTGGTCGAGCAGTCGAGACCATGATGATTCAGAGGCCGAACATGATGGGAATCACAAGGAGTTGTGATTGACAAGAGTTGTCTACCTTTTGAACTTAGTGTAGTTGGTTGAGTCCCTCGAGATTGCAGTAAGATGTCAATTGGATCCCGATCCCCACTAGGAGTCTGTCGGAGACTTTCGTCTCACGTGTCGAGGGTGTCACGTGATTCGCTAGGAAAATAGTGGGAGTATATTAAGATTGAAGTCCATATCTTAATTAGTATTTTCTGTAAAATCTGCATATTATTTATTTTCACTATATCTTGTTTGTCGCTTGCAAAACCCCTATGTGGCATACTTGATGCCAACCGCCTTATTGGTCCAAAGGCTCTGTAATTTGAGAATTGTTCTAACGAAGGAGAAAATCCAAAATGTCCTTAACATGATTGTGCCCACATCGGAGGAAAGGACAAGCGAGGATGAGATCACTCACTTTATGATGTATATAGATAGTCCTTGAAGATAACCTAAGAGGATAACCTATGTATGATCTTATACTTCAGTCCCTATCAAATTTATTTTCATAGTTTATTATTAACTTTAATATGAACAAGCTTGAGGTGACTCTATTTGAGCTCCTCAATATGTTAAGGGAAGCTGAGAGCACCATCAAGAAAGAGAAGCTAGTTCTCTATATTGGTGAGACCAATAAGAAAAGGAAGGCTAGTAAGACCCTTAAGAAGGGCAGGGGTAAAGAAAGACTGGGTAAGACAAAGGTTGCATAGAAAGACCCGGTAAAGGACAGTGCTTCCACTGCGACCAAGACGGGCATTGGAGGAGGAACTGTAATGACTACCTTGCAGATAAGGCAAAACAAAAGCTTAGAGAAGCTTAAGGTATATTCATGATCAGTCTCCACTTGTCAGATTTTCATGATAACACATGGGTATTAGATATCGGGAGTGCTTATCATATCTGTAATTTGTTGCAAGTTCTGGCAAGACCTAGGAGATTGGCCAGAGGCGAGATGGACCTCAAGATGGGCAATTGAGCAAGAGTTGCTACAGTTGATGTTGGAGAGGTCACCCTACATCTGCCTGGTAGAGCTATTATTGTATTAGATGCATGTTATTTTATTCTCTCTATTATCAAAAATATTTTTTCGATCTCTTGATTGACGATTAATGGATATAAATTAGTTTTGGAGAACAATAGTTGTTCAATAATTATGGATGATGAGATCATCACTAGAGGGTCCCTTATAAATAGCTTATATGTGTTAGACACTTCTCCATACATCTGATAAGACCCTAGAACGAGCCCTATATATTTTGATCTTTGAGGGGGATCAACCCTTGAAACGCTATAGGGGTTCCTCCCTCCTAGACTCGACACAAAGGCTAAATAGAAGATG
This sequence comes from Ensete ventricosum, assembly GCA_029747655.1. NCBI lineage: Eukaryota > Viridiplantae > Streptophyta > Magnoliopsida > Zingiberales > Musaceae > Ensete > Ensete ventricosum. Next base: position 21,839,483 of record JAQQAF010000006.1, read on the forward strand.
ATAATTGCTTGCTTTCAAAGAGGGGGGTGGCTACATCTTAAATAGAGATCAAAGTCCTAGCCCAAGGGGGCACTTATCTAGGTGAAATTACCCTTTTGCCCCTCATATAGCCATCCTACGTTAATAGGAACAAGGGGCAGCTAGGTTGGCTCTATAGCCGACCTAAGCAGGGGGAAACCCTGACCGACTTGCCCAATAAGGGGAGCGACGACTTCTAAGCCCTAAGGGCTAATCTAAACTCTAACCATACTCCTTTATAAGATAGGAGTGACTTTATTACAATCTAGTAGAGTTTTATTGACTACTTCTAGGGAGATTAGGACTCAACCCTGCTGGAGTCCTATCAAACTCGCCCTCTTAAAATCAGCCTTATCCTCAAGGCTAAAATTCCATGAACTCAGGGAACCGGGTCTTCAACTCCTCATCAGCTTGGGTGTCAGTTGGAAGAACTTGAGCTGAGTCGTCATCTTTAAATTTCCATTTGAGGTGGGATACTTGGAGGAGCAATTGTAATTTTGATATGGTGCACGGATCTGATCTCCAGGTTGGGGCTCCAATATAAGCCCCAATTTTGCGAGGCCTAAAGAAATAGGGAGACCAATTTCTTGATGCTTGAATTTCATGCTGGTGGAGCTGGAAATGTAGGGGGACTTGATCTTTCTCATGAAATTTTCTTCTGCTTCGGTGTTTGTCAGGGGGAAGTTTTTTCCTTGCATAGGTTGCCCAATGGTTTGTCATTAGTGATAGCCAATCTTTCTTTTGAAATGGTGACTGCCCTCTAGTATGGTTTGGGATGATGAGAGCCCAATCTGGCGTGAGCATGGATTGTAATTCTTCTAGTTTAACTCCTCTTTCGTGCCATGGACCTGTATCTAATCATATTTTAAATTTGGTAGTAATTAGTATCTCCTGTAAAAAACCTCATATGAAGTGTTGGGGAAGCCTTGGTGTAAATTAGGAGTCGACTATCTTGCATAAGAATAGCCCAAATTCTAACTCCTGACGCATCAGCCTCAAGGACCAAAGTGCGACCGAAATCGGGCAGCGCTAGGACCGACGTCATCGTCGTGGCTGCCTTGAGTCACTCGAAGGCTGCGGAGGCTTTATCTGACCATAAGAATGAGTCTTTCTTCAGTAAGGATATGAGCGGGGCACTGATCTTGCCATAATCTTTCACAAAATTTTGATAGTAGCCCGTGAGTCCAACGAAACCGCATAATGATTGTATGTTTGTAGGTCTCGACCATCCTTGTATTGCCTAGATCTTCGTCGAGTCTATCGCCACTCCATCCTCTGATATAATATGCCCAAGATACTCCATTTTATGCTGTAAGAAACTGCACTTTGACTGTTTCACATAAAGAGTATTCTCCCAAAGAATTGTTAGAACAGTTCGTAAGTGCTGAAAATGTATATCAAGCGTAGGACATAAATGAGGATATCATCAAAGAACACTAATATGAACTTGTGTAGAAAACTTTGGAAGATGTCATTCATCAGGCTTTGGAAAGTAGGAGCATTCATAAGTCCAAAAGGTATTACCAGAAACTCGTAGTGGCCGTTATGCGTGCGGAATGCAGTTTTCGGAATGTCTTCAATGCATACCCAAATCTGGTGATAACCGGAATGGAGATCCAGTTTAGTGAAGACTCAGGCTCCTTTTAATTCATCCAAGAGCTCATCTACGATAGGTATATGATATTTATCCTTGACGGTGTAGCGTTCAAGGCCCGATAATCAATGCACATCCATCATGTATCATCCTTCTTGCACACTAGCAACACCGGTGAAGAATAAGGGCTGAAACTCGGTCGAATTACCCCGGTGTCTAGCATCTCTTTGATGATGTTCTCGATCTCATCCTTCTGCAAGTGAGGGTAGCGATATGGATGCTAGTTTGCTGGAGGTTTGCCCGGCAGAATAGGAATACGGTGGTCATGCTGCCGGTTAGGGGGCATCCCGCACGGCTCTGTGAAAATGTCCGTGAATTCATCCAGCAAGAGGGTAAGCTTAGGATCTGAAATTTGTATATTCTCCCCCTTAGATGGCTGCTAGATATGCATAAAAAATCCTCCATGCGCTTTGTGCAAAACTTTCTCCATTTGTTGCGATGAAACGATGGAAATTTGGCTCCCACACTTGCCTCGTAACGTGACCTGTCACCTAGTGTTGTGAGCCATTTGATCCCGAGTATGGCTTCATAATCATCGATGGGTAGGAGGAAGAAATCAGCTACCACTTCTTGGTCTTAGAGGAGTAGTTTCACCCGTGGGCACCGTTGGTCGCAATTAAAGATTCGGCCGTCGACGACCTTTACGTCAAACTTGTTGCAACCTTTGATTTAAAGCGCCAAACGTGTAGCAACCTTACTATTGAGGAAGTTATTAGTGCTTCCCGTGTCAATGAGAACCGTGATGGGTTGCTATTTTAGAAATCCTCCAACTTTCATCATCTGCGGGTTGGAAAAGTCGACTAATGCGTGCATTGCAGAGTTGGCCGGTGGGGACTCTTCCTCCATGGCTTCTTCTTTAGGTTCAAGGGCTTTTTCATATGTTTCATTGTCCTCATCCTCCACTGGTTTAATCATGAGGAGCTGACCCTTTTTGCAGTGATATTCGTGGCTCCACGGTTCGTTGCAATGCCAACACAACTCCTTGGTCGATCGTTCGCGAAGCTCATCTCTTGTCAACTTTTTTGGTGCAGGGGCTTGGATGGTAGTAGAGGGGGAAGTAGGCCTCGGCATGGTTGGTCGGGGAGCGACCCTTGTCCTTCATACCTCGTTGTTCAATTGTTCTTCTTGGATACGCGCAAAAGAATTCATCGCCATATAAGTGTACGATTGTCGCGCCTTTACTTCTCCTCGGATCTCCGGCTTTAGGCCCTCAATAAAAGTACCTAAAAGTTGTTTCTCAGACCAATTCTCAGTTTGGTTAGATAAACGCTCAAACCTTGTTTGGTATTCTTGTATTGTAGAGGTTTGACGAATCTTTGCCAATTGTCCGTCGATGTTGTTGAAATCGATTGGTTTGAAGCGGTCTAGTAGTCCATCCTTGAATCGTTGCCAAGAGAGTCCTCCATGGGTGTGCTTAAACCAATTAAACCACCAAATAGCATCTCTCTCGAGGTGTATGGCAGCAATCTTCACCCGTGTTGCATCGGCGGTTCGATAGAACCGAAAATAATACTCTACGCGCGAGATCCATCCGATCGGGTCTCCTTCTTCCCATCTTGGGAAGTCAACCCTCATGCGTGGATAGTTAGGATCAGAGGTGATGTGTCTATGCTCTTGAGGATCGTCTCGCTGATCTGAAGTCTCTCCATGTTGTGACTTCCTCGGGCTTGATGGTCAGCCTATGCTAAATTCGGCGAATAAGGATCGCATCTTCTCTTCAATGCGATTTTCAAAGGCTTCAAGCTTTGCGTCGATAGCCTCCTTCGATGCCATAGTATACGCCTTAAGATATGTAATATTAAGATCTTTTTTCTTTTGTCGGGTTAGTGGCATGGGAATTTTGGAGAAGGGGGTGGCCGGTTGGAAGGTGAATCGGTTTGGATGGAAGTAGGCTGCGGTTTAGGGCAGATTTGGGGCTGCAATTTTGTGGAGTTTAGGCTATGAATTGACATGGTTTTAGGGCTGTGATAGCAGTAGATGAAGGTTAGGAAAATATATTTTAGATCTGAGATAGATGGCAGCAAGGGTAGGTGTCTCGATAAGGAAGGTTTTCTAAAAACGTAGGTGGTTCGATAAGGAAGTAGGCTAGTTTGGGTGGCTAATTGGATTCAGTTTAGGGTAATATTTGGAAGGGATTTTGGTAAGGATGGTAGAGTTTGGTGATGAGGAAAGGAGAGTCTAAAATCCCATAAAAAATAGCACACAAATATGATAGAATTCGGTGGAAAGAAGTGTTGCGATGTACTGTCCTGCTGAATCGGTTTTTGCATCAGAGAAACACTGATTTCTCAATGTAAATTCTAGGGGAAAGTTTAAGAAAATTATATAGAAACCCTTGGTTTAGATGTTGTCAACCAGTAGAAATTTTAACAAAATTTTGGCGGCATAACGGTAGGGAAATAGGGCAAAGGATGAAAGGCAGATTCCTTCATCGTAAAATTCCATAACTATATAATGGTGAAAGATCATACATGAAAACCGGTTCCAGAAGGAGTTTTTTCATGAAATCAAATCTAAATGAAAGCCAACTTGATCTTGAGAATTGTGTAAAAATTTTAGCCTAAAAGGATGAACAAAAGTTTGGTTTTCAAGAGGCCAATCGACGGAAGGCAGATTCCCCGTCGTAAAATTTCAGCACTGTGCGACGAAGAATCACAGCACTATAAGTCTAGATCCAGAAGGAGTTTTTTTTATGAGATTAGTATTAGATAAAAGCTAAGACAATCAACAAAATTGTATAGAAGTTTCAGCCAAAAAGGATGATTAAAAGTTCAGTTCCAAGAAGCAACAATCGGCTGAAAATTTCTGCAGCGTTTCACCTTCGCAACAATGATAACGTTTGCGATGGTAAAATTTTGCAGCAAGAAAACTTTTCAAAAAACTTCTTCAACATGTAAGGTAAAGGATTTTGCAGTATTAAAGAGGCATGGGTGATAAAAATATATCAGATCTTCAGATCAAATGCAGGGGGCAGTGGTAGATTGATTTGATATGCTGGTGGGGTGGAAGTTGGAGGCGCGTGTCATTGCAATTGTGGGAATTGCTTGGGAAGGTGGAGGCATGGATGACGGCTACAGGGGCAGCAAGATCGCTGCTCTGATACCAGACGATAAGACCCCAGAAGGAGCCCTATAGATTTTGATCATTGATGGGGATCAACCCTTGGAACGCTATAGGGGTTCCTCCCTCCTAGACTCAGCACAAAGGCTGAATTGAAGATAATAATTGCTTGCTTTCAAAAAGGGGGGCGGCTACATCTTAAATAGGGATCAAAGTCTTAGCCCAAGGGGGCACTTATCTAGGTAAAATTACCCTTTTACCCCTCCTATAGCCATCCTACCTTAATAAGAAAAAGGGGCAGCTAGGTTGGCTCTATAGCCGACCTAAGCAGGGGGAAACCCTGGCCGACTTGCCCAATAAGGGAGGCGGCGACTTCTAAGCCTAATGGCTAATCTAAACTCTAGCCATACTCCTTTATAAGATAGGAGTGACTTTATTATAATCTAGCAAGGTTTTATTGACTACTTCTAGGGAGATTAGGACTCAACCATGCTGGAGTCCTATCAACATCATGATTATAAACATGTCTAAGAGGAAAAGAGATGAGGTAAATAATGCAAACCTATGACATTGTAGGCTAGGTCATATACATGAGGGAAGGATTTAAAGGTTGCTGAAAGATGGATATTTAGATCCATTTGACAATGAGTCATATGCAACTTGCAAACCTTGCCTTCATAGAAAAATAACCAACTCTCCTTTTAGTGGAACTGGAGAGAGAGCCACTGAGTTATTAGAACTCATACATAGTGATGTATGTGGTCCCATGTTGACTCAAACTGTAGGTGGTTACTCATACTTCATTACATTCACTGATGATTTCTCTAGGTATGGACACGTGTACTTAATGAACTACAAATCTGATGCCTTTGAGAAATTCAGGGAATATAAGAATGAGGTAGAGAACCAAATTGGAAAGAGTATTAAAACTCTTCGATCAGATCGAGGAGGAGAGTACTTGAGTACGAAGTTCACCCATTTCCTCAGAGACAATGAGATTCTATCCCAGTGGACACCTCCTTGTACACCTCAGCTCAATAGTGTATCAGAAAGGATGAATCACACGCTATTAGATATGGTGCGGACCATGATGAGTTTCGCTGATCTACCTGTTTCGTTCTGGGGGTATGCCCTAGAGATCGTAGCTTACATTATGAACATAGTTCCATCAAAGTCAGTAGTGTCTACACCATATGAGATATGAAAAGGAAATAAGCCTGATCTTAAGGTGGTTAAGATTTGAGGCTACCCTGCCTACGTTAGAAGATACAACCTCGACAAGTTGGAATCAAGGACGGAATGATGCACATTCGTGGGATACCCTAAGGAGACTTTGGGGTATTATTTCTATCATCTCGAGGACCGAAAGGTCTTTGTTGTCAAGAGAGCTGTGTTCCTTGAGAAGGAACTCATTCTTGGTGGAAATAGTGGGAGCAAGATAGAATTGAGTAAGGTTGAAGAACCTAGCACCATTCCAGAGCTCGAGTTTGTTCAGGTACCTAACACACAAGTTCCAACTTTACGTAGGTCTAATACAGTATCTCACCCTCCTGAAAGATATGTGGGACATATCAGTGAAGATGACTCTCAGGATGTTGATCCTTAGACCTACGAGGAGGCTATTATGAGTATAGACTCCGGAAAGTGGCAAGAATCCATAAATTCTGAGATGAATTCCATGTACTCTAACAATGTTTGGAACCTTGTGGATGCACCTAAGGGTATTGTACCCATCAGCTGCAAATGGATCTTCAAGAAGAAGATTGGAGTGGATGGAAAGGTAGAGACCTATAAAGCAAGGCAAGTAGCTAAAGAATGTCGTTAAAGACAAGGAGTTGACTATGACGAAATCTTTTCACCTATAGCCATGCTTAAATCCATTAGAATTATTTTGGCCATTGCAGCACACTATGACTATGATATCTGACAGATGGATGTCAAAATAGCATTCCTCAATGGCAACCTCGAGGAGGAGGCGTATATGATACAGCCAGAGGGATTCATATCCAAAGAGAGTCCAGATAAAGTGTGCAGGTTGCTTAGATCTATTTATGGATTGAAGCAAGCTTTCTGAAGTTGGAATATAAGATTTGATGAGGTGACCAGATCTTATGACTTTGTTAAGAATGAAGATGAGCCTTGTGTGTATAGGAAGGTAAGTGGGAGCGCTATCACCTTCTTGGTGCTATATGTGGATGACATCCTAATCATTGGAAATGATGTAGGAATGCTCTCTACAGTAAAGACTTGGCAATCCAGAAACTTCTCTATGAAAAACTTAGGGGAAGCATCCTATATTTTGGGGATTGAGATCTATAGAGATAGATCAAAAAAGATGATTGGCTTATCCTAGTCTAGGTACATGGACTCCATTGTCAAAAGGTTTGGCATGAAAAATTCCAAGAGATGTATCATACCGATGAGACATGAAATATCACTTTCTAGGAGTATATCCCAAAAGACACATGAAGAAATGACATACATGAATAATATACCTTATGCCTCAGCGATAGGGCCTATCATGTATACGATGCTATGTACTAGGTCTGATATAGCACATGCTCTGAGTGTCACAAGCAGGTATCAGGCAGATCCAGGTTTAGAACACTGGAAGGCAGTAAAGTGTATCCTTAAGTACTTGAAAATGACTAACGATCTTTTACTGGTATATGGAGGATGTAGCCTCCAGGTTAAGGGCTACACAGACTCGGGTTTTAAGTCCAACATTGATGATAGCAAGTCAAATTCAGGGTATGTTTTCATCCTGAATGGAGGAGTAGTAAGCTAGAAGAGTTCCAAGCAAGATACTACTGCTGACTCGACCACAAAGGCGGAATACATTGTTGTAGTAGAAGCAGCAAGACGAAGGGGTGTGGATGAAGAAGTTCATTAAGGATTTGGTAGTTATACCAGGCAGCGTGGAGCTAACTCCCATATATTATGACAGCAACAGGGCGATAACTCTAGCTAGGGAACCCAGGTCTCATCAGAATTATTCTGAGGAGGTTCCATCTGATTAGAGCAATTATGACCCGAAAAGATATAGCAATGGAAAGAGTTCCATCCGAAGAAAATATTGTAAATCCACTAACGAAGCCGTTGGCTCAGATTGTATTTGAGCATCACAGGGGTCTGATGGGGATCAGACACATAGGTGATTGGCTTTTGGTCAAGTGGGAGATTGCTGGTTACAGGTGCCCTGCAAGCCAATCACGTGAGTGATGGCACGTGTGACACGCTGTGTGATCTTTTTGCTTATGATTAAGATTGGCATATTCTCACATTATATTATTTGTTACATATATATTGTGATGTCCTTGGTTCTGTGCAATGAGAATCGGATCATGAAGAGATCACGATAATGAGATCGATTCACCTTTAAACACAGATCCTAAATAATCACGGTCATAGGTTACTCTAGAGGGACATTGAGATAACCGGATAGATTGGTGTATTATATACCCGTCCATATGATGGAGGTAGCTAGTCTCATAGCCACTTATGTGGAGACACTAAGGATATAGTACAGGTGCTCATTGGAGAATGAGTTCACTGATTGATCCGCTTATGGAATGCTGTATGGTTAATGATACCTAATGTCAGACAGCGATTCCATAGTCTCAGTTGTGTATCTGGTCCTTAGACTTGAGACACCAAGGATGCCTTGTATGAGTACTCCTTTCTTTGACGCCAGACTTATAGGTTTGGAAAGTTCTAGATTTGGTACAGTTGGTTATCGGGATCTGTAGCTAATCTTATGAAGGTAATTGAGTGTCAATAGAGGATCATCTACTCTAGGTATCACGAGAGAAATATCTCATATGTGCTTGCTCAGACAAATCCCTGACCAGGGCCATTCGGATTGAGAGAGAATGAGTTCTCCGGTAGAATCCGAATAGAGCAAGACAAACTGATTCCGTATGTGACTTGACAGTACCATGACCAATATATGGTAACTAGGATATTATTTGGATGAGGGATTATAGATACATGGTAATGATGGATAGACAGGTGTGACAGATTCGATTCCCCTGTACCGTTCGGAGACTATGGCATCGTGGCCTAGTACGTCCATAGTCGATGAGTCGAGCGAATTATTATGAGGATAATAATTCACTATATCAGAAGGAGTTTTGATGGAAATAACTCACGGCCGGCTCGATATCGGGCTTAGAGGGTCACACACATATGGTGGATGCATTAGCGAATAGAGGATTGGATGAAGATCCAATTAGCCCATATTCTCATTAGATGAGACCCTATATTGATGGGCTCCTTGATTAAGGCCCAATTATAGGCCTAAGGAGATTATTGGATAGAGATCCAATAATACAAGGTTAGTGGGTTATTGGATGAAGATCCAATACCCACTAAGGAAGGAGCCCTAGGGTTTTGGTGGCTCTCTATAAATAGGAGGGGAGACTCATGGTTGATAGGCTGCAGCTTTAGCCACCACCTCCTATTCTCCTACCTCCTCTAAGCAAGAGTTGCGAGATCAGATTGGAGGAGTTTTGCTGCAGAGATCCATCATGTGGATACCGCTAGAGAGGAGGACGCTTGACCTCCTTCATCTTCTCCATCCGGATCTGGAATACAGGGATATATGATCTCCCTAGGTAAAATCAATCTCTCTCACATCGCGGTTTTATTAGTTTTTAAGTTTTTCTCGCGACCCCAATCTTTTAAACGATGATTTGATCTGCGTGGGAAATCAATTTTTATTTCGATTTTCGCTGCGCATGAGATGCACCCGCTGAGGTTTCCCAACAGAGATAACCGGATAGATCGGTGTACTATATATCCGTCCATATGATGGAGGCGGCTGGTCTTATAGCCACTTATGTGGAGACACTAAGGATATAGTACAGGTGCTCATTAGAGAATGAGTTCACTGATTGATCCGTTTATGAAATATTGTATAGTTAATGATACCTAATGTCAGACAACGATTTCATAGTCTCAGTTGTGTATCTAGTCCTTAGACTTGAGACACCAAGGATGCCTTGTATGAGTACTCCTTTCTTTGACGCCAGACTTATAGGTTTGGAAAGTTTCAGATCTAGTACAGTTGGTTATCGGGATTGGTAGCTAACATTATGAAGACAATTGAGTGTTAATAGAGGATCATCCACTCTCGGTATCACGAGAGGAATATCTCATATATGCTTGCTTAGACAAATCCCTAGCCAGGGTCATTCGGATTGAGAGAGGAGTTCTCGGTAGAATCCGATTAGAGCGAGGCTTTGACGGATTTCGTATGTGACCCAACAGTACTATATCCAACATTACGTCCATAGTCGATGAGTCGAGTGAATTATTATGAGGATAATAATTCACTATATCAGAAGGAGTTCTGATGGGAGTGACTCACGGCCAGCTCGGTATCGGCCTAGAGGGTCACACACACATGTTGGATTCTTCAGCGAATAGAGGATTGGATGAAGATCTAATTAGCCTCTATTCTCATTAGATGAGACCCTATGCTGATTGGCTCCTTGCTTTAGGTCCAATTAGAGGCCTAAGGAGATTATTGGATAGAGATCCAATAATGCAAGGTTAGTGGGTTATTGGATGGAGATCTAACACCTACTAAGGCAAGAGCCCTAGGGTTTTTGGTGGCTTTCTATAAATAGGAGGGGAGACTCATGGTTGATAGGCTGTAACTTTAGCCACCACCTCCTATTCTCCTCCTTCCCTCTGAGCAAGAGTTGCAAGATCAGATTAAAGGAGTTTCGCTGCAGAGATCCATCGTGTGGATACCGTTAGAGAATGCTTGACCACCTTCATGTTCTCCATCTGGATTTGAAATACACGGATATACGATCTCCTTAGGTAAAATCAATCTCTCGCACATCGCGATTTTTTTGCTTTTTCTCGTAACCCCAATCTTTTGCACAATGATTTGATCTGCGTGGGAAACCAATTTTTATTTTGATTTTCGCTGCGCATGTGATGCACCCGCTAAGGTTTCCCAACAAAGGTATCAGAGCTAAGGTTTTCGTGCGAAAAATTGGTTTTAAGCTGCGTGTGATGAGATTAAATTGCGTAGAACTATTCTACATGCTTATTGCAACGAAAGTAGGCACTGCCTACAGGGGAGGGGCGGCCACATGCATGCTGTCTCCATGCAGAGGTGGCTGGCCACGGCCAGGCCCCCTGCAAGGGCAGCCGGCTATGGCCTGGCTACCTGCAAGGGGCGATTGGCTGCGGCCAGGCACCCTGCAAGGGTCGACCGCCCGCAGTGGCAGCAGCCCGCAAGGGGCGGCCACCCCTAGACACGGTCGGCTACGGCCAGCCTACAACGGGTTGCCGCCCGCGGCCAGCCTACAACGGGTTGCCGCCCGCGGCCAGCCCTACCGCTAGCATGGGCGGCGGCACCGGTCGTAGGGGTGGCTGTCGCTTGGCAGGGCGATTGCCGGTCGCTAAGGGCAGCCGTCGCCTGCGAAGGGGCAGCGGCGGCGGCGCAGTGAGGGTGAAGGAGGGCTAGGCCATCTTTTTGAGAAAACGATGGTTATGCCCTTCAGAATTTGAGAAATTCTAGCTCTGTCCCCTTTATTCAGAATTCTTAAATGCCCTCAATATTTTTAGAAATTTCGAGGACTGTCCTCTCATCCAGAATACCGAAAACACCCTCAACAATTCTGAAAATTCTGAGGACTATCCTCATATACAGAATTTCAAAAATACCCTTGATAATTTTAGAAATTTTGAGGACTGTCCTCTCATCCAGAATTATCAAAATGCCCTTGATAATTCAGAAAATTTCGAGCATATCCTGATTTCCAAAAAAATAATTAATTAACTAGTTTAATTAGTTATTATATATATCTAGTAATCCTATATATGATGTGATGTATGTTATGGATGGATGATCATGAGCCATGTGTTTGATGTGTGTAATTATGATTATTATTATTATTGGGGCCTGCGAGCCTGCGTTTTTCTCGTTTATGTGATTATTTGTAATTACATGGAGAGGCGCAGCGGGAGCGTGGAGGTTACAGCGGGACCCACGATGTCGTCGCAGGAGATCACGATGCATGGTGATGCGATGATCCGATAGAACTGCTGATGACGAGATCAATAATCATAGGGCATGGAGATACACCAATGCACACATAGATCATATTGTGAGTGATTAGGCCCATTGGCTCGGGCTTAATCATATTAGGTGACGGCTCATGATCATCTTGTATGGCTTGTATATGTGATGTGTTATACACCTACTAGATATATGTATATATTAATATATATATATATATTACATGCGATGTAGATATATATTAAATATATATGTGTGTGACACGACATATTAGGAGACCGATAGGAAACAAAAACCCCTCCTACGATAATATTAAGTCGGTAAGCATGAGGCAATAAGATTGACCCATGTGGCCTTCCGTCGTTATAGGAAGAAATTGAATCACGACATAGGTTGAGTTGGTCGAGTCCCTCGAGGCTCACCTATCTACGTGATCGAGTTCTTGCCTATGACATAGAGATGTTATTGGTGACCTGAGGACATGGTATGCTTGGTCGAGTCCCTCGAGGGCATATCATCAAATCAAATTCATCTTGTAACGATGGTGATGACTTAACTGAATATCATGGTTGGTCGAGTCCCTCGTGTCCATGATGATTCGGAGGCCGAACGGGAATCACAAAGAGTTGTGATTGGCAAGAGTTGCCTACCTTTTGGGCTCAGTGTAATTGGTCGAGTCCCTCGAGGTTGCACTAAGATGCCAATTGGATCCTGATCCCCACTAGGAGTCTGCCGGAGACTTTCGTCTCACGTGTCGAGGGTGTCGCGTGATTCGCTAAGAAAATAGTGGGAGTACATTAAGATAGAAGTCCATATCTTAATTAGTATTTTCTACAAAATCTTCATGTTATTTATTTTTGCTATATCTTGTTTTGTCAGAAACATGTCGCTCATAAACCCCCTATGTGACATACTTGATACCAACCGCCTCACTGGTCCAAACTATACAGATTGGCTCCAAAATTTGAGAATTGTTCTCATGGCAGAGAAAATCGCATATGTCCTTGATACAATTATGCCCACACCGGAAGAAGGGGCAAGCGAGGATGAGATCGCTCGCTATGTGAAGTATATAGATGATTTTACGTTGGCAAAATATTATATATTGGCCTCCATGACTTCTGAGTTACAAAGGCAACATGAGAGCATGGATGCAGATTCTATCCTTCTTCATCTCCGCCAGCTGTTTGATAAACATGGAAGAACTCAAAGATATAAGATATCTAAGAAACTCTTCTAAGCCAGGATGACAGAAGGGATATTGGTTGAGAACCATGTCCTAAAGATGATAGAGTAGATCGAGAAACTCACAGGTCTAGGAATAGTCCAAGAGGATACCCTGTGAGTTGATCTTATACTTCAGTCCCTACCAGATTTCTTTTCTCACTTCATCATGAATTTTAACATGAGTTGTTTGAGGTGACTCTCTTTGAGCTCCTCAATATATTGAGGGAAGCTGAGAGTGCCATCAAGAAGGAGAAGCCAGTTCTCTATATTGGTGAGACCAAAAAGAAAATGAAGGCCAACAAGACCCTTAAGAAGGGCAAGGGCAAAGAAAGACTAGGTAAGGGAAATGTTGTCAAGAAATACCCGGGAAAAGATAAAGGACAATGCTTCCACTGTGGCCAAGATGGACATTGGAAGAGGAACTGCAATGACTCCCTTGCAGAGAAGGCGAGATAGAAGCTTGGAGAAGCTTAAGGTATATTCATGATCAGTCTCCACTTGCCAGATTTTCATGATAACACATGGGTATTGAATATCGGAAGTGTTTATCATATCTGCAATTCATTGCAGGTTTTGGCAAGACCTAAGAGATTGGCTAGAGGCGAGATGGACCTCAAGATGGGCAATGGAGCAAGAGTGGCTGCAATTGCTGTTGGAGAGATCACCCTACATCTGCTTGGTGGAGCTATTATTGCATTAGATGCATGCTATTTTGTTCCCTCTATTATCAAAAATATTATTTCTATCTCTGGTTTGACAATTAGTTGATATAAATTAGTTTTTGAGAACAATAGTTATTCAATAATTATGGATGATGAGATCATCACTAGAGGGACCCTTATAAATGGCTTGTATGTGTTAGACACTTCTCCACATATCATGAATATAAATATGTCTAAGAGGAAAAGAGATGAGGTGAATAATGCATACCTATGATATTGTAGGCTAGGTCATATACATGAGGGAATGATTCAAAAGTTGTTGAAAGATGGATACTTAGATCCATTTGACTATGTCTAACCGGATAAATCAGTGTACTATATAACCGTCCATATGATGGAGGCGACTGGTCTCATAGCAACTTGTATGGAGACACTAAGGATATAGTACAAGTGCTCATTAGAGAATGAGTTCACTGATTGATCGGCTTATGGAATGTTGTATAGTTAATGATACCTAATGTCATACAGCGATTCCATAGTCCCAGTTATGTATATGGTCCTTAGACTTGAGGCACCAAGGATGTCTTGTATGAGTACTCCTTTCTTTGACGCTAGACGTATAGATTTAGAAAGTTTCAGATCTGGTACAACTGGTTATCAGGATTGGTAGCCAACCTTACGAAGGCAATTGAGTATCAATAGATGATCATCTACTCTTGGTATCACGAGAGGAATATCTCATATGTGCTTGCTCAAACAAATCCCTAGCCAGAGTCATTCGGATTGAGAGAGAAGGAGTTCTCCGGTAGAATCCGAATAGAGCAAGATAAATTGATTCCGTGTGTGACCTGACAGTACCATGTCCAATATACGATCTCTGTGATATTATTTGGATGAGGGATTATAGATACATGTTAACTGTAGACAGACAGGTCCGATGGATTTGATCCCCCTATACCGTCTGGGGACTATGGCGTAGTGGCCTAGTACGTCCATAGTCGATGAGTCGAATGAATTATTATGAGGATAATAATTCACTATATCAGAAGGAGTTCTGATGGGAGTGACTCACGGCCACCTCGGTATCGGGCCTAGAGGGTCACACACATATGGTGGATGCTTCAGCGAATAGAGGATTAAATGAAGATCCAATTAGCCCCTATTCTCATTAGATGAGACCCTATGCTGATGGGCTCCTTGCTTAAGGCCCAATTAGAGGCCTAAGAAGATTATTGGATAGAGATCCAATAATACAAGGTTAGTGGGTTATTGGATGGAGATCCAACACCCACTAAGGCATGAGCCCTAGGGTTTTTCGTGGCTCTCTATAAATAGGAGGGGAGACTCATGGTTGATAGGCTGTAACTTTAGCCACCACCTCCTATTCTCCTCCCTCCCTCTGAGCGAGAGTTGCAAGATCAGATTGGAGGAGTTTCGCTGCCGAGATCTATCGTTTGGATACCGCTAGAGAGGAGGACGCTTGACCTCTTTCATCTTCTCCATCCGGATCTGGAATACATGGATATACGATCTCCCTAGGTAAAATTAATCTCTCACACATCGCGATTATTTTTGTTTTTATGATTTTTCTCGCGACCCAAATCTTTTGCACGATGATTTGATCTGCGTAAGAAACTAATTTTTATTTTGATTTCCGCTGCGCATGTGATGCAACCGCTGAAGTTTCCCAACAGAGCCAACCTAGCCACCACTTGTTCCCTCTAAGGTAGGTAGGCTATAAAAGGGGTAAAAAAGATAATTTTAGTTAGGCAAGCACCCTCTAGGGCTAGGGTTTAGAGCCCTATATAAGCATGTAACCTCCACCTCTTTTTATTAAGCAATTATCAATTTTATTTCAGCCTTGTGCTGAGTCTAGGAGGGAGGACCCCTACAGCGTTCCAAGGATTGATCTCCCTCAAGGGTCAAAGTCTATAGAGCTCCTTCTGGGGTTCTATCATGATTGAACCGATTGAGGATCTAGAACCCGAGAATGTAGATCTCGAGTCCAAGGAGGAAGATGTGGAGGAAGTACTGTAGCCAGCTATCTACATAGTACATGCCCTAGCCGGCTATGCGAACCCGTAAACCATGAAGATCGACGGATTTCTCAAGCACCAACTGATTAGTATTCTTATTGACATCAGAAACACTAATAATTTTATGGACAATAAGGTTGCTACTTGATTAACCCTCTAGATTAAAGATTGCAATAGGTTTGATGTGAAGGTCGTAGATGGTTGAACCCTCAATTACAACCATAAGTGTTCGCGGGTGAAACTAGTCATGTATGGCCTAAAGATCACCACAGATTTCTTCCTTTTGCTGTTAGACGAGTACGAAGTGGTGCTCAATATTGAGTGGATGTCTACTCTAGGTGATGTTTCTTGAAATTTTTTCAAATTACTTATGAAAATTTTCAGCCATGGAAAATAAGTGATCCCACGAGGAAAACGCAGGGGCGAAGTTTCGATCGTTTCGATGCAACGATTGGAGAGGGTGTTGCACAAATCACATGTCAGCTTCCTAATCCAACTTCAAGGGCTACAAACTGAAGACCCAACAATGAATGAAGATATAAACCTCTCCTCTTTGCTTGTTGAACTTTTAGACATCTTTGTTAAACCGAAAAATCTACCCCCTACCCAACTACATGATCACCGTATACCAATAATGCTAAGAAAACCACCAGTAAATGTTTGGTCATACATATATCCTCATCTTCAAAAAGTCAAGATCGAGAGAATCTCCAAGAGATGCTAGAAATAGGGATCATACGACCAAGTGTAAGCCCCTATTCTTCACTGATGGTCCTTGTACGAAAGAAGGACAGAGAACATGGTAAATGTGCATGGATTACTGAGCCCTTTATAGCATCATTATCAAGGACAAACACTTGATCCTTGTGGTGGATGAATTACTCGATGAACTGAAGGGTGCATAAGTTTTTACCAAACTATATTTACGGTTCGGATACCATTAGATTCGGGTACACAAGGAATATATACCGAAGATCACTTTCCAGAAACACAATGGCCACTACGAGTTCCTAGTAATGCCATTCGACCTAACCACTTCCACTTTCAAAACTTGATAAACAACATTTTTTGGGTTTACCTCTGTAAGTTTGTTATGTTGTTCTTCGATGACATCTTGATTTATAGCTCCTCCCTCAAACGCCACCTCTCACACTTGCTACTTGTTTTGACGATTATCTGAGAACACACCCGTCGAAGTGTAGCTTTTTACAGAGCAAGGTAGAGTACCTCGGGCATATCATCTTAAAGGAAGGAGTAGCAGTAGACCCCTTGAAGATTGAAGCAATGCAAAGCTAGGTGCTGCCAAAAATAATTAAAGTGCTTCAAGGATTTCTAGGACTAACCAGCTACTACCGCAAGTTTGTGACTAGCGATATCAACCTTTCCACTAATAGACGTATTCCTTGTTGGTTGTTAAATTCCCTACGTATACTGGCTAAGAGCTAGAGGGGTTGGGTTACTAGCCTCATACCAAAGCCTTGTTAGCGCTAGCAAGAATTTTGTTATCGGTGGTTTAATCCAAAGTCTCCCGTTCAAGTATTAGAAGTGCTACGGTAAGTCCCATCCATACTAGTTCGATTCCCTTGTCAGTGTGGGAGGTCTTTATACCTTGGCTTTGAGTCCCCCATTGCTTTATACCATTCTCTAATTACTGACCTAGCACCTCGCTTCCCTTGTTTTTAAACTAAAACTCATGTTTATCGTTCTACTACTACGACCTTAGAGTCTTACTTGTTAGGCTTAGCTTGCCCCTCTTTGATTTCAGTTTGAAGTTCATGTTTCTCTTTCTATAGTTATCGATCTGGATCCTTTATCTTAAAATAAGGAATTGGACACTACCCCAAGAGACTGGACTAGCAAGACACGCTGCAAGTATAAAAATCACAAGTAAGATCATTGTTGAAAAAGGATGCCTTCCAGTGGTTGGATGAAGCAATAGCAACCTTCAATGCCCTCAAGGCTGCAATGACATCTACACCGGTGCTAGCACTACACAACTTCGACAAAGTGTTCGTGATCGAATCTAACATGTCGGGAGCCAAATTGGAGTCATTCTAATGCAAGATGGCTGACCCTTAGCCTACACCAGCATGTCTCTATCCCCATCTCATCTAAAGCTATAAATCTACGATATGAAGATCCTGCTGGCCAATATGCACGTGGTGACGAAATGGAGACCCTAGTTGTTCGACTGATGCTTCCAATTCAAAATTGACCACAAGAGTCTCAAGTACTTCATGGAGTAGAAGATTTCCTCCCCAAAAATGGGTAACAAAATTGCTTGGCTTC
The DNA here is from genome assembly GCA_029747655.1 of Ensete ventricosum. NCBI lineage: Eukaryota > Viridiplantae > Streptophyta > Magnoliopsida > Zingiberales > Musaceae > Ensete > Ensete ventricosum. The sequence continues at coordinate 21,857,471 of JAQQAF010000006.1, forward strand.
AATTATAAATTGTTTATAAAAAGGGGAAGGAAAATTTGGTTGTAGATGCGCTTTCTCGCCTACCCGAGCATGCTAAAATTTCAGCCATCTCCCTTTCAATTTGTGACCTCTTGAAAGACATCAGGAAGTAGTGGCAAGGTGACCCAAAGACCCAAGAAATCATTAGAAGATTAGAGGAGGAATCAGGCTTAGTGGCACACTACAGTTGGGACTCGAAGGACCTACGATACAAGGGTCAAATAGTATTGGTGTTCACCAATGGCTGGACACTTTGGATTCCTTCAGACTTACGAAAAGATTCGATAAAATTTTTGTTAGAAAGAAATAAAAAAGATAATAGCTAAATTTGTAGCACAGTGTGACACTTATTAGTGACATAAGTGAGAAACAGTGGCAAGCTCGAGAAAATTACAACCACTACCAATTACAGATTTTGCTTGGACCGACATCTCCATGGACTTCTCGACGGGTTGGCCACATCACAAGGAAAAAGTACTATTCTCGTTGTGGTTGATCACCTTACGAAATATGCCCACTTTTGCATTGTCTGAAATACTTATACTGCTACCAGCATTGCTCGAATTTTTATGGAAAATATTGTTAAACTGCATAGGATGCCTCGATCTATTATAGGTGACTTTGATAGTGTCTTCATCAGCAAATTTTGGATAGAACGTTTTTAGTTGCAGGGCACTAAATTAAAGATGAGCACAGGGTACCATCCTTAGATCGACGACCAAACAGGAGTGGTGAACAGGTGCTTGGAGAATTACCTTAGATAGTTCACTAGTGACAGGTTGAAAGAATAGACCACATGGCTTCCCTAGGCCGAATGGTGGTATAATACAACATATTATTCATCTATAAAATGTACTATTTTTGAAGCAGTGTATGGTCGGCCACCCCATGTAATTCCTAAATATGTAACCGACACATCAAAAGTAGATCAGGTAGACCGAGAGTTGATTGACAGGGATAAAATCTATAACTATTAATGGATAACCTCTCGGTCGCCTAAGTAAGAATGAAGCAGCTGGCTGACATACATAGGAGCGAAAGGGAGTCTTTTGTTGGAGATTGAATCTTTCTTCGCCTTTAGTCATACAAGCAGACATCAATCAAGACCCGACCATTAATGAAGTTGTCTCCCTACTTTTATAGACCCTACAAAATTATGGAGCGCATTGGAGCTATGGCTTACAGATGGATCTGCCTGTAGACTCCAAAATTTGTCCGGTTTTCCACATATATGCCTCAAACTAAAGCTTGGAGAAAATGAATTAGTCCAGAGCCATCTACTCAACACCTCTACTAATTGAGAGGTATAGGTTCCGCTAAAGACCATACTGGATCACAGGTTTATGATGCACTGCCGACGCCCCTCTACTGAAGTGCTGGTGTAGTGGACCAACTTGCCTGTTGAAGATGCTACGTAGGAATCCTATGAAGTACTGAAGATAAGGTTCCTAGAGTTCACGGAGGCTCAGCCTTGAGAACAAGGCTAATTTGAAAAGGGCAGTCTGATAGGATGCTAGCAGGGTCGGGTCCTAGTCGACTGAGTCATGATTGCAATAAATCCTGATTGACATGTAACAAACCCTAATTAGCCGATCACCTTTGATTGAGAAAGTCGGCTAGGGTTTGATGGATCAAAGTCCTACTATGGTTAGGATTTATCTAGAAGAGTTTCACTTAAAGCTGGAGTTCAATTATGAGTTCTAAGTAGAAGTTCAAGTAGGAGTTCAATTAGAAGTTCTAAGTAGGAGTTCAATTAGGAGTTGGATTAGAGTCCCTATACATAAGAGTGTAACGTTTTTATTTTGATCAATAAAATTTCAACCACTTTTCTTCAGCTCTTGGAGTCAAAACTTAGGAGGGTCGATCCCCTATAGAGATCAAGGAGGATCGATCCCCTATAGAGATCAGTTATCCCCAATAGATACCCTTGAGGTTCTATCACCTTCTCACATGTAATCATGCTAAAGTTCATCTGAATTCTTTTGGCTATTGTAGCATACTATGAATATAAGATCTAACAGATGGATGTGAAAACTGTATTCCTCAATGACAATCTTAAAGAGGAGGTATATATAAAACAACCAGAGAGATTTGTATCCAGGGAGAGTATAGATAAAGTGTGCAAGTTGCTTAGGTCCATCTATGGACTGAAGCAAGCTTCTCAAAGTTGAAACATAAGATTTGATGAGGTGATCAGATCTTATGACTTTGTTAAGAATGAAGATAAGCCTTGTGTGTATAGGAAAGTAAGTGGGAGCGCTATCACCTTTTTGGTGTTGTATGTGGATGAGATTATAATTATTAGAAATGATGTAGGAATGCTCTCCACAGTAAAGGCTTGGCTATCCAGAAACTTTTCTATGAAGGACTTAGGGGAAGCATCCTATATTTTGGGGATCCATATCTATAGAGGTAGTCTAAGAGGATGCTTGGATGGTCCCAGTCCAGTTGCATAGACTCCATTGTTAAAAGGTTTGGCATGGAGAATTTCAAAAGAGGTCTCATACTGATAAGACATGAAATATTATTTTCTAAGAGTATAACCTCAAAGACTCCTAAAAAAAGAGCAGACATGGATAGGATACCATATGTCTCAGCGATAGGATCTATTATGTATAATATACTATGTATCAGGCCTAATATAGTGTATGCTCTGAGTATCACAAGTAGGTATTAGGCGGATCTAGGTTTGGAATACTGGAAGGCAGCAAAGTGTATCCTTAAGTACTTGAGGACTAAGGATCTTTTACTGGTATATGGAGGAGGTAGCCTCTAGGTTGAGGGATACATGGACTCGAGTCTGACATCGATTATAACAAGTCAAACTTAGGATATGTCTTCACCTTGAATGGGGGAGTCGTAAGCTGGAAGAGTTTCAAACAAGATAATACTATTGACTCGACCATAGAAGCGAAATATATTACTATAGTTAAAGCAACAAAGGAAGGGATATGGATGAAAAAATTTATTAGGGATTTGGGAGTCATATTGAGTAGCATAGAGCTGATTCCTATATACTGCGACAACAACGAGGCGATCGCTCAAGCAAAGGAACCAAAATCTCATCAGAAGTCTAAGCATGTTATGATAAGGTTCTACTTTATTAGAGAGATCATAGCTCGTAAAGATATAGTAATAAAAAAAGTTTCATCCGTAGATAACATCACAGATCTACTAACGAAGTCATTGGCTTGGATTATCTTTGAGTCACAAGGATCTGATGAGATTAGACACATAGATGATTCACTTTAGGTCAAGTGGGAGATTGTTGATTACAAGTGCCCTATAAGCTAATCATGTGAGTAATGGCACGTGTGACACGCTGCACAGTATTTTTGTATTATTATTATTGACATATTCTCACATCATATTATCGGTTGAATATATATATATACATATATATATACATATATACATATATATACATATATATATATACATATATATATACATATATATACATATATATATGTATATATATGTATATATATATATATATTGTGACATCGTTGATTCTACGAAATAGGAATAAGATCATGATGAGATCATGATAACGAGATCGATTCGCTTTTAAACACAGATCTTAAATAATTTTGATTATATGTTACTCAAGAGGGATATCGAGATAATCAGACAGACTGGTATACTGTATACTCGTTCATTTGATGGAGGTAGCTGGTCTCATAGCTACTTGTGTGGAGATACTAATGATACAATACACGTACTCATTGGAGAATGAGTTCACTGATTGATCCGTTTATGAAATACTGTATGGTTAATGATACCTAACGTCAGACAATGATTTCGTAGTCATAGTTATATGTCTAATTCTTAGACTTAAGACACCAATGATACATTGTTTGAGTACTCATTTCTTTGATGTCGGACTTACATATCTAGAATATTTTAGATTTAGTATAACCGGTTATCGGGATTGGTAGGCAACCTTACCAAAGCTATTGAGTGTCAATAGAGGATCATCCACTCTCGATATCATGAGAGGAATATCATGTGTGCTCTCGCTTAAGGAAATCCCTAATTAGGTTGTTCGGATTGAGAGAGGAGTTCTCGAGGAGAATCTGGTTAGAGTGAGACTCGAACGGATTTCGTTTGTGGCCTAACAATACCATGCCCAATATACGGTCTTTGTGATATTAGATGGATGAGGGACTATAGATATATGGTAACTAAGAATAGATAGGTCCAATGGATTAGATCCCCTATACCGTTTGGGACTATGGCATAGTGGCCTAGTACATCCATAGTCGATGAGTCGAGTGAATTGTTGTGGGATAATAATTCACTAAGTTAGAAGGAGTTCTAATAGGGAGGACTTATGACCAACTCGGTGTTAGATCTAGAGGGTCAAACACATATGATGGATATTTTAGCGAGTAGAGGATTGAATATGTGTTATCCAATTAGCCCCTATTCTTATTGGATGAGACCCAATATTTGTGGGCTCCTTGCATGAGGCCCAATTAGCGGCCAATTGAGATTATTCGATAAAGATCCAATAACGCAAGATTGGTGGGTAATTGAATGTTGTTCTAATACCCACTAAGGCAGAATCTATTAGGGTTTTATGGTGGCCCTCTATAAATAGTTGGCAGGAGCGACACATAGATGATAGCCCCCTCCTATTCTCCTTGCTCCCTGATCTTCTCAGTTGACTAGCCCCTCTTTACTGTGATAGGGCAGCGAAGAAGATAGGTGATCTTCTTCCATGACTGCTACAAGAAGGTGCGCAAAAGTTGCAAGATTTTAAGTATGATTAGACGAGCATTGCTGCAACTATCTATTGTGTGGATACCGCTAGAGAGGAGAATGCTTGACCATCTTCATCTTTTCTATCAAGATCTGAAATCTCAGGGATATACGATCTCCTTAGGTAATCGATCTCTCACATATCCTAGTTTTCAGTTTTTATATTTTTTTGTGCACCAACTTTTGCAGGACTTGATGCATATGGGAAATCTATTTTCTTTTCTTTCTTCCGTTGTGCATGAGATGTTCCCGTTGGGTTTCCCAATACTATATCCCTAGTGTTCTTACACAAGTAGCTATGAGACTAACTACTTCTATCATATAGACGAGTATATAACACACTGGTTTATCTAGTAACCTTGATGTTGATGTTGTTAGGATTAGTAACTATGTTTATTTAAGTATTTGTTTGATAAAGCTTCAATCCGAAAAGCGGTTAAACTTAAAAGCGTTTGTAAGATGATAATGATTAATTAAAGCAATATACAAAGAAGTAAATAATAGAGATGAGAAGAGAAGGCATACTAATTTATAGTGGTTCGGTCTCATGACCTATGTCCACTCCCGATTCCTCCTCCATTGAGGTCATCAGCTTCCACTATTGATCTTCCTTCAGTAGGTGAAGATCAACAACCCTCCTATAGCTCTATTTTCCTTTTATAGGTTCAGGAGATAACCTTTACAATTCTCTTAGCTCTTCCTTAAACAAAAACTACACAAGAAGAAACGAGGGGGAGCTCTCAAAGAATTATAGGCAGCGTTTTCACATGTTTTTTTGCTCCTAATTTTTGCTTCCTCAAGCAAGATAGGGTGAGGTATATATAGGCTCCAAATGGCTTCAAAAGTGGAGCCAAAATTCAAATTTTTGGGAATTTCAAGATTTTGGCAGCCTCATACCCTTGGAGATTATTTTCTAGTGGTAGTACCCGCCAGCCTAAGCGGTACCACTGCCTAACATAGTGTAAGAGACTGTGTTTGGGCGGTACCATCACTTGACACTATTTTGAAGATTATATCTTCTCGGAGACTGTATTAGAAGATTGTGTCTTACAAGACCTTGGGTCACTGAAATAAGCTTTCTAATAAGCCTAAATAAGCCCTAATTAAGGCCTAATGGCCTCTTAATTGAGTTGGTTATGTTACATTCAAAGCCAACTCAATTAGAACTCTAAACTACTTTGATCTAGATAAATTATTATGAAGTGTTAATTGTGTTGTCTGATCTGTCATTTGTTCATCCAAACCCCTAGTTCATCATTCTCTCCTTCGGTGTATTGCTCGATCCATCGGCATGTTGATACCCGTAACATCCGATCTTGATACAACGTCTGATTTCTGGCCTGATAATCGTTCTTTGACTCCGGCCCAACGTTTGATTTTCTTACTTCAATCGTTTTGCCTTTTTATGATCAAAGATAGTCCTGCATCACTTTCTTGAATACAAATTAAATCATAACTTTATCAATTGATTTCATCATCAAAATTCGAGATTCAATAATCTCCCTCTTTTTATTGATGACAACCAATTGATGATGGAGTTTAACTAAACTCCCCCTATCTATTTGCTATATTGTAATAAAGAAAACTTGAATTCAATAAGAGTGATAATCTTTGAATTCAAGTCAAACAATTTGAATCATAATTGAAATATCATTGCATGCATCACAATATCATAAGTATTTTATGTAAAATTTTAAATCATCAAATTACATCATATCATGCATGATTCAAGTTTTAAATTATCATCATAACTTCTCTCCCTTAATGTACATCATACATGCATGATTAAATCATCATAGCTTCTCTTCCTTTGTCATCAATAAAAAGGAGAAAAGTGTAACATGCAACTTTTGTCTTCTCTTTTGGGATGTGGAAGTTTGTAAGTTTTCCTCCCTCTTTGTCATTGTCAAAAAGAAAGAGAAGGAAAGGATTCAATAGTGAAAAAAATACATGAATCATTTCGACAAATTTCTCCTTTTGTAAATAGCAAGAAGAGGAATCACAAGAAACGGCCTTGATTCAAAAGAAAAACTTAAGTCATGAAAAATGAGAAACCAAGATAATGATCAAAGCATATATGTAAAAAGTTTATATATTTGGTAGATTCAGCATGCCTATTTATCTCCTAATAAAATCAAATTATTCCTCGCTTAATGATTTAATAAAAATGTTTGCCAATTGATGCTTTGTGTCAATAAAATCTAAATATATATCATGATTGTTAACATGATCCCTAATAAAACGATGTCTAATATCAATGTGCTTAGTCCTAGAATGTTGAATAAGATTTGTTGAACAAATAGCACTTGTATTATCATATTTTATAGGAATATTTTTTAAATAAAATCTATAATTCTCTAAAGTGTTCTTTATCGAGATTATTTGTGCACAGTATGCACCTGTAGCTACATATTCAACCTCGGCTATGAATAATGAGACAGTTGCTTCTTGGAAGACCAAGAAATAAGCGTGTGTCCTAGGAATTGACATGTTGCAGATGTACTCTTTCTATCTATTCTACAACCTCGAAAGCCGACATCAGTATAGACAATTAAATCAAAATTTTTAGATTTAGGATATCATAAACCTAGATTTAAAGTTTCTTTTAAATATCTAAATGTTCATTTAATAACCTTATAATGAGATTATTTAGGATTGAACTAAAACCTTGCACACAGTCCAATGCTAAACATAATATCTAGTCTAGTTACAGTTATATATAGCAAACTACCTATCATTCCTCTATAGGTTTTTTTTATCAAAACTTTCTCTTTTATTATCCAAATCTAATTTTGTAGAGGTGCTCGTAGGTGTGCTTATAGCCTTAGCACTATCCATACTAAATTGTTTTAACAAATCCAAAGTATACTTAGTTTGACCAATGAAAATACCATCATTCAATTGCTTAATTTGTAATCTTAAGAAAAATATTAATTCGTCCATCAAACTCATTTCAAATTCTTGACTCATACTTTTAACAAAAGATTCATATAAAGACTTATTAGTATAACAAAAAATAATAACATCAACATAAATTTGAATAATAAAAAATTATTTTTAAAATATTTAATAAACAATGTGATATCCATATTACCTTTTAAAAATTTATTTTGAATAAGAAAGAGTTAAGTCTCTCATACCAAACCCTAAGGGCTTGCTTCAATCCATAAAGTGTCTTTGATAATTTAAAAACATGATTTGGAAAAAGATCATTTTTAAATCCGAGTGATTGTTCAACATAAATTTCTTCAGAAATAAAACCATTAAGAAATGTACTTTTAATATCCATTTGAAATAATTTAAACTTTTTAAAAGAAGTATAAGCAAGGAGCATCCAGATGTCTTCAAGTCTTGCCATAGGAGCAAAGGTCTCTTTAAAATTAGTACCTTCTTATTGGTTGAAACATTTGGCTACTAATCTAACCTTATTCCAAACTACGATACTTGATTCATCTTGTTTATTTCTAAAGACCTATTTAGTACGAATTACAAGGTGGTCACTAGGTCTACGAACAAGCATCCATACCTTATTTATCTCAAATTGATTCAACTCCTCTTGCATTGTGACAACCCAAGAATCATCTTTTAGGGCATCATCAATGTATTTTGGTTCAATTTGAGATAGAAATATGACATTAGCACAAAAAGTTTTAAATGACGAATGTGTTTAAACACCTTTTGATGTATCTCCTATTATTAGCTCATTCGGATGAGCATATAGATACTTCCATTCCTTGGGTAACGATTTCTTGGAAGTAGATGCATCCAAATTGCTTTGATGAGGAGACTTAACATTCAAATTTAAAATACCAAAATTAAAATCATCATCAAAATAAATTTTCTTCAATTTGGGAACCTCATTAAAAATAATATGGATGGATTCCTCAATTACTAAAGTTCTTTTATTAAAGACATGATAAGCTTTTGAAATTGAGGAATAACCAAGAAATATGTCCTCGTCGGATTTTGCATCAAACTTTCCTAAGACATCTTTTTCATTCAAAATTAAACATTTACAACCAAACACTTTGAAATATGAAATATTAGGTTTTCTATTATTCCATAATTCATAAGGAGTTTTGGAAAGTAATGGTCATACGAGAACCCTATTCATGACATGGCATGTCGTGTTAACGATTTCAGTCCAAAAATATTTAGGTATGTTATGTTCGTTTAACATGGTTATTGCCATCTCTTGTAAGATCATATTTTTCTTTCAACTACTCTATTTTGTTGTGGATTTCTTGGAGTAGATAAATTATGATAGTACCTATTTGACTCATAAAAATTTTAAAAATTATGATTTTGAAACTCACCATCGTGATCACTATGAATAGATGAAATCATAAAACCCTTTTCATTTTGAACAAATTTATAAAATTTTGAAAACATTTAAAACAATCACTTTTGTGTGCCCAAAAATATGTCCAAGTGTATCTACTATAATCATCTACAATAACAAATGCATATTTACTACCTCCTAGACCTATTATATCAATTGGTTCAAATAAATTCGTATGGATCAATTGTAGTGATCCAGATGTGCTTATTTGATTCTTTGATTTGAATCTACTTTTTATTTGTTTTCTTAGTTGGCATGCATCACAAACTTTGTCTTTTACAAACTTGATGTTAGGCATTCCTCTTACTAGATTTTCAGTTGAGATTTAGTTTGACAGTTTTATACTAGCATGTCCTAGTCTCTTATACCAAATCCACGCATCATCATTCAAGGCCGAAAAACACATTTCATTATAAAACTGATCAATGTTAATAGTATACACATTATTACTTCTTAAGGCAATCATATATCTAATTTTGTGTGATATTTCAATTATACAAACATTATATTCAAATTTAATAATGTATCCTTTATCGTACAATTGGCTAATGCTTAGTAGATTATATTTCAAATTATCAACTAATAACACATCTTTAATAAAGAAGTTTGATTTGTTACATGTGATTCCTTTCCTAATAATTTTTCCTTTATTGTTCTCTCCAAAGGTGACAATTATGCCAGTGAGCTTAGAGAAATGAGTTGGATCTCCGGTCAGGTGCCTTGAGCATCTACTATCAAGGTATCATTTTGTGCTTCTAGCCATTGTTTGGAGATATACCAATAAGAAATGAGGTTTTGATTTAGGTACCCATTTGACTTTAGGTTCCTCATGAAAAGTTCTACCTAATTTTACTAATGACATCAAGTTGTTTATGGTTCTTCTAGAAACCCAGATTAATCTATGTAGACTATTCCTTTTAAATGAACATTTATAGGCATAATGTCCAAATTTACTAGAGAAGTTACATTTATTATCGGATGAACCATGTAATGTTGGTACTTTAACGAAGATAGTTGGCTTTTGTTGAGTGTTACTCATAAAGCCAATTCCTTCCTTTCTATGAACATAACTCTTATTAGCAAGGATCATGTTTAAGGTTTTGTTACATATTTTAAATTTTTCTAGTGTTTCTTGTAATGAAATATTTTCTTTTTTAAGTGTATCTAACTCCTCATACTTAGTGCAAGAAGCTAACATATATTCATCATACATATTTTTTAATTTTTTTAAATTCACTAGCAAGAGAAGTATGATCTTTTTTAATAATTTATATTTTTTATTAACTAATTTAAAATTATTAAATAAGTCATTAAATATATTAAATAATTCATTATAAGATAAGGAAGACTCATTTGGGTTACTTACCTCGTTACCAAATTCCATTAATGCATAATTTGTAACTTCTTCCTTATTGGTTGACTCATCTTCGGATGAACATGAGTCATCTCAAGTAGCTTTGAGCGCCTTCTTCTTAGGTTGCTTCTTCTTCACTCGAGGACATTCATTTTTGAAATATCCCGTCTTCTTGCATTCTTAGCATATTATTGAGTCCGTTTTTATTTCACTTTTGTTTTCAGCATCTTATTTTGTTTTGGTTTTTTTTAAGAATTTCTTAAATTTTCTTGTAAGTAGTGCCAAGTCATGATCATCATCATTGTCACTTGAGTTTTATCTCGAGTGGTCTTCTTTTGTTTTAAGTGTCATGTCTTTCTTGTTCTTTAGAAGATTGTTCTCGAGTTCATCATGTGCTATACATGTTATTTCATAGGTCATCAAAGACCCAATAAGTTCTTCAAGTGGAAAATTTTTTAGGTCCTTTGCTTCTTGTACTTTAGGATCTTAACTTTTTGGAAGGTATCTTAATATTTTGTTAACAAGTTCAAAGTTAGAAAAACTTTTACTAAGTGCTTTTAGACCATTGATGACATCTGTAAAATAGGTATACATGTCTCCAATGGTCTTACTTGGTTTCATACGAAACAACTTATAGCATGCACCAAAAGATTAATTTTTGATGCTTTGACTCGACTGTTGCCTTTGTGTTTGACTTTGAGTGTGTGTCAAATCTCATGCGTAGTTTCGTATATAGAAATCTAATTAAATTTATTTATATTAAGAGCATAAAATAAAGCATTCATCATTTTATTATTCAATCACGTGAGTGATGGCATATGTGACACACTGCACAGTCTTTTTGTATTATTATTATTTACATATTCTCATATTATATTATATGTTAAATATATATATATATAGTAATATCTTTGGTTCTATACAATAGGAATCAGATCATGATGAGATCATGATAATGAGACCGATTCGCTTTTAAACATAAATCATAAATAATTCCGGTCATAGGTTACTCGATATGAACATCGAGATAACCAGACAGACCAGTGTATTGTATACCCGTTTATTTGATCGAGGCGACTGGTCTCATAGCCACTTGTATGGAGACACTAAGGATATAATACAAGTGATCATTAGAGAATGAGTTTGCTAATTGATCCATTTACAAAATGCTATATGGTTAATGATACCTAACATCATATAGTGATTCTGTAATTTCAGTTGTGTGTTTAGTCCTTGGACTTGAGATACTAAGTAGGCTTTGTTTGAGTACTCCTTTTTTTGACATCGGACTTACAAGTCTGGAAAGTTTCAGATATGATATAATCGGTTATCGGGATTGGTACCCAACCTTACAAAGACTATTGAGTATCAATAAAGGATCATCCACTCTCGATATCATGAGAGGAATATCCTATGTGCTCTCGCTCAAGGAAATCCTTGATCAGATTATTCAGATTGAGAGAGGAGTTCTTTGATAGAATCTAATTAGAGCAAGACTCGAACGGATTCCATATATGGCCAAACAATACCATACCCAATATATGGTCTCTATGATATTAGATGGATGAGGGACTATAGATACATGAAAATTGAGGACAGATAGGTCCAATGGATTAGATCCCCTGTACCATCTAGGACTATGGTGCAATGGCCTAGTATGTCCATAGTCGATGAGTTGTTATTGGATAACAATTCACCAAGTCAGAAGGAGTTCTGATAGGGAGGACTCATGACTAGCTCGGTGTTGGGCCTAGAGGGTCGCATACATATGGTGGATGTTTCAGCGAGTAGAGGATTGAATATGAGTTATCCAACTAGCCCTTATTCTCATTGGATGAGACTCGACATTTATAGATTCCTTGCATGAGGCCCAATTAGAGGCCAATTGAGATTATTCGATAGAGATCCAATATTAGTGGGTAATAGGATGGAGATCCAATACCCACTAAGGTAGGATCTATTAGGGTTTTATGGTGGCTCTCTACTGTGAGAGGGCAGCGAAGAAGATATGTAATCTTCTTCCACAAGGTACACAAGAGTAGTGAGATTTTAGCTACGATTATAGGAGCATCTTTATAACTATACATTGTGTAGATATTGCTAGAGAGGAGAACACGTGACCTTCTTCATCTTCTTCATCTGGATCTAAAATTTTAGGGATATATGATCTCCCTAGGTAATCAACCTCTCACATATCATAGTTTTTTATTTTTATATTTTTTTGCGTATCACCTTTTTCATGATGACTTGATGCATATGGGAAACCTGTTTTGTTTTCTTTCTTCCACTGCACATGAGATGTTCCCGCCGGGTTTCCTTGTCACGCCCCCCCGAATTATATCATATTCGAGAGGTGTGACCTTATCTTAAAAATTGGTAATGTTATCAACAACATAATCCATCCAGGATCCAAACAAACATTTGAGGATACTAAGAAAAACATTCAGAGTCATTCAATCACTTTTATAGAAACAGGTGCAGATTATAGTCTATTCGCATTCTCCTAATGAATCACAAAATCGATCTTAAACCAACGCAACTAAATATAATTCACATTCATAAAGTCCACCAATATGATAAAACCATATAACTTTGAAAATAACCATATACCACCACTTCATTTATTATACAACAAGTTTAACATTCAAGATCTTAAACAAGAAGGTACTTTTAAAACCATTACATAGTTATCCCTCTTCAATGAGAATACGAAACATTTTAGAGCATATCAAAGAGTTATAGGACATTTCGAAACATATCAATGACGTGTGAAATGTTTCAGAACATATCAATAACAAATGAAACATTTCAGAACATATTAAAAATACATAAGACAAATTTTGAAAGTATATTAATGGTGTATGAATAATGTCAAAAGCTTATCAAATGAACAAGTAATGAACAGAAGCTCAAATATCATTCAAACATAATATTTATTTCATTCTTATCTAAAACGCATGAACAAACTCATAAGCAATGCTTTGGATATCATATCAAGACATAGAGGGTGAAATGGGACCATAAGCATAATATGGAACATCCATCGCTGAATAACCACCAAACATAAGTCTCTCACGTTTGGGAGCTCCATCTACCTACATCTGAGTGAAGTCATAGGAGAACCGGCAGAACATGTGGGCTCTAAGCATAACTCCCTTTATCATTTCTAGCAAATGTTCACATTGTCCCACAAACACCGGAGTACAAAAGGACATGAGCAATGAATTTGGCATATATCGAAAGCATATGTGGAACAATAAATCATACATGTGCCTAAATAGAATAATATAATGTAACATCGATTAATGCATAACATATTCTAATATGTAAGGAAGTCAAGGACAAGAGCATTAGAGATATTGGTTTTAAAATGGATGAAGCAAGTATAGGCATAATTGATAGAATCCCTATTCTGGTATAATTCTGATTATTCAGATGATCAAATATACTCCAAATTACTCAAAAATATGTTGTTGGAAAGATAAATCAATCTAAAATAAGCTTCATACAAACTAAAGGTCTCTACAAAGAGTTATTGATGATTTTACAACCAAAGGTCAGGAGTTATGATCCCTATTTTGCAGAATCCATAAGGTCTAACAAAATAGATATTTTGTTAGTGATTTGGACTCCAAATCTTTTAATCCTAGTATCAAATGAAAGATCTATGAGCTTATTTTCTAAAAAATCAAGCTTTACATAAATTAGGAACTCCAACAAGAAGATATAAGTAATAAAGTGATGAAAGGTCAGGAGCTATAATCCCTATTTTACAAAATCCCTAAGGTCTAACAAAACAAAAATTTTGACAGTGACTTGGACTCCAAATCTTTTAATCCTAGTATCAAATGAAAGAAACTATGAGCCTATTTTCTAATAAATCAAGTTTTACATAAATCAAGAACTCGAACAGGAAGGTATAAGCAATATAGTGATGAAAGTTCAGGAGCTACAAACTCTGTTTTATATATTTCATATGCTCAATTGAAATAAATGTTTGGGCTAGAAAATGAACTCTAAATTCTTCAAACTCAGATTTAAAAGAAAGATATATGAATCTACTTTGATAAAACTTTATTTTGTACTAAAAGTTATAGCAAGAACAAGGCAGATAGGTCATAATCTTGACAATATTACATATTCATACTCAAGCAGCCAACAAAAGATTTCGGATTTGTTCAGAATTTTCTTCATAAATCAAGGCAAAAACAAAGATAAATTTCAATAGAGAAAGATAGAATACTTGCCTTTGAATATTTTGATCCCAAAGGTATGGATTAGATCATAATCTCAAAATCCCCAAATTTCTTCTTCTTCTTTCCTTCTCTTCTTCTTCTTCTTCTTTCTTCTTCTTCTTCTCTTCAAGTCCAAAACCCATTTTTTCTCTAATTATTAATTATTTAAGCTAACATATGGGTTGGTAGGTGATAAACATGCATGTAATGTGCTTATGTGTCACCTATACACATGCACAAGTGGCACTACTTTAAACAAGGTAGTGACATATGTCCTCACCATACTTTTTTTAACTTAATGTGAATCTTTTATAATATATTTCATATTTTTAAGATTCACATTTAGGTCCCTAGCAATCAATTTTTAATATAAAATTATTTAATCAAAATAATTTTTAATATAAAATTATTTAATCAAATTTATAAATGGGTCCTCATAAATAATTTTAAAATATATCATTATAAATATTTTAGAAATGAGGGATATTACACTCTCCTAGCTAGAGTCCTAACAGCCTTGTTGGTATTGGCAAGGAGTCGGCCATCTTGCATTAGGACAACTCCATTTCTAACTCCGGTGAAGATTAACTATCCTCTTACAGATCTATTCTCCTTTCTTAGGTTAAGGAGATAATCTTTACAATTCTATCAACTCTCCCTTAAAGAAAAAACTTTACAAGAAGAAATGAAGGAGAGATCTCAAAGAATTACTGTAAAGTTTTATAAGTTTTTTTACTCTTAATTCTTGCTTCCTCAAGCAAGAATGGGTGGGGCATATATAGGCTCTAAATGGCTTCAAAAGTGGAGCCAAAATTTAATTTTTTTTTTAGGATTTTGAGGTTTTGGCAACCTCATACCCTTGGAGACTGTGTTCTGGCAATAGTACCACCCAGTCTGGGTGATCACCACTTGACACAGTTACGAAGATGTGTCTTCTCAGAGACTGTATCTTCGAAGATTATATCTTACCTAACCTTGGGTCATTGGAATGAGCTTTTTAATAAGCCTAAATTAGTCATAATTAAGGCCTAATGTCCTATTAATGAGTTGGTTATGTTACATTCAAAGCCAACTCAATTAGAAATCTAAACTACTTCGATCTAGACAAATTATTATGAAGTATTAATCATGTTGTCCGACATGTCATTTGTTCATCTGAACCCTTAGCGCATCACACTCTCCTTCGGTATATTGCTCAATCCATCGACCTGTCGACTCGTGCAACATCAGATCTTAATGCAATGTCTGATTTTCGGCCCGATGCTATTCTATGACTCTAGCCCAATGTTTGATTTTCTTACTTCAATCATTTTACCTTTTCATGATCGAAGATAGTTCTGCATCACTTGTTTGAACACAGATTAGATAATAACTTTATCAATTGATTTCATCATCAAAATCTGAGATCCAATATATGTTCATCTTAAGTAACCTATGACCAGAAATATTTAGGGTCTGTATTTAAATGTAAATTAGTTTCATTATCATGATCTCATCATGATCCAATTCTCATTGCATAGATCCAATGACATCACAATATATTCATCGTATAATATAAAGTGAGAAAATATCTTAATAATTAATAACAAAAAAGGTAGTGTAGCATGTCACACGTGCCATCACTCACGTGATTGGCTTACTAAGTACTTGTAACAAGCAATATCCCACTTAACCAAAAGTCAATCACCCACATGTTTGATCCCTATCAGGTCTCTATGATGCTTAAAGACAATAAGAGGTAACGACTTTGTCATTGGATCAATAATGTTATCTTCGGATGGAACTCCTTTCACTACTACATCACCATGGGCTACGATCTCTCTGATCAAGTGGAACCTCCTTAGAACATGCTTAGACTTCTAATGAGACGTGGGTTCATTCGCTTGAACAATCACCCTATAGTTGTCACAATATAAGGGAATCTGCTCCTCGTTGCCCGGTACGACTCCTAGATCTACGATGAACTTCTTCATTCGGACTCCCACCGTACTACTTCTGTCGCAGTAATTTACTCCTTTGTGGTCGAGTTAATAGTAGTATCTTGCTTGGAACTCTTCCAGCTTACTGCTCCTCCATTTAGGGTGAACACATACCCTGAATTGACTTGCTATCATCAACATTGGATTGAAAACTCGAGTTTATGTAGCCTTTAATCTTAAGGCTACTTCCTTCATACCCCAGTAAAAGATCCTTAGTCCTTCTCAAGTACTTAAGGATACACTTTACTGCCTTCTAGTATTTCAAACCTAGATCCACCTAATACCTGCTCGTAACACTTACAGCATGCACTATATACATAGCATAGTATAGTATACATGATGGACCCAATTACAGAGGTACAGGGTTTTCTATCCATGTTTACCCTTTCTCTAGGAGTCTTTATGGACATACTCTTGGAAAGTCTTTATGGACATCTCTTGGAATTTTTTATGCTAAATCTTTTGATAATGGTGTCTATATACTTGGATTGAGATAAGCTAAGCATCATCTTGGATCTACATCTTGGATCTATCTCTATAGTTTCAAATCCCCAAAATATAGGATGCTTCCCTTAAGTCTTTCATGGAGAAGTGTTTAGATAGCTAAGTCTTAACCATGGAGAGCATTCCTGCATAATTCCCAACGATCAAGATGTCAACCACATACAATACTAAAAAGGTGATAGCACTTCTACATTCCTTCTTGTACACACATGGCTCATCTTTGTTCTTAATGAAGTCATAAGATATAATCGCTTCATCAAATCTTATGTTTTAATTTTGGAAAGCTTGTTTAGTTCGTAGATGGACTTAAGTAGTCTTCACACCTTATTTAGACTTTCTTCGGATACGAATCCCTCAGACTATATCATATACACCTCCTCATCGAGGTTGCCATTGAGGAATATAGTTTTTACATCCATATACTAGATCTCGTAATCATAGTATACTAGAATGGTTAACAGGATTCGGATGGATTTCAACATGGCTACTGGTGAGAAGGTTTCATTATAGTCAACATCTTACCCTTGATGATACCCTTTAGCCACTAGCCTAGCCTTATAGATCTCCACATTTTCAACTACTTCGATCTTCTTCTTGAATATTCATTTGTAACTAATGGGTACGATACCCTGAGGTGCATCATTCAGGTTCCAAACCTTGTTGGAGTAGATGAAATCCATCTTGGAATTCATAGTCTCTTGCCACTTTCTAGAATATATGCTCGTAATAGCCTTCTCATAGGTATGAGGATCGACATCCTCAATGTCCTCTCCCTTCATATATCTCACATATCTCTTAGGAGGGTTGGACACCCTACTAGATCTATGTAAAGATGGAACATGTGTGCTAGGTTCCTGAATAGACTAGTCCTATGGTATGGTTATCGAGCTAGGTTCTGCAATCTTGCTCAACTCTATCACACTCCCAGTGTTTCTACCAAGGAATATTTTTCTCTTGGCAACAAAGACTTTTTGATCCTCGGGGTGAAAGAAATAATATCCACAAGTCTCTTTGGAGTATCTCACAAATTTATACCATTCTATCATTGATTCCAATTTGTCAGTGTTATGTCTTCTAACATGGGTAGGTAGCTCTAAATCTTAATAACCTTAAGATCTGACTTATTCCCTTTCTATATCTCATATGGTGTAGATATTACTGTTTTAGTTGCACCTCTATTCAGAAGGTAAGTTATGGACTTTAGGGTATATTCCTAGAAAGAGATGGGTAAGTCAGCTAAACTCAACATGGACTGCACAATGTCCAATAGTATATGGTTCCTCCTTACAGATATATCATTGAGCCAAGTGTATAAGGAGGAGACCAATGGGATAGGATCCCATGGTCTCTTAGGAACTAGGTGAACTCTATATTCATGTCCTTACTACCCAGATCTGATCAAAGAGTTTTAATATTTTTTCCAGTCTATTTTTCTACCTCATTCTTATATTCCCTGAATTTCTCTAAGGCTTTGGATTTTTACTTCATTAAATATACATGTCCATACGTGGAGAAGTCATCAATGAATGTAATGAAGTATAAGTAACCACTTATGGCTTGAGTTTACATAGGACTACATACCTTAGTATATGTGTTGTAGCAACTTAGTAGCTCTCTCCAGTTCCACAAAATGGAGAGTTGGTCAATTTTTCTTTAAAGCAAGACTTGTCGGTTACATATGATTAATAATCGAATGGATCTAAGTATTCATCATTTACCAACCTTTGAATTCTTCCCTCACAGATATGACCTACAATGCCATAGATATGCATTGTTAACCTTAACTCGCTTCCACTTAGACACACCAACATTCATGATAAGTGAAGCAACATCTAATATAAATAAACCATTAGTTAATATTCCTTTATCGATTATCTCATTACCTAAAATCAATGAACAATTATTGTTCTAAAAAACTAATTTATATTTATTATTTATTAGAAAATAAAAATAATATTTTTGATAATTGAAGGAATGAAATAGCATGTATCTAATGCAAGAATATCTCCACCAAAAAATATTATGTCAAGGACATATATGATTTTCTCTACAATAAGAATAATTATCAAGTTATGGAGCCAATCTATATATTTTGGATCAATGAGATGGTTGACATCAAGTATGCCAAATAAGTAATATGAATGTGACAATTTAAAAAAAATAAAGATGCAAAAATATATATATTTTAGATTTTATAAAAATAATTTTGATATGAATTTTTATCTTAATTTATTCTCCCACTATTTTCTCGTGAAACATACGACACCCCTCCGGCATGTGAATGGGAAATCTCCAATGGAATAGTTGAGATCGGGATCCAATTAACGTTTTAGCATGACCTCGAGGGACTCAACCAATCATGGTAAGCCCAAAAGGTAGGCAACTCTTGCTAATCCCAACTTGTGATTTATGTCATGTTCGACCTCTCTCTAAACCATCATGGCCTCGAGGAACTCGACCAACCATGATGTTCGATTAAGTTAAAACCATCATTATAAAATGAGTCTGATTCGATGATATACTCTTGAGGGACTCGACAAAGCATATCATGTCCTTAAATCACCGGTAACATCTATATTTCATAGGCAAGATCTCAAATTTCAATATAGATGAACCTCGAGAGACTTAACTAAGCTTAAATCAAAAAGTGATCTCTACCTATAATGATAGAAGGGCACATGGGTCAATCTTATTGTCTCATATTTTCTGACTTAATTTTATTATTATAGAGGTTTTCGACTTGGTCTTATAGTTTTATATATATACATATATATATATGTATGTATATATATATATATATATGTATATGTATATATATATACCTAATAGGTGAAGAAAACTATATATCACATATATACACAAATCCACACCAAATGATCATAGACCATAACCTAGCATAATCAGGTCCAAGCAAAAGGCGTGAACACAAATAAAAGAGTCTATGTGTGTCTCAACACATCTCCATGCCCAGTAATCATCCATCTCATCCTCATCAGTCCTATTGATGCCTCGATACATCTCCATTTTCGATGACCATCTGTCTCATCCTCATGGGTTCTACTGCTACCTCCATGCTCCCGTCGCACCTTCTCCTGTAATAATAATCGAGATAAAAATATATGCTAGATATAATGAGATAGAGAGAGGCTCATAGGCCTAATAATAATCACATACACACACAACATATCATCACACATAGCCTATGATCATCTGTCCACATCATACTATTAGGATCAAAGCGGCACTAAGAGAAGAGGGGGGGGGGGGGGGGGGGGGAAGGGGGGCGCGGGTGAATTAGTACTTATGAAAAAATTTACATCGATTTAAATATTCACTAAATAAAAACTATATCAAAAATATATTTAGGAGTGGGGATATTTACAATAGTGCAAGCAAAGATAGTAGATAGTTAAATAACAAAGCAATGAAGATAAAGAGCAAAGAAGAGGAAGCAAACCAATTTTATAGTGGTTCGGTCTTCTGACCTACGTCCAATCCCGATTCCTCCTCCATTGAGGTCACCGGCTTCCACTATTGATCTTTATTCAATGGGTGAAGATCAACTACCCTCTTACAACTCTATCTCAATTACAACAACGTTTTCACAAGGTTTTTCCTCTTAATTGCTTGCATACTCCAGCAAGAATGGGTGGGGGTATTTATAGGCCCCAAATGGCTTAAAAAGTGGAGCCAAAGATCAAAGTTTAAGTGTTCCCGAGGTGCTAATCTCGAAAATTGTGTTCTGGGTGGTTCAGCCATATAACATAGGCTGGGAGATTGTGTCTGGGCGGTTCAGTCGCCTAACATAGTCTAGGAGACTGTATCTGGGTGGGTCAACCACCCAGTCTGGGCGGGTCAACCACCTGACACATCTTTGAAGACTGTGTCATCTTAGAGACCGTATCTTATCTGACCTTGGGCTATTGAAATGACTTTTATAATAAGTCCAAATCAACCCAATTAAGGTCTAATGGCCTCTTAATTGAGTTAGTAAAACTAACTCTCATTATGATGCTAACTATGACTCTCAACACATAATATTCGTTGTCCGATCGTCTCTCGACGAACTCCCAACATCCTTCGAATGAACCCCCGACGAGCTCTCGATTTTCTTTGGTGAACTTTCAACATTCTTCCAGCGAACTCTTGGTGAGCTCCCGACAACCTGTCAGGAAACTCTCGATGAAATTCCTAGCAAACTTCTGGTGAGTTCTTGACGAGCTCCCGACAACATCATCTGAACCTTGGCTGACCTCCGACGAACTCTCGACGAGCTCCCATTACGTTGTCTGAATCTCAACACAATGCTCGAACTTGACTCCGGCCCAACATCTAATTGTATTACCCTTTACTGTCGCAGTTAATCCTGCATCACTTTCTTTAACACATAAGTTAGATCATAAAACTATCAATTGATTTCATCATCAAAATTCAAGATTCAACAATCTCCCCCTTTTTGATGATGACAACCAATTGATGACAGGAGTTAACCGTAACTCCTCATATGTATATGTCATAGGGTAAATAAATCAAACTTGAATTCAAAAGCACCATCACTTTTGATATGAACTTTTATCTTAATTTATTCTCCCACTATTTTCTCTTATTTTTTTATCATATCTAATTTAATAGTTCCTCATTAAATGTTGAAAGATTTTTCATATCCAATTCTCTTTATTGTTGCAAGATAGCAATTTTATCTCCTCCTTGGTCATTGTAAAAAAGAAGAGAAGAATGCAATAGTATAAAATTAATTTTCAAGATATTGATAAATAAATATAAAGGGGTTATAATAAAAATTGTGTCATTAAGGATATAATATGAAAGATCAATTCGTAAGTACCAAAAGACATTATTTATTTTAATAAATCTTCCCTTCTTTGTAAATAACGAAAGTGAGTCTTAGGAGAGTAAATAGTCTTGATTCATCTAAGATAAATCTTAAGACTTATAAATTATTTAGATATTTTTAATAAAATAGAAGAATGATCTTAATTAAAAATCTTAAATTATTGTTAAGATCCTAAATCTCCTTTTTATTAAAAAGAAGAAATCATAAAGGTTAATAATTCCTATAAAGGATAAGTCAACTCTAGAAGTTAGGGGAAAGTTTATAAAAAGATTATTTAATTTCTGACCCATCACAAATTTAAGAAATATTAATTTGGTGATAAGGTATATCATTCATGAATAAATAAATCTTATCATGAATGATACTAATATCAAGTCATGAATATCAAACGACATGATTTAATTTGACAAATTTCTTTTCAGTTCAAAAAAATCTTATAAGATCAAATAATAAGGAGGATCATATTTCATATAGATAATTTTCTTTAATAGAATGAAAGAATCCTAGTGAACGATCTTGATTTATATAAAGATCTTACATTATTATTTTTAAAATGTCAAGATCACGATAAGGTCTTTTCTATGGTAGGTTACATAGGAGAAAAGATAAAAGATCTTGATTCATATATAGGAAATTTTAAGTTATCAAGATCATAGTTCTTAATGAAAATCTCAAGTTATAGAAAAAAGTTGATTCTTATAAAAGATGCCTCAAGGAAAAAAAATCATGGGAAAGTTCATGATTTCATTCGAAAAAAAATCTCATTCAAATTTTAATTATCAAAATTATTTTTATAGTTCAAGAGATTCAACAATAATAGTATCACTTTATCTCTTATTAAAAACTTGATTGAGAAATTTTCAAACAAAAACTTTCCTCTTTTAGTTGTTTCATGTGATTTGTTTCAAGAATTCTTTTCAAATCAATGAATTATCATTTAAGACCGAAAAATAAATTTCATTCTAGAAGAAATCATCTAGGTCATTACTATAACTCTTAAAAATAATAACACGTCTTCAAAACAAAAAATTTAGCCTATCTCAATTCCATCTTTTAAATGAGTCTAACTTTTTACACAATGCAAGGAGTTGACACTCATTTTTTAATTTTTATTTATTCTATGTTCAAGTTAAAAAATAATCTATCATTCAATTATACAACCTACTTGAGATCAACATATAGCCCATCCAATATTTCAATCATTCAAGCCAATAATTTTTAACCTATCATCAAAATCTCTCCTTTTTTTATAAATTTTAACTTAGATAATTTTGCATTAAAATTAACTAAAGTTTCTTTGTTCTAATTTTAGCATGCTTCTAACTATGCATTATCAAGATTAGTTATATAATCATAAACTATTGTTAATAAAAAGATTTGTTATAATCAAAACAATGATCATTAAGTTCCAATCATCTTTATCTAAATAACTTTTCTTATTTTTGTCATTTTGACTAGAGAGTTTGATAAGTGAATTAGATCTCAAGTCATATCGCATGAACATCTAGTATCAAGATATCATTCCTTTTGCTCTTAGGT
Source organism: Ensete ventricosum (assembly GCA_029747655.1). Taxonomy (NCBI): domain Eukaryota; kingdom Viridiplantae; phylum Streptophyta; class Magnoliopsida; order Zingiberales; family Musaceae; genus Ensete; species Ensete ventricosum. The sequence continues at coordinate 21,881,061 of JAQQAF010000006.1, forward strand.
TTGTTAGTAGACAATTCTACAAGATGCGGGTTTTGCTTTAGGTACCCATTTGAGTTTGGGTCTCTCATGAAATGTTTTTTTCATTTTTTCTAATAGCTTGAGGTTGTTTATGGTTCCTTTAGGAACCCAAATTAATTATTGTAGATTATATTTTATAAATGAACACTTGTAAGCTATATGTCCTAATCTACCACAAAAGTTATATTTAACTTTTGGTGGCAAGTTTAGAGTGAGTCCTTTAATGAAGATAGTTGGCTTTTGTTGAGTATTGCCAACGAAGCTTATACCTTCTTTCATATTAATATGACCCTTATTTGCAAGGCCATGTTTTTGGATTTATTTCCTATTTTAAATTTTTTTAAAGTTTATTTTAATATGATATTTTTATTTTTAACTTCTTCTAACGTTTAATATTTAGAGCAAGAGTTGTGTGATGGTGATGCATCATGCATTTCTTCAAGTTTACAAACTAATGATGTATGATCTTTCTTAAGTAGTTTATAGGATTTGCTAACTATTCTAAATTCATCATAAAAATTATGAAAAATATTTGATAATTCATCAAAAGTAAATGAGACATTGGAGGAATCACTTACCTCATTGTTGATGGCTATAAGCACAAGATTCTCCACTTCTTCTTGATTGTACTCTTCATTTTTGGAGCACCTTGGCTTCTTGCGTTCATAGCAAGAGGTTTCATCCAATTTAAGTTAATTTATCCGATTCATTTGTCAAAGGTTTAAGGTTCTCATCACTCGAGATTTCACTCAAGGAGTCATATGTTGTTCTCAGTTTAAATTTCTTCCAGTTCTTTAAAAGGTGTTCTTGGGTTCTCAATGTCAAATCCTTCCTATTCTTTAGAAGGTACTCTTCTTGTTCATTTTTGTAAGTCATTTCATTCATTAATTTATTTAATTTAAATGTGCTGGGCTGGTCGGCCAAGGTTTTCCCCTGCTTAGGTCGGCTATAGAGCCTATCTAGCTGCCACCTATTCCCTCTAAGGCAGGTAGGCTATAGAAGGGGTACAATAATAATTTTAGTTAGGTAAGCACCCTATAGAGCTAGGGTTTGGAGCCCTATATAAGCATGTAGTCTCCACCTCTTTTTATTAGGTAATTATCAATTTTATTTTAACCTTGTGCCAAATCTAGGAGGGAGGAACCCCTATAGCGTTCCAAGGGTTTATCCCCCCTCAAGGGTCAAAATATATAGAGCTCCTTCTGGGGTTCTATCACTTTACCTAAAAATTGGGATCATAAAGTTACCACTATTTAAGAGACCAAAGACTTAAATAACTTGTCTCTTGAAGAATTGATTGGCTCGCTTATGATATATGAACTGAATTATAAAGCTCATGATGAGTTTAATGAACCTCTTCCAAAGTACAGGAGGATGTAGCACTTCAGACAACAAATGACTCATTGAGTAAAACCTCGAGTGATGAGGCTCATGATATTGCTTGTTATCAAGAAAATTTAAAAAATTTATAAAAAGGAACAAAAATTATAAAAATAAAAAGGAACCAAAGAAGGACAATGTCATATGTTATGAATGTAAAAAATCAGGACATTTCAAAAATGAATGTCCTCATTTAAAGAAGAAGCCAACACACAAAAAGAAAGCACTTTCAGCTACTTGGGATGATTCAAGATCTTCAGACGAGGAAGATAACTCCAAAGAAGAAGTGGCTAACTATGTTTTAATGGCGATCGAAGACGAGATTAGTGAGCCTTTAAATATTTTATTTTCAGAATTGTTAAATATGTTTCATGATTTATTCAATAAGTTTAGAAAACTTAGCAAGTCTTTTAAATTGCTTAAAGTTGATCATGATTCGTTAGTTAAAAGACTTGACGGAATGCATGATTCATTAGTATCACATAAACTATGTTCTAAATATAATATGCTAGATAATGTTAAAGAAGAGAATTACTTGCTTAAAACAACACTAGAGAAATTTGAAATAGGAAATAAATCCCTAAATATGATTCTTGCCAATAAGAGTCATATTAATAATAGAAATGGCATAGGCTTTGTTGGCAATGTTCAACAAAAGCCAACCATCTTTATAAAGGACCTACATTAAATGTGCCACCAAAAATCAAGTGTAATTTTTGTGGTAAATTAGGACATAAGGCAAACATTAGAAGATGTAGTTTACATCAACTTGTATGGGTTCCCAAGAGAACTTTATATAACAACAAACAATTAGAAAAGAAAGAGAACTTTATATAACAACAAACAATTAGAAAAGAAAGATAAAGCTCTTTATGAAGGATCTAATATAAAATGGGTACCTAAACCAAAAATATCTTTCTTATTGGTTTGTCTCCAAACTAAAGCTAGGAGCACCAAATGGTATCTTGATAGTGGATGCTCATGGTATATGACCGGATATCCATCATATTTTTCTAAGCTCACTAGCTTAAGTGAAGGAGTTGTTACCTTCAAAGACAACGACAAGGGTAAAATCATTGGAAAAAGAATAATAGATAGCACATCAAACCTCTTGATTGAAGATATATTGTTAGTTGATGGCTTGAAACATAACTTACTTAGCATTAGCCAATTATGTGATAAAGGATATGTAGTTAAATTTTAACCTAATTCTTGCATAAATGAATTGCCACACAAAAACAAATCCTTGATTGCTTTAATAAATAATAATGTATACACCATAGATATTGAAAAATTTTATGAAAAACTTATTTTTCGGCTTTGAATGATGATGCTTGGATTTGGCATAAAAGACTAGGTCATGCTAACAGGAAACTTTTAAATCAAATTCCTACTAAAGAACTCGTAAGAGGCTTACCTAATCTTAAGTTTATCAAAGATAAAGTATGTGATACTTGTTAATTAGGGAAACAAAAAAAGAGTAGCTTTAAGTTAAAAAATCAAATAAACACCACTAGACCACTTCAATTGATCCATATGGATCTATTTGGACCAATTGATATTACAAATTTAGGTGGTAGCAAATATGTATTTGTTTTAATGGATGACTTTAGTAGATATACTTGGACCTATTTCTTAGAATATAAAAGTGATACATTTAAATATTTTACAAAGTTTTGTAAAATTATTCAAAATAAAAAAGGATGCGTGATTTCTACAATACGAAGTGATCATGGTGGAGAATTTCAAAATAATAATTTTTAAAATTTTTGTGATTCGAATGAGTATATCCATAATTTCTGTACTCCATGAAATCCACAACAAAATGAAGTAGTAGAAAGAAAAAATAGGAGCTTATCAGAAATGGCTAGAATAATGTTGAATGAACATAGACTACCCAAATATTTTTGGGTCGAAGATGTTAATACTGCATGCTATGTTTTAAATAGGGTTATTGTAAGACCATTAATCACTAAAACTCCTTATGAATTGTGGAATGGTAAAAAACCTAATATTTCTTATTTTAAAATATTTGGTTGTAAATATTTTATTTTAAATGAGAAAGATGTTTTAGGAAAATTTGATGCAAAATCTGATGAAGGTATTTTTCTAGGTTACTCTTCTATTTCAAAAGCTTATCATGTTTTCAATAAAAGAACATTGGTAATAGAAGAATCTATTCATATTATTTTTAATGAGTTTTTCAAACTTAGAAAGACTGATTTTGATGATGAAATTGATATTGATATTGTGAATTTAAATGATAATACTCATAAAAGTAACTTGGATGTATCTACTTTCAATACCTTACCCAAGGAATAAAAGTATGTGAATGATCATCCTAAGGAACTTATAATAGGAGAAACATCAAAAGAAATTCAAACTCGGTCTTCTTTTAGAAATTTTTGTGCAATTGTCATATTTATTTCTCAAATCAAGCCAAAATGTATTGTTGAGGCCTTAAGAGATGATTATTGGGTCAATGCAATGCATGAAGAGCTTAATCAATTTGAGAGAAATGAGGTATGAGAGCTTGTTCCTAGACCTAATGACAATTTAAGTGATTGGTACTAAATGGGTATTTAGAAATATACAAAATGGTATCATGGTTAGTAACAATGCTAGATTAGTGGCCAAATCAACCAAGAAGAAGGAATCGATTATGATGAAATCTTCGCTCCGTGACTAGACTTGAAGCCATAAGGATGCTCCTCACCGTTGCATCTTTTAAAAATTCTAAGTTGTTTCTAATGGATGTTAAAAGTATTTTTCTAAATGGTTTCATATTTGAAGAAGTGTATGTTAAATAACCTCCCGATTTTAAAAATAATCTTCTTCCTAATCATGTTTTCAAACTTATAAAAGCTCTTTATGGATTAAAACAAGCCCCTCGAGCTTGGTATGAAAGACTTAGTTTTTTTCTTATTTCAAATATTTTTTCTAAAGGTAAGGTTGATAGCACATTATTTTTTAATTATTTTGAAAATGATCTTCTTGTTATTCAAATTTATGTTAATGATATTATTTTTGGATCTACAAATGAATCTTTATGTGAGTCATTTACTAAAGAAATGAGCCAAAAGTTTGAAATGAGTCTAATGAGTGAGTTTATATTTTTTTTCTTAGAATTACAAATAAAACAACTAGATGTTGATATTTTTATTTATCAAACTAAATACTTAATCTTGATAAAATTATTTGGGATGGAAAATGCTAAAACATTAAACACTCCCGTGAGCACTTCTACAAAGTTGGACTTAGATAATGAAAGAGAAAACTTTGATAAAAAAGCTTATAGAGGTATGATAGAAAGTTTATTATACTTAACTACTACTAGACCGGATATCATGTTTAGTATTAGATTGTGTGTAAGGTATCAATCTAACCCAAAACTCTCTCATTTGAAAGCAGTTAAACGAATCTTTAGATACTTGAAAGGAATATCTAAACTAGGATTATGGTATCCAAAATCAAAAACTTTGACTTGATTATCTATTTTGATGTTGATTTTGGTGGATGTAGAATAGATAGAAAAAACACTACCGGAACATGTCAATTCTTGGGGCATGCACTTGTTTTTTGGACTTTCAAGAAATAAAATTCAGTAGCTTTATCTACTGTGGAAGCAGAATATATTGCAGCTAGTGCATGTTGTGCCTCATTCATTTGGATGAAAAACACATTAGAAGATTATGGAATAAAATTGAAAAATATTCCCATAAAGTATGATAATACAAGTGCTATATGTTTAACTAAAAGTCCTATTCAACATCTTAGAACCAAATATATTGATATTAGACATCATTTTATAAGGGATCATGTAAATTGTCAAGATATCTCTTTGGAATTTATTGACTCTAAGCATCAATTAGCGGATATTATTACAAAACCCTTAAATGAAGAACAATTTGATTTCTTAGAAGAGAACTTGGAATGCTAAATCATGAAAATATATAAATTGCTTGATTTCATGAGAATGTACTATTTTTATGATAATGTTTTATTGTTCCCATAAGATATTTATCTTAATATTCACAAAAAGGAGAGAAAATTTACATGATGATTTTGTTATTTTACAGATTTATTTGCTACGTTTGCTTGAAATAACATAAGATAATTTTAAATGCATTAGTAGCTCTTAAACCTTTGAATCTCCTTAAATATCTTAGATTTTTGAACTTATTTTTGATATTTTATCTCTACAAAATTGAGAGCTATATTTAATGATGATTTACTACTCCTCCCTTGTTTTCTTTCCTTCTTTTTCATAAGAGGAAGAAAATTATTTATCACTCATATCGTATTTTAAAAAGGGGGAGCAAAAACTCATATGCCTTAAAATCTTTAGCCCCACATTTCATCTTTTTGTTGATGACAAAGGGGGAGAAATGGATGTTGATAACTTATATAATTAAATGGATGTTGATGACTTATGTAATAACTTAAGTAAAAAAATTTAAATGTTTAAAATTCATGAAAAACCTTGACGTGTTGATACTTTAAAAGCAAATTATTATTGACATATACATGTCTAATTAGAATCCTTGAAATATGATTTGCTTGAAATATTGATTATCTTGATTCACTTGAATTCAAGAGTGAGTGATTCTCTTGAATTTAAGTCCTATTTATTATGATATGAATTTAGGGGGAGTTAGGATTAACTCCTGTCATCAATTGATTGTCATCATAAAAAAGGAGGAGATTGTTGATTCTCATATTTTGATGATGACATCAATTGATGAGTGTTTATCTAACATGTGTCTAACTATGACAGAAGCAATTGAGTTACAACTAGATGATGGGCCAAGATCAAGCTTGGGCATCATGCCGGGTTCAGACGATGTGGTGGAACCTTACCGGGAGTTCGCTAGGAGATTCACCGAAGAGATCGAGAAGCTCGCTGGGAAACGCCGAGAGATCACCAGAAGAAGACCATAGGACTCGCCACAAGAATGCTAGAGGCTGCTGGATTAGGCGGGAGTTAGGTCTTGTTTAAGCTTTTTAGTCATTAAGTGTTGTAATCACTGAGTCGTAGTTAGGGTTTGAGTCCTAACTGAGTTGGATTTGGAATGAATCTAAATCAACTCAATGAGGCAACCGGGTCCACTATGGGGTTTAATTGAGCTCACGTTGAGCCCAATCAGTTGACCAAAGAGTTGGTCAACATAAGGTTCAAGCAAGAATTAAAAAAGTGGAGGGAACCACTTTTTCGGAGATTCCGACGGGTAAACTGTCGATAAGCAACGATTGGACCACCTGTACCCTGGAAATAGGGCGACGGCCAGCAGTTGCCAGCGGGGTAAACCACCCAGGGCCGGTGGGTAAACCGCCCGTACCTTAGAAACTAAGCAATTGAACTGCCCGTATCCTGGAAACTAGGCGGCTAAACCGCCCAGGATGGGCGGGTAAACCGCCAGTACCTAGTTTTCGGGCGGATGACGACGGGTAACATTTAGAAAATTTAAAAAATTTATGAAAAAGAATAAAAATCATAAAAATAAAAATAAACCAAAATGGGACAACATTATATATTTTGAATGCAAGAAGCCTGGACATTTCAAGAGTGAATATCCTCAATTAAAGGAGAAGGCATCCCACCAAAAGAAGGCTCTTTCGGCAACTTGGGATGATTTAAGCTCATCGGATGAAGAAGACCACTTCAAGGATGAAGAAGACCACTTCAAGGAAGAAGTAGCCAACTACGCTCTAATGGTCATCCAAGACAAGATTTGTCTCCAAACTAAAACTAGAAGCATCAAATGATATCTTAATAGTAAATGCTCAAGGCACATGACCAGAGATTCAACTTATTTTTCTAAGCTTACTAGCTTAAGTGAAGGAGTTGTCACATTCGGAGACAACAAACAAGTAAATCATTGGAAAATGAATCATATGTAACACATTAAAGCTTTTGATTGAAGATGTGTTGTTAGTTGATGGTTTGAAACATAATTTGCTTAGCATTAGCCAATTATGCTATAAAGGTTATGTGGTTAAATTTTAACCTAATGCATTCATAATTAAATTGCCATACAAAAATAAATCTTTGATTGTCTTAAGAAACAATAATGTGTATACCATAGATATTAAAAAAAATTTATGATGAAACTTGCTTTTCGGCCTTGAATGATGATGCTTGGATTTGACATAGAAGACTAGGTCATACTAGCATGAAACTTCTAAACCAAATTTTAACTAAAGATTTAGTAAGAGGACTACCCTAAAATTTATCAAAGATGAAATATGTGATACTTGTCAATTAAGAAAATAAATAAAGAGTAGCTTCAAGCTAAAAAATCAAATAAGCACCTCTAGGCCACTTCAATTGATCCATATGAATTTATTTGGACCAATTGATATTATAAATTTAGGTGGAAGTAAATATGCATTCGTTATAGTAGATGATTATAGTAGATATAGTTGGACTTATTTTTTGGCACACAAAAGTGATTCATTTAAATGTTTTATAAAATTTTATAAAATTATTTAAAATGAAAATAGATTTATGATTTCATCAATATATAGTGATCATGGAGGTGAATTTCAAACCAATGATTTTCAAAATTTTTGTGAATCAAATGGATACATCCATAATTTCTCTACTCCTAGAAATCTACAACAAAATGGAGTAGTAAAAAGAAAAAATAGGAGTTTACAAGAAATAGCTAGAACCATACTAAATGAACATAGCATACCCAAATATTTTTAGGCCAAAGCCGTTAATACGACATGCTAATTTTAAATAGGATTCTTGTAAGACCATTACTCACTAAAACTCCTTATAAATTATGGAATGGTAAAAAATATAATATTTCTTATTTTAAAATATTTGGTTGTAAATATTTTATTTTGAATGAAAAGGATGCCTTAGGAAAATTTGATTGAAAATCTGATGAAGAAATTTTTCTAGGTTATTCTTCTATTTCAAAAGCTTATCGTGTATTTACTAAAATAACTTTAGTAATTGAAGAATCTGATCATATTGTTTTCAATGAAATTTCCTAAACTAAGAAAATTGATTTTGATGATGAATTTGATTTTAACACTTTGAATTTAAATAATAACTATCTTATGAATTTGATTTTAACACTTTGAATTTAAATAATAACTATCTTAAAAGCAACTTGGATGATTCTACTTCCAAATCCCTACCCAAGGAATGGAAGTATGTAAATACTCATCCTAAGGAGCTTATAATAGGAGATACATCATTAGGTATTCAAACTCGTTCTTCTTTTAAAAAAATTTATGCTAATACCGCATTTCTTTTTTAAGTTGAAACAAAATGCATTGATGAAGCTCTAAGAGATGACTCTTGGGTTATTGCAATACATTAATTAAATCAATTTTTGAGAGAAATGAGATATGGGAGCTTGTTCCTAGACCTAATAATCATTTAGTGATTAGTACTAAATGGGTTTTTAGAAATAAGCAAGATGAAAATGGTATCGTGGTTAGAAACAATGCTAGATTAGTAGCCAAAGGTTTCAACTAAGAAGAAGGAATCGATTATGAAGAAACCTTCGCTCATGTGGCAAGACTTGAAGCCATTAGGATGCTCCTTGCCTTTGCATCTTTTAAAAATTTTAAGTTGTTTCAAATGGATGTTAAAAGTGATTTCTTAATGGCTTTATTTCCAAAGAAGTGTATGTTGAATAACCCCCTGGTTTTGAAAATAGTTTCCTTCCTAATCATGTTTTCAAACTTTCTAAAGCTCTTTATGGATTAAAACAAGCCCCTCAGGCTTGGTATGAAAGACTTAGTTTTTTCCTTATTTCAAATATTTTTTTGAAAGGCAAGGTTGATATCACATTATTTTTTAAGTATTTTAAAAATAATTTTCTTGTTGTTCAAATTTATGTTGATGATATTATTTTTGGATCAATAAATGAATCGTTTTGCGAATCTTTTGCCAAAAATATGAGCCAAGAATTTAAAATGAGTCTAATGGGCGAGTTAACATTTCTCTTAGGACTACAAATAAAATAATTAAATGATGGCATATTTATTAGTCAAACTAAATACACCTTAGACTTGTTAAAATATTTGGTATGGAAAATGCTAAAGCTATAAACACTCCCATGAGCACATCTATAAACTTAGACATAGACAATGAAAGAGAAAATTTTGACTAAAAATCTTATAGAGGAATGATAGGTAGCTTTTTATACTTAATTGCTACTAGACCGGATATCAAGTTTAGTGTTGGATTGTATGCAAGATTTCAATCTAACCCTAAGCTTTCTCACCTTAAAGTAGTTAAACGAATATTTAGATATTTAAGAGGAAATTTAAACCTAGGATTATAGTATCCAAAATCCAAGAACTTTGACTTTCTTGCTTATTCATATGTTGATTTTGGAGGATGTAGATTAGATAGAAAAAGTACTGTTGGGACATGTCAATTTTAAGGGCATGCATTTATTTCTTAGTCTTCTAAGAAACAAAATTCGGTTGTTTTATTTACTATTGAAGCTGAATATATTACAACTAGTGTTTGTTGTGCTCAAGTCATTTGGATGAAAAACACATTAGAAGATTACATAATTTATCTAAAAATATCTCTATAAAATGTGACAATACAAGTGCAATATGCTTAACTAAAAATCTCATTCAACACTCAAGAACTAAACATACTGATATTAGACATCACTTTATTAGGGATCATATAAACAATCAGGACATATCTTTAGAATTTATTGACACTAAAAATTAATTAGCAGATATTTTTATACAACCATTAAATGAAGAGCAATTTGATTTTATTAGAAGAGAGCTAGGAATGCTAAACCATGAGAATGCATGATTTGTTTGATTTACTATCAAATTGCATTAATGTTTGACTTATACATTTGTTTGAAATATATAAAATTGCATGAATAAATCCTAACTCTGGATTTCAAAATTTACTAGATTAATATCTATTTTTTATAATGTTTTTCAAATCCCCTTTCTTGTTTTCTTGTTTTCTTGTTTACAAAGAGGGAAGAAAATTTACATGAAGATGATGATTTACTATTTTTTGGACTTATTCGCAATGTTTGCTTGAAATTTACATTAGATGATTTTAAATACATGAGTAGCTCTTAAATTTTTGTATCTTCCTAGATTTCTTAGATTTTTGAGCTCATCTTTGAAATATTATTTTCAAAATTTACTTCTACAAGATTGAGAGCTCTTCTTAATGATGTCATGTTTTCACACTTCTCTCTTGTTAATTTACTCACAAAGAAGAGGAAATCTTTTACGGCTCATATACTATTTTACTAAGGGGGAGCAATGACACATGTTGCTTGAAATTATTAGTTCTACATTTCACCTTTTTATTGATGACAAAGGGGGAGAAATGGATATTGATGATACATGTAAATTTTTACATGGGCATTTTTCTTTGTTGGTTGATAAATGAAGGGAAAAAGTGATTAATGACTTAATGTATAACTGATGCATAATTTTTTCATAAAAAACTTTGATGAGTTGATGACTTGATAATTAATTTAAAGCAAGTTTTTGTTGAAATTGATGTATAAGTATTTCATTGCATTTTTGAAATATTAATTGCTTGATAAATCATGATACTTTAATTCAAGAGTGTGTGGTTCTCTTGAATTTAAGTTTTCCTTATTATGGCATGGATTGAGAGGGAGTAAGGTTGAACTCCCGTCATCAATTAGTTGTCATCATAAAAAAGGGGGAGATTGTTGAATCTCAAATTTTGATGATGAAATCAATTGATGAGTGCTTAATATAACATATATGTTAGATAAAGTAATGTAATTTTAGCTACGATGGAGAAAAGGAGTTATAACCAAATGTTGGGCCAGGATCAAGTTTGGACATCAGGCCAAGGTTCGGACGATGTAGTGGGAGCTCGCCGAGAGTTCGCTAGGAGTTCGTCGAAGGAATCTAGAAGCTCACTGTGAACACGCCGGGAGATCATTGGAGGAAGATTGTAAGACTCACCACAAGAATGTCAGAGGTTACCAAATTGATGGGGGTTAGGTCGTTTATTAAGCTTGATGGTCCTATATGGTTGTAATCAATGAGTCATAGTTAGGTTTGAGTCCTAATTGAGTTTTATTTGAAAGGAATCAAAATCAACTCAATATAAGGCAACCAGGTCCACTAAATGGATGGATTGAGCTCAATTGGTTGACCTGAAAATCGATTAACGGGAGGTACAAGTCAGGATTTAAAAGTGAAGGGAATCATATTTTCAGAATTTTTGGTAGTTGTACCATTGGTGAGCAGCCCCGTACCACCCAGGCCGATGGTTGTACTACCCAGGTCGGCGATTATACTATCACTCCTAGGATTCCCGGCAGCTTTCGACTGTTGTACCACTAGCGTCGGTAGTTGTACCACTCGTACCTAGATTTTCAGGATACGTTTGAATTTTAGCTCTATTCTTCTGAAACCAATTGGGGTCTATAAATACCCCAAGTTTTCTTACATTTAGCATAAATATTCACACAAGTCATTGGTCAAAAATTTGTGAAAATAGTGTGTGCTAAAAGTGTGTATGAAAAAAAAAAGGGGGGGGGGGGGGGGGAAGGGAGTGAGCCAAGTATTGTAATTCTTGTAAAAAGTCTCCCTTGTAAGTAGAAAGGCTGTAAAGATTTCATCTTCACCCAAAGAAGATCGGTAGTGGACACCGGTGAGTCTCGACCAAGAAGACTCGAGAAGTGGACATAGGCCAAGATTATGGTCGAACAACTATAAATTATGAGTGCTCTTTACTTATCTTGTTTACTACTTTCTATTGCTCTTAATTAGTTCATAAAAAGATACGACTTATGACTTCTCTTAAATTGGTTTCTTAATCATTTCTAACAAAGTACAAACGACACTTCTGATTTTATTTCTTTATTTTCTGCAAGCAAAGGTTTTCGAATCAAGAACTTTCACTTTTGCACTAATTCACCCCATCCTTGATAGGACTTCAGTAGGGTTGAGTCCTAATCATTTCAGTAGAAGTCAATAAAAACTTTACTAGATTGTAATAAAGCCTCTCCTATCTTATAAAGGAGTATTGCTAGGGTTTGGATTAGCCCTTAGGGCTTAGTAGCCATCGTCCTCCTTACTGGGCAAGTCGGCCAGGGTTTCCCCTGCTTAGGTCGGCTATAGAGCCAACCTAGCCTCTCCTTGTTCCTATTAAGGCAGGATGTCTATAAGAGGGGCAAAAGGGTAATTCTACTTAGGTAAGCACCCCCTTAGGCTAGGGTTTTGATCCTTATTAAAGATGTAGCCGCCCTCCTCTTTTAATCAAGTAATTATCATCTTCAATTCAGCCTTTGTGCCGAGTCTAGGAGGGAGGAACCCCTATAGCGTTCCAAGGGTTGATCCCCCTCAGTGATCAAAATCTATAGGGCTCCTTCTGGGGTCTTATCATCTGGTATCAGAGCCATGTTCCTATTGTCATGTAGCCATCTCAGCCGCCTCCACCTTCCCAAGCAATTCCCATAATTGCTACGACACGCGCCTCCACCTTCCACCCCAGCACAGCAGATCAAATTAGTCTGTCGTTGCCCCTACGTTTTATTTGAAATTCTAGTATATTTTTATAACTCACGCCTCTTCAATACTGCACGATCCTTCATATTATATATGGGAGAAGTTTTCTAAAGTTTCCTTGCTGTTAAATTTTACCATCGTAAACATTATTATCGTTGCGAAGGCGAAACACTGCATAAATTTTCAGTCGATTGTTGCTACTTGAAACTGAACTTTTGTTCATCTTTTCTAGCTGAAATTTTTACACAATTCTCAAGATCAAGTTGGCTTTCATCTGGATTTAATTTCATAAAAAAATTCCTTCTGGAACCAGTTTTCTTGTACAATCTTACACCATCACGTAGTTCTGAAATTTTACGATGAAGGAATCTGCCATGCATCTTTTACCCTATTTCCCTATTGTTATGCTGCCAAAATTTCATCAAAGTCTCTACTGATATTGACAACATCTAAACCAAGGGTTTCTATATAATTTTCTTAAACTTTCCTCTGGAATTTACGTTGAGAAGTCATCGTTTCTTCGACGTAAAAATTGGTTCAGCAAGACAGCATATCGCAGCACTTCTTTTCACCGAATTCTATCAGATTTGAGTGCTATTTTTTATGGGATTTTAGACTCTATTTGCCTCATCTCCAAACCCTACTATCCTCACCAAAAATCCTTCCAAATATTACCCTAAACCGAATCCAAACAGTCCCCCAAATCAGCCACCCAAATCACCATATTCCTATCCAAACCAATTCACGTTCTAACCGGCCACCCCCTTTCCCAAAACTCTCATGCCACTAACCCGATAACAAAAGAAAGATCTTAATATTACAAATCTAGAGGCATACACCATGGCATCAGAGGAGGCCATCAACGCCTAGTTTGAAGCCTTTGAAAGTAGCATGGAGGAGAAGATGAGATCCTTATTCACCGAATTCAGCATAGGTCGACCATCAAGCCCGAGGAAGTCACACCATGGAGAGACTTCAAATCGGCGAGACGATCCTCAAGAGCATGGACATATTATCTCTGATCCCGACAATCCGCGCATGAAGGTTGACTTCCCAAGATGGGACGAAGGAGACCGATCAGATGGATCTCGCACGCGGAGCGCTATTTTCGGTTCTGCCGAACCGCCGATGCCACACGGGTGGAGATCGCTGCCATACACCTCGAGAGAGATGCTATTCAGTGGTTCAATTGGTTTGAACATACCCATGGAGGACTCTTTTGGCAGCGGTTCAAGAAAGGGCTTCTAAACCGCTTCGGTCCGACCGATTTCGACAACATCGATGGACAATTGGCAAAGATTCGTCAAACCTCTACAATACAAGATTACCAAATAAGGTTTGAGCATTTATCTAACTAAACTGAAGATTGGTCTGAGAAATAACTTTTAGGTACTTTCATTGAGGGCCTAAAGTCAAAAATTTGAGAGAAGTAAAAGCACGACAATCATACACTCTTATTGCGGCAATTTCCTTCGCACGTATCTAGGAAGAACGATTGAACCATGAGGCACGAAGGACAAGGGTCGCTCCCCGACCAGCCATGCCGAGGCCTACTACCCCCTCTACTGCCATCCGAGCCCCTGCACTAAAAAAATTGATGAGAGATGAGCTTCATGAATGATCAGCCAAAGGATTGTGTTGGCATTACGACGAACCATGGAGCCGCGAACATCACTGTAAAAAGGGTCGGCTCCTCATGATAGAACCAGTGGAGGATGAGGACAGTGAACCATCTAAAGAAGGCCTTGAACCAGAAGAGGAAGCCATGGAGGAAGAGCCCTAACCGGTCGACTATGCAGTGCATGCGTTGGCCGGCTATTCCAACCCGCAGACGATGAAAGTTAGAGGACTTCTGAAGCAACAACCCATCACCGTTCTCATTGACATGAGTAGCACAAATAACTTCCTTAATAGTAAGGTTGCTACACGTTTAGCACTTCAAATCGAAGTTTGCAACAAGTTCGACGTAAAGGTCGCCGACGGTCGAATCCTCAATTACGACCAACGATTCCCGAGGGTGAAGCTACTCCTCCAAGACCAAGAAGTGGTAGCCGATTCCTTCCTCCTACCTATTGATGATTATGAAGTCATGCTTGGGATCGAATGGCTCACAATACTATGTGATATCTTTTTTTGGTAAGTAACACTAGGTGATATCTCCTGGAACTTTTCTAAATTAATTATAAAAAAAAATTTGTAAAGGGAGACTGGTCACATTGTGAGGCAAGCGTGGGAGCCATATCTCCGCCATTTCGATGCAACGGATGAATAAAGTTTTGCACAAAGCACATAGGGGATTTTTTATGCATATCTAGCAGCCATCTAAGGGGGAGAATATATAAATTTCAGATCCTAAGTTTGCCCTCTTGCTGGACGAATTCGTGGTCGTTTTCACGGAGCCGCGCGGGCTGCCCCCTAACCGATCGCATGACCACCGTATTCCTATTCTGTCGGGCAAACCTCCAACAAATTTACGTCCATATCACTACCCTCACTTGCAAAAGAATGAGATCAAGAACATCGTTAAAGAGATGCTTGACACCGGGATGATCTGACCGAGTTGCAGCCCTTATTCTTTACCGTTGTTGCTAGTGCGCAAGAAGGATGATACATGGCAGATGTGCATTGATTATCGAGCCTTGAACGCTATCACTGTCAAGGACAAATATCCTATACCCATCGTAGATGAGCTCTTGGATGAATTAAAAGGAGCCCAAGTCTTCACTAAACTGGATCTCTGTTCTGGTTATCACCAGATTCGGGTATGCACTGAAGATATTCCAAAAACTGCATTTCGCATGTATAACGGCCATTACGAGTTTCTGGTAATGCCTTTCAGACTTACGAATGCTCCTTCTACTTTCTAAAGCCTGATGAATGACATCTTTCAGAGTTTTCTATGCAAGTTTGTATTGGTGTTCTTTGATGATATCTTTATTTATAGCCCTACACTTGATATACATTTTTAGCACTAACGAACTGTTATAACGATTCTTCGGGAGAATACTCTTTCTATTAAATAGTCAAAGTGCAGTTTCTTATAGTGTAAAGTGGAGTATCTTGGGCACATTATATCATAGGACGGAGTAGCGGTAGACCCAACAAAGATTGAGGCAATGCAAGGATGGCCGAAACCTACAAACGTAAAATCACTGAGCGACTTCCTTGGACTCATAGGCTACTACCAATAATTTGTGAAAGATTACGGTAATATCAGTTTCCCGCTCACATCCCTATGGAAGAAAGACTTCTTCTTATGGTTGGAACAAGCTTCTACAGCCTTTGAACGACTCAAGGCTGCTATGACGACAACGTCGGTCCTAGCACTGCCTGATTTTAGCCGCACCTTCGTGATCGAGGCCGATGTGTCCAAAGCTGTGATTGGAGTTGTTCTAATGCAAGATGGCTGACCTCTCGCTTACACTAGCAAGGCTTTGTCTCCCTCACACTTGAAAATGTCGATATATGATAAAGAAATGTTTGCCATTGTACACGCCGTCACAAAGTGGAGACCCTACCTGATCGGTTGGCGCTTCCAGATTAAGACTGACCATCGAAGTCTTAAGTATTTCTTGGAGCAGAAAATGTCTTCCTCGGAGCAGCAATGTTGGGTAACTAAACTTCTCGGCTTTAATTATAAAATTACTTATCGAAAAGGAAAAGAGAATGTTGTTGCAAATGCTTTATCTCGGCTCTCGGGGTAAGCCAAAATTTCAGCCATCTCCCTTCCCACCATCGACTTCCTCGAACACATTAGGGAGGAGTGAAAGAATGATCCGGAAGTTCGAAGTATCATAGAAATATTGGAGAAGGATCCGGATTTCGTAGGGCACTACACATGGGACTCGAAGGACTATGCTATAAAGACCGAATTATTATTGTTCCTTCTTCTCGTCACATCCAAGTTATTTTGCATGCAATGCACTCTTCACCTTCCGCAGGGCACTCTGGATTTCTGAGGACTTATAAAAGGGTGAAGAAAAACTTCCTCTGGAAGGGCATGAAAAAATTAATTTATGACTATGTATCCAAATGTGATGTATGTCAGCGGCGAAAAGGTGAAACAGTGGCATGTCCCGGTAAGCTACAGTCGCTACCTATACCGGATTTGACTTGGATGGACATCTCCATGGATTTCATCGAAGGACTACCACTATCTCAAGGTAAAAGCACGATCCTTGTGGTGGTAGATCGCCTAGGTAAAAGCATGTCCCGGTAAACTTCTTCCGTTGTGAGACATCCCTTTACTACTACCACTATTGCTCAGATTTTTGTGGAAAATATTGTGAAATTACATGAGATGCCAAGGTCAATAATGAGCGACTGTGACAGGGTGTTTACAAGTAAATTTTGGATCGAGCTCTTCCATCTACAAGGCACCCAATTGAAGATAAGCACAGCCTATCATCCATAGACAAACGGCCAAACAAAAGTGGTGAATAGATGCCTTGAGACTTACTTACGATACTTCACCGGTGACCGGCCCAAAGAGTGGACAAGATGGCTTCCCTGGGCCGAATGATGGTAAAATATAACTTTTCATTCTTCGACTAAATGTACCCCTTACGAGGCACTGCATGGTCAACCGCCCCTTGTAGTTCCCAGAAATGTACTGGATTCGGCCAAAGTGGATCAGGTCGACCAAGACCTAACTAATAGGGATAAACTATTACAGCTACTAAAGGACAACCTAACTGCCGCTCAAGCCCGCATTAAGAAACAAGTAGACAATCACCGAAGTGAGCGAGAATTTTCAATAGGAGATTGGGTTTACCTTCGCCTACAACCATACAAGCAGTTATCCATCAACACTAGAGCATCGATGAAACTATCTCCATGATTTTATGGACCATATTAGATTTTGGAACGCATTGGGGCCGTGGCATACCGACTTAAATTTTCAAATGACACCAAAATTCATCCCATCTTCCACGTATTCCTACTGAAGTCGAAATTGGGTGAACATGAACTGACTAAGACTCAGTTATCGAGCACTACAATTGAAGGTGAAATCCAACCCCAACCTGAAGCTATACTTGATCGAAGAATTGTGATGCATCGATGATGCCCCTCAAATGAATTACTTGTGAAGTGGAATAATATATCATCTGAAGATGCAACAAGGGAGTCACACGAGGAGCTAAAGACCTGGTTCCCAGAGTTTATGGATCCTCATCCTTGAGTGTTGGAAAACCTCAGCGGGTGCATCACATGCGCAGTAGAAATCAAAAATAAAAATTGATTTCCCACTTAGATCAAATCGTCATGCAACAGATCGGGGTCACAAGAAAAATCACAAAAACTGAAAAACTGTAATGTGTGAGAGATTGATTTTACCTAGGGAGATCGTATATCCATGTATTCCAAATTCGGATGGAGAAGATGAAGGAGGTCAAACATCCTCCTCTTAGCGGTATCCACACGATGGATCTCTACAGCGAAACTCCTCTAATATGATCTTGCAACTATTGATCAAAGGGAGGGAGAAGAATAGGAGGTGGTGGCTAAAGCTGCAGCCTATCAACCATGAGTCTCCCCTCCTATTTATAGAGAGCCACCAAAACCGTAGGGCTCCTTCCTTAGTGGGTATTGGATCTCCATCCAATAACCCACTAACCTTGCATTATTGGATACTCATCCAAAAATCTCCTTATGTCTATAATTGTGCCTTAATCAATGAGCCCATCAACATAGGGTCTCATCTAATAAGAATAGTGGCTAACTGGATCTTCATCCAATTCTCTATTCGCTGAAGCATCCACCATATATGTGTGACCCTCTAGGCCCGATACCGAGCTGGTCGTGAGTCACTCCCATCAGAACTCCTTCTGATATAGTAAATTATTATCCTCATAATAATTTACTCGACTCATCGATTATGGACGTACTAGGGCACTACGCCATAGTCCCCAGACGGTAGAGGGGGGATCAAATCCATCGGACCTGTCTGTCCACAGTTACCATGTATATATAATCTCTCATCCAAATAATATCCCAAAGACCGTATATTGGACATGGTACTATCAGGTCACATATAGAATCAGTTTATCTCGCTCTATTCGGATTCTATCGGAGAACTCATTCTCTCTCAATCCGAATGACCCTGGCTAGGGATTTGTCTGAGCAAGCACATATGGGATATTCCTCTCGTGATACCGAGAGTGGATGATCCTCTATTGACACTCAACGTAAGGTTGGCTACCAATCCCGATAACCAGCAGTACCAGATCTGAAACTTTCTAAACCTGTAAGTTTGGCATCAAAGAAATGAGTACTCATACAAGACATCCTTGGTGTCTCAAGTCTAAGGACCAGATACACAACTGGGACTATAGAATCGTTGTCTGACATTAGGTATCATTAACTATACAGCATTCCATAAGCGGATCAATAAGTGAACTCATTCTCTAATTAGCACCTATACTATATTTTTAGTGTCTCCACACAAGTGACTATGAGACCAGTCGCCTCCATCATATGGACAGGTATATAGTACACTCATCTATCCGGTTATCTCAATGTCCCTCTTGAGTAACCTATGACCGAGATTATTTAGGATCTATGTTTAAAGGTGAATCGATCTCATTATTATGATCTCATCATGATCTGATTCCCATTGCGTAAAACCAAGGACATCATAATATATATGTAACAAATAATATAATATGAGAATATACCAATATTAATCATAAGCAAAAAGATCATATAGCGTGTCACACATGCCATCACTCACGTGATTTGCTTGCAGGGCACTTGTAACCGGCAATCTCCCACTTGACCAAAAGCCAATCACCTATGTGTCTGATCCCCATCAGACTCTTGTGACGCTCAAATATAATCTGAGCCAGTGGTTTCGTCAGTGGATCTGCAATGTTATCTTCGGATGGAACTATTTTGATAGGACTCCGGTAGGGTTGAGTCCTAATCTCCCTAGAAGTAGTCAATAAAACTCTGCTAAATTATAATAAAGTCACTCCTATGTTATAAAGGAGTATGACTAGAGTTTAGATTAGCCCTTAGGGCTTAGAAGTCATCGCCCCCCTTATTGTGCAAGTCGGCCAGGGTTTCCCCCTGCTTAAGTCGGCTATAGAGCCAACCTAGTCGCCCCTTGTTCCTATTAAGGTAGGATGGCTATAGGAGGGGCAAAAGGATAATTTTACCTAGATAAGTGCCCCCTTGGGCTAGGACTTTGATCCCTATTTAAGATATAGCCGCTCCCCTCTTTGAAAGCAAGCAATTATCAATTTTATTTCACCCTTGTGTCGAATCTAGGAGGGAGGAACCCTTACAGCGTTCCAAGGGTTGATCTCCCTCAAGGATCAAAATCCATAGAGTTTCATTTGGGATTCTATCATATGGTATCAAAGCAGCGATCTTGCTGCCCCTGTAGCCATCATCCACGCCTCCACTTTCCCAAGCAATTCCCACAATTGCTACGACACGCGCCTCCACCTTCCACCTCAGCAGTAGGTCAAATCAATCTGCCGCTGCCCCCCTGCATTTAATCTGGAGATCTGGTATATTTTTATCACCCATGCCTCTTCAATACTGCAAAATCCTTTACCTTACACGTTGAAGAAGTTTTTCAAAAAGTTTCCTCGCTGTAAAATTTTACCGTCGCAAACGTTATCATCGTTGCGAAGGCGAAATGCTGCAGAAATTTTCAGCTGATTGTTGCTTCTTGGAACTGAACTTTTAATGATGCTTTTTGGCTTATGATATATGCCGACAGCAAAAGGGTGAAATAGTGGCAAGTCCCGGAAAGCTGCAGTCATTACCTATACCAGACTCGGCATGGACTAAAATCTCCACGGACTTCATTGAAGGGCTGCCACTATCATAAGGTAAAAGTATAATCTTCATGGTGATAGATCGTTTAACAAAATATGCTAATTTCTGTGTTGTGAGACACCCTTATACTACTGCCAGTATTGCTTAACTCTTTGTTGAAAATATTATTAAACTACATGGGATGCTAAGGTCAATTGTGAGCGACCGTGACAGGGTATTTACAAGCAAATTTTGGACCAAATTATTTCAACTATAGGGCACCCAACTTAAGATGAGCACAGCCTATCATCCACAAACAGAGGGCCAACCAGAAATAGTGAACAGATGCCTCGAGACTTATCTATGGTGCTTCACTAGTGATCGGCCAAAAGAGTGGACAAAGTGGCTTCCTTGGGCTGAATGGTGGTACAACATAATCTATCATTCATCAACCAAATACACCCCCTATGAGGCATTATATGGCCAACCGCCCCTTGTAATACCTAAATATGTAATTGGTGCGGCCAAAGTAGATCAGGTCGACCAAAACTTAATTGACAGGGACAAACTTCTATAGCTGCTGAAGGATAACTTAACTGCTACCCAAGCCCGCATGAAGCAACAAGCCAACACTCATCGAAGCGAGCAAAAATTTTCAATAGGAGATGAGGTCTACCTTCGCTTACAACCATACAAGCAACTGTCAATCAACACTAGAGTATTGATGAAGCTATCTCCTCGATTCTATGGACCATATCAGATCTTGGAGCATATTGGGGTCGTGGCATACAGATTAAAGCTACCATAATATGCTAAAATCCATCTTATCTTCCACGTATCCTGCTTGAAGCCCAAACTGGGAGAGCATGAGTTGACCCAGACCCAGTTGTCGAGCACTACAAATGATGGCAAGATTCAAGCTTAACCACAAGCCATATTTGATCAGAGGATTGTGATATGTCATCGACGCCCCTCAACTGAAGTAGTGCAATGGAACAACTTACTATTCTAAGATGCCACGTGGGAGTCTTATGAGGAGCTGAAGACCCGGTTCCAGAGTTTATAGATCCTCAGCCTTGAGAACAAGGCTAATTCAAAGAGGGCGGGCTTGATAGGACTCCAACAGGGTTGAGTCCTAATTACCCTAGAAGTAATCAATAAGAACCCCACCTAATCACTTCTATCCTATATAGAAGGGTGGCTAGGGTTTATTTGGGGCCTTAGGGCTCACTGGCTATCGCCCTCTTTACTGGATTGGTCGGCCAAGTTTTCTAGCAGGCATAGGACGCTTTGGTACCATCATAGCTGCCGCCCATCCCTATTAAGGCAGGGTGACTATAGGAGGGGCAAGGGGGTAATTTTACTTAGGCAACATCCCCCTCTTCTTTTAATCAAGCAAGAATCTATTCCATTTCAGCCTTGTTGGCTGACCCTAGGAGGGAGGAACCCCTCTAGCATTCCAAGGGTTGATTCCCCTCAGAGATCAAAATCTATAGAGCTTCATCTGGGGTTCTATCAGGAGCCTTAGGGTTGACGTGGCATACTGCATCAATATCACATCATAGACTTGGAATGATCGTCGGCTCCTCGAATTAACCAAAACCATACGCCGCAACAAAGGCCACTCCCGAACGCTCGGAACGACACCGCACAACGCTTACCCGAGCAAATTGATCGGCACCCACATGAGACGTCCGAGTCGGCTACCCGAGGGATCAAAAATCATTAACGAGCAGCATACGACCAACCTCCTTTTGTAGGTAAAAATGTTACCCTCCTGACCAGCACAAGGGTGGTGGGTGGCTCTTACACTCTGATCTCAAAACTCATCACATTTCTCTTTCCTAACTTAATTTTCGAAGAGGTCGGGTCGATAATCCCCTGACTCCAATTTGCGTGCAGGACCAGCGGACGAAACTCCTTGCTCCATCATTGATCACCTCAGAGTGCTAACGATCGCACCCAATCCACCTTCAGCGTCGATGACCAAAAGACTACGTAAGCGATCTTATGTGTCTGGATTTGGATCAAATCGTGCTGACGACTCGGTCATAACATAAGGATACCTAAAAGAATTTATAGATAAAATATCTACCAAATCGTCCTTGTGAAAGTTCTTAATTAACTCAAAGAAATATCTCCTAGACTGATTTCATAGAAAAACTTACCTAGTTAAGAAAATTAGTTAGATTTATGATATTTCTCCACCATTGTTGACAGCCTCTTTGATTAAATGCAGCAGTCATGTCCACAACAGTTAAATCCTCGCGTTATCCCATTGCAGCATGATGCATCACCATCTCAAGGACTAGGCCATGAAATGTGCGTCATGTGGATGTGTTGAGTCAGTCGGACCATTCAACATGTGATGTAATGTGCATCATGTGGTGGTTTTGTTGAAATATTCTACAGTTTGACTGTTAAGTTAGTGTTCAATTTCTTGAGTTAAGCTTGATCTCATTCTATTTTGATTTTGAGTTCAGCTTGATCTCATTCTATTTTGATTCTCACACCAAAGATGGTGGAGATGAGGCATGTAGTTTTTTTTGTTTGTTTCCTTATTTTTTTTTACAGTGGTTTAACATTTATAATGTTTTGTGATTGTTTTGTTCACTCGTATTTCAATGAAAATTTTAATTTGATTTATTTCTTCAAAAATCGAGTCCACTTATATTGTTAATCATTATTATTATTTTATAAACGCTTACTTGAATTTGTTTTAAAAAATGCATATAAACCACTTCAGAAATGTAATACATCCAAACGTTCTACTCATCAGAGCATATAATGAGAATAAAATAGAAAATATAGCTCAACAGATCAATAGGACCTCCAAACTTGATCAATACTTCATCAATCTTTTAATAAATATATCCAAAAGAAAGAAAAGGTCCTACTTATACGAAGGGATGGTGTTACTATCTAAGTTTATTCCTTTTTATTATATTTTATTTCTTAATAGTAATAATAAAGTCATAAAATTTTAATTATCTGGGTTATGCTACCTCAATCTTTTACCATCAATGTGTTGGAAATAATACATCAATCTTTTACCATAAATGTGTTGGAAATAATCCAAGTAGTTAAGATGATGATGAGATTAGTTTAGATGAGGATAAGATTTATTTAGATGTGATAGATTTTTTAGTATTTTAAAATATCTATATTTTATCTTTTAATCAATATAAATATGTGCTCTTGGTTCATTTTAAAACATTGCTGATTGAAAGTACTCCTAGTATCCTCTACTATTCTCTTCTCCTTCTCTCTGAAGTTCTGCAGAAAAGCCAACAAAAAAAGAAAAGAAAAAAGAGAATATGGCGGGTCTTACAGCAAGTGTTCCTAATCAGCTTCTTCCTATCTTCAAAGGTGATAATTATCAATTTTGGGTTATTAAAATGAAAACTCTCCTTATTCACAAGGATTGTGAAATTTGATAGAAAATAGTTTTGTTTATGATCTACAGGATTCTAAGATTACTAAGGATCAAAAGCATCAGATGAATGAAAATATGGAAAGAGATGCAAAAGTCCTCTATATGCTACAATAAGCAATAGATGATTCCTTATTTCCTCGAATCATGATGGCATCAACATCAACAGAAGCATGGAAGATACTAAAAAATGTGTTTGGAGGCACAAAAAAGGTAAAAATTTCAGAGCTTCAAATTCTTCGACATGAATTTGAGACTCTTATGATGAAAGATTCGGAATCGATTGTTATTTTCTTCTCAAAAGTTTCTTCTATTGTGAATCAAATGAGGTCTTATGATGAAAATATAAAAGATCAAATTGTAGTTGAAAAAGTTTTACGAAGTTTATCTCCAAAATTTGATATGATCTCTACTACTATAGAAGAAGCTAAAGATACAAGTATATTATCTATTGATGAACTAATGGGTTCTTTTTTAGTTCATGAACAAAAAGTGAACAGATCTTCATATGAAACTTTGGAATATGTTCTTCAAATGAAGATAAATCAAAAGAATGATCAAAAAGAGAATTCAGAAATCAGATCTCAAAGGAGAGATCAAAAGGACAGAGGACGAGACCGACCAAATGAAGGTAACAAAGATACTCGAAAATATTTCTGTTGTAAAAAAATAGGACATATTGAAAGAGATTGCTAGTATAAAAATAAAAATCCAAATATTCCTCTATGTTCTTATTGCGGAAAATATGGACATCTTGAAAAAGATTGTTGGAACAAAAATCAAACAAACTATCATGAGGAAAATAATAATGATAAAAAAGATTAAAAAAATATTTTCTTTATAGCATCTGATGAAAAATATTCTAGATCTGTTTGGTTTTTGGATAGTGGATATAGTGATCATATGACAGGGGATAAAAGCCTATTTCAGAAGCTTGATGATTCGGTCAGATCTACTATGCAGATGGGAAATGGTAAAAATGTTCAAGTAAAAGGAAAAGGAATAGTTGCTATGAACACAAAGTCTGGTAAAAAAATTATTGATGATGTGTTATTTATTCCTGATTTAAAACAAAATCTCATTAGTATAGGACAACTAATGAGAAAATAATATTATATTAATTTTGATGAAGAAAAATACCTGATTTATGATAAGAAAATCGGTAAATTGATAGCAACTGCAAGGATGACAAAAAAATAAGATGTTTGCCTTATTATTTTTGAATTCTGTTACTCCTACTAATGAATCAACATTATGGCATAAAAATTATAGTCATCTAAATTTGTGTGGATCTATGCAAATTATCTCAGATGATGTAGGTCATAATGTTGATGACATATATATACAGAAAAGGGGTGAAGCTCTAAACTCCAAGAACAATAATGAAAGTACACATACAGGGTTGATAGAAGTTTATGATGATGTGAAGAAAGCTAAGAGAAAATAAAGAAAGAGAAAGCTACCGCATATAAAGAGATTCAATCCTACAAATACAGAGTCTTCATCATATCATCAAAGATTGCTACCAAAGAGAAAAATGTCAAGAGAAATGATAAAAGATTTCAGGTCAGAAGTTCTAAAAAATCTATGGACAGAGAAAAAATATAAGACAATCGTTGCAGCAACGAAGATCAGCTTGCCGACATTTTTACAAAAAATTTGGCAAAGAAAATATTTCTTTAAAAATAATTGTCTATATTTGTCATGTTATTTGTATACCTTTTGATTTATTTATTGAAATAGACAACCTTAACCACTTGAATTTCTAATGAGAAATTTATTTTTGATTTATTTATTTCAGAATCTAATCCAATTATTCATTTTTTTCCTTTATAAAATTCTTACTGGACTGGACAAACCATCTGACACACTTCTGTGACATAACATGTATTAAAGGGAAACTAGGTTATTATAATCACATTCGTCAAAGTCTCCCACTCTCTCTCTCTCTCTCTCTCTCTCTATCTCTTTCTAGCTATCTGCTCTTTCTCTTTTGCAGCAATTATTTATAAGCAGAATCGCATGATGTTTCACCATGTTCTCTTTGTTCTCTATTTAATACATGCACCGTGCTTGCTTCCTGGATCTGAAGTGAGGTGACATCCACCTTCCTACACTCCCTTCGAAGACCTCAATAAAGACCCAACACACCTCCCCTAAACTATAATTATGAATTAATCACATGATGTTTCACCATGTTCTCTTTGTTATCTATTTAATACATGCACCGTGCTTGCTTCCTGGATCTGAAGTGAGGTGACATCCACCTTCCCACACACCTCCCCTAAATGTCAACCTTCTCGGACTCTCATGCCACTCCCATCTCTAGCATTGCTGTCAACATTGAAGTGGTAGGTACTTCACTCATTAAAAACCATTAATAAACTAGGAGAGAGATGTAATCATAAAAATTATAATTATATAAATTATTATATATAAAATTATTATGTCAAAATTAAAATCAAATAATATTAGATATATTTATGATATGTACCTTTAGATACTATCTGAATAAGATTCAATTAAATCTTCAAAAACACCGTCCGAATCTTAATATCATGAAGATGTCGATATACAAGGAGAACTATAATAGATCTAGACCCTCTTTTCCTCTCTTCCTATCCTTTCATAGGACCACTGTTATTGATAGTTTTTTTAGAAGATTGAGAGAATAACTGTAATCTATCTCTAGAACTGTTATGCAGTGTATTACGGCTCGTTGCGGCTCACCCTCAGATATTAGGTTTAGAAGAGGTCATATCTTTTTATAGGCGAGCCTAGAGGGTCTAGGGTAAGTTATTAGGAGAGTTCCTTCCATCAAGGGCATCCCCTAAAATATCCCAATATAATATGAACTTTATTTAATATTAGCTAATATCTTTTATCAGAATTCAATTAATCTCATAATATATCTTATTCAATTATAAAGGATCATATAATCTTACATTTAAAAAGATATAAAAGATATCTTTTTAAAATATAAATTGATAAGATATCTTCCAATTAATCTCACTTGGCCCATTAATTGATAAGATATAAAAGATATCTAAAATCAAAATAAACAAAATAAATTTTATTTTATATAATTAGATTCTGAAAATTTTGAAAAGCATTTTATACATAGCTATAATTTTTAAAATAAGTCAATAAATCTAATAAGCACAATAATATTATACTCAGTTCAACTATCAATATGAGTTATAGCAATTATATATCATCAATGTCACACATTCTTCTATGTACTACAACACTATTAGTTTTTCTTTATATAGTCTACAATGACCCCTGTAATTTATCTTGTTAAGACAATCATGTTTCTTACATTCAACCATAATATGCATAAATATAAATACCAACAGGGTAGTAGAAATAAATAACTTTAATTATGTAAAAAAAATATCAATAATAACATTCACTTAAACATGCATACCATATCTTTTATGGCTTACTCAAAAGCCTCATTCTAAGAACATGTTCTTTAAATATTTTGCACTATAAAGCTTTAGTAAATGGATCAGCAATCATCATAGTAGTGCTCAAATTTTTAATTGACATTTATTATTTTTGGACTCTTTCTCTAACCACCAAGTACTTTATCTCAATGTGCTTGGAACCACTAGAGTACTTGTCATTCTTAGAGAAGAAAACTGCTGCGGTGTTATCACAAAATATCTTCAGTAGCTTGGCAATTGAGTCAACCACACCAAGTCCTGAGATAAAATTTCACAGCCATAAAGCTTGATTTATGGCCTCAAAGCATGTCACAAATTCAGCTTTCATGGTAGATAATGTAATAAGTAATTATTTTATATTTTCTAAGAAATTGCCCCACCAGCTAGTATGAACACAAATCCTGAAGTGGATTTCTTGCTATCAAGAAAATTTGCAAAATCAGCATCTGAATATCCCGTCACTTTAAGCTGATCTGATTTCCTATATGTGAGCAAATAAGTGTCTCTTGCAAATATCTCATTACTTTCTTTGCAGCTTTCAAATATTTCATTCCTGGTATCTACCCAGCATTGCAACTGTAAAACTGATATCTGACCTTGTACATGTTTGAGCATATAATAGACTTTCAATTTCGCACTTATAAGGAATATTCTTCATTTGATCCCTTTTTAAGTCATTTTTCGGGCATTGGTTTTGGCTGAATTTTTCACCTCTAGTAATAGGTATATCATTGGCTTTATAAAGCTGAATATTAAACCTTTTCAATATATGATTAATATAACCTTTCTAAGACAGTCCTAACAAACCTTGAGATATATCCTGAATATCTCAATACCAATAACATAGGATGCCTCATTCATATCAACCATCTTAAAGTTCTTATTGAGAAATATCTTGGTTTCCTACAACAAACCAAGATTACTATTAGCAAGCAATATATCATCCACATATATAACCAATATAATAAACTTGCTCCCACTAACTTTCATATATATACACTGATCAACAGTATTTTCCTTAAATCCGAAGGAAGTAATGGTATCATGAAACTTTATATACCATTGTATGGAAGCTTATTTAAAGTCATAAATGGATTTATTAAGTTTGCAAGCCCAACTTTTTTTCCCTTTTCTATGAATCCTTTAGGTTGTTCCATATATATATTCTTATCTAGATCCTCATTCAGAAATATTATTTTCACATCCATCTGATGTAACTCAAGATCAATAAGCTACTAATGCCATGATGATCCTTAATGAGTCCTTTCGAGAAACTGAAGAAATGGTCTCATGGTAGTCAATGTCTTCTTTCTGAGAAAATCTTTGACCACAAGTCTGGCTTTATATCATTCGATATTGCCCACTGAATCACATTTTGTCTTAAAGACCCATTTACAACTGACTCTTTTACAATTATTTGGCAATTCAACGAGCTCCCAGACATCATTCTAGTCCATTGATTTTAAGTCCTCTTTCATTGCATCATATAATTTTTTAAAATTATTACTTTCTATGGCTTGTGAAAATAATATGGGATCTCTTTTCATTCTTATATCAAAATCTGATTATTGCAGATATACCGCATAATCATCAGAAATGGCATGCTTCCTTTTCCTTTGAGATCTTCTCAAATCTGTCAATTGTGATTGTTCTACAAGACTATCAACGATGACATCAACATCATATGAGAATTCATGAATGTTATTTTGTTGTTCACCCTCATCAATTCTCTCATTGATTTGAGGAACAATAATTTCTCGAATAGGAGATAATACGAGAGAAGTAACCTGAATCTCCTCAATATCAAAATTAATCCTTCAAGACTTTTGATTCCAACTGATTTCGTCATTTTCTAAAAATTTTGCATTACTAGATTCTACTATCTTTATATTATGATTAGGGCAATAAAATCTGTATCCCTTGGATCTTTTTGGGTAACCAATAAAATATTCAGAAATTATTATTAGATCCAATTTCTATTCATGTGGATTGAATACTCTTATCTCTGCAAGACAATCACAAATATGTAAATGTCTCAAACTTGGTTTCCTACTAGTCCATAACTCAAATAGAGTTGATAGAACTAAGATACTAGGAACTCTATTCAAGATATACATAGTTGTCCTAAGAGCATCACCCCATATTGACTCAGGTGCAGAAGAATAACTCATCATGCTCCTGACCATATCTATAAGAGTACAATTTCGCCTTTCAGCAACACCGTTCTGCTGTGGCACACCTGGTAATGCATATTGAGCACAAATACTCTGTTGTTCTAGGAATCTAGCAAAAGGACCAATATTCTAATCGGATTCATCATATCTGCGATAAAATTCACCACCCCTGTCAAATCTGACAATTTTAACTTTTCTATTTAATTATCTCTCGACCTCATTTATGTACACTTCAAGAATGTCAACGGTCGAAGACTTTTCATGTATTAGATAAATATAGTCATATCTGGGCAAGTCATCTACAAATGTGATGAAATATCTTTCTCCACTAAAATAAAGAATATGGAATGGTCTGTAGATATCAGTATAAATAATTTCAAGAAGTTTTTTACTTCTTGTGGCATTTTTCTTTGTATACTTAGTTTGATTTTCCTTAATGCAATCTATGCAAACATCAAAATCAGTGAAGTCTAAATTTTTTAAAATATTATCCTTCACTAATTTTTCAATTCTTTTCTTAGAGATATATCACAAACATCTATACAATAATATATAAGATCTTTCATTATTAGAATTATATTTAATTCCAACACTTGATTGCAGGGTCAATAATATATTTGTAAACTCAAGATTCAAATTAATTCTGTATAAACCATCATATAGAATTCCAGAACCAATTTTTATTGAATCATTAAATATGCTGAGTTTACCATTACCAAAAGAAACATAATATCCTAACTCATCAATTCTAGACATAGAAATTAAATTTTTAGAAATTGTAAGAACAAAACATATGTCCTTAAGATCCATCAGATGACTTGTCTCTAGGCGTAAGCGATAATTCCCTACTGATACCACTTTTGCTTTGAGACGATTTTTCATAATTATGAATCTTTCATGTTCTTCTGGTTTCCAAATTAAAAAGAATTCTTGGATATTATTAGTAACATGAGTTGAAGCACTAGAATTAATCTACCATGTATTAGAAGGAACTTATGCAATGTTTGATTCAAAACATTAAAGGTCAAGTTTATACCTTTCTTTTTGAACAAAGTCCTACATTTAATATAGTCCTTCTTTACATGTCCTTTCTTGCCACAAAAGAATCACTTTACTGTAATAGCTTTCTTTTCAATAGTTTGTCTAACATTTCCAGACCCGTCATATTTCTTTGATGTATGATGCTTCAATTTTCTTTTCTTGTTACCAGCTCCTTGAGTAGTAGTCAGTAAGTACATTATATGAACTTTTCTACCTTAATCTTAATTCTTCTTGAACACACATACTACTTAACTCATTCAAGTCTCACTTATCCTAATTTGTATTGTAGTGAATCTTGAATGGGCCAAACTGAGAAGGAAGAGAATTAAGAATGAATTGCACAAGGAAAGATTCATCAACATTCATTCCCAACGCTTTAAGTTTTGCAGCTTTGTCAACCATATTGATTATGTTCTCCTGAATTCCTCGAGTATCATCATACTGGGCTATAGTCAGTTCTTTCATTAATGTGCTAGCCAATGACTTATCAGTAGATTTAAATCTGTCTTCAATAACCCTTAAATATTCACGTGCACTAGTTGCAACCGGTAATGAAGTCTCTATATTAATTACAATTGTCATTCTTATAAACATTAAACTGAGCCTATCAGATCTTTCCCAAGCCTTCATTTCATTGACTTGTTCCACGGTACTTTCATTAGTTAATTCTATGGGCTTTTTAACAAGTAGTACTAAATTAAGATCTAATACGCCCAATGTAAATTGCATATGCTATAACCATTCTGAATAATTTGATACAGAGAGTACAAGGACATTAGAAGCATGAGAATGTATAGACGGGAATACCACTGCAGAACATAAAATAACATTAATACTTTGAGTTTACCAAAATATGATGAACTATTGATATCATCAATATTTAACATTTGGGTAAAAATATTGACATATCTAGTGTTCACTCAAGATGGAGGACTGATACAATCCATGTGGAATAGTTTTGCTACCTTTAGGTATATAATTCTAAACTGTAGAGATATCTAAAACAGTATCATCCTACCCCATCACATAATTATTTGAAATAGATTATTATCCTTTGAGATTATCTAAATCTCCTAATTATACATGTAATTTTGAATATTATTTCTTAATGTCATTGATGACTTGTTCCTTAATGTAATTTTATAAATCATTGATCTATGCCACTTTGGTGACTATAAGACCAATGTAGTAATATAAAATATAAATTAAATTATCCTATAAATGATAAGACTTTAATTGTATTTCATATCCTATAAGCCTATCATCCCAGGCTACTTTGGTAGCTACCGACCGGTCAGACATAACTTACGGAGATGAATTACAAATAATATTCATCAAGTTCATTCGATCTAATTTATGTTGAAATAATTCAATAATAGAATAACAACCATAATAATTATTGAACAATTAATCAATAGAAAAAAACTCATATAATAACTGTAATCATGATAATACATAAATTATGTCTTCATATGAAAAATAAATATTATTTCATAATTTTTAACATATGTATGTGAATAACTGAATAAATATCCAAGAAACAATAATTGGATTTAACACATACAATTAATAATTCATATGAGAAAACTATAAAGAAATAATAATTTATATTTTCAATTAAACTAATTAATTTTATTTAATTGGAGAAGCCCATAAGTCCAATCAAATAAATTGATCAAAATAATAAACTTTGATCAAGATCCATTAATTCTAATTTGATCAAAATAAAATTTAATCAATGAATAATCAAAATATAATCATGATTAAATTTTATTAGGTTGTATATTGATTAATTTCATAATTAAAAAAATAAATCATAATGTTCTAATTTCATAATGGTAGAACTATAATTCTAAAAGGATATAAAAAGAATTGTAGAAGGGCAGAAATGTAATAGGATTAATAAAACATAAAAAGGATAAAATCATAAATAATCCTATTCGATAGAAAAACTGTAATTTCAACTAAATGGTCAAAACTGTAATTTCAGTAGAATGGTAAAACTGTGATTTCGCGGCCACGAGGCCACCGCTTGCGTAGCCTTTTCTGCACACGGCCACCACTTGATGCGGCTGCGGTTAGCCGCTTGAGGCAGACTCGCATGCAACCACCACGATCGACCTAACACATGGCCTGGGCAGTCGTCAACGTGGTTGACGCTGCTGCCTGTACGCACGCTCAGTACTGCCGCAGGTAGATCCGACCAAAATGCAGCGAGATTGCTGCGTCTTTTCCACTGTGCACAACAACCATCAAGATCGTTCACAAGCAAACGATTGAACTTAACAGATAGGAATACACATCGATAAGATATTCAGATCAACGCATCGTAAACAAAAATAATAGATATAATATTTTTGATCTCAAAAACTTAGACTCTAATACCGATTGTAAGCATAAAAACTATAATTATACAAACTATTATGCGAAAAACTATTATGCCAGGATTGAAATCAAATAGTATTAGATCTGTTTACGATATTTATCTTTAGATGCTATCTGAATAAGATCCAATTAGATCTTCAATAACACCGTCCGAATCTGAATATCACAGAGATATCGATCCGAAAGGAGAACTAGAATATATCTAGACCCCTTCTCATCTCTTCCTATCGTTTCATAGGACCACTATTATTGATGGTTTTTTGGAGAGATTAAGAGAATAATCATAATATCTCTCTAGAACTGTTAATGCAGCATATTATGGCTCGTTGCGACTCACCCTCGGATATTAGGTTCAAAGGAGGTCCTGTCTTTTTATAGACGAGAGCAAAAGGTCTAAGATAAGTTATTAGATGAGTTACTTTCATCAAAAGTATCCCCCAAAATATCTCAATATAATATAAACTTTATTTAATATTAACTATATTATTTATCATAAAAAATTAATTATAATTAATTTTATAATATATCTTATTAATTATAAAAAATTATATAATCTAAAAAAAGAGAGAGAGAGAGAACCATTAATAAACTTAGGAAGAGAGATAAAGAGAGTACATTGCAGATAGCCATCATTGTCCAACCAAAAGGAGATCCAGCTGCATACTGAGGTAGACCAAGGAATGACAGAGTAAAATGCTTGGATAGTTACGGACACCTAGTCATCTAATCCATCTTCAAGGAA
Organism: Ensete ventricosum; assembly: GCA_029747655.1. Classification (NCBI taxonomy): domain Eukaryota; kingdom Viridiplantae; phylum Streptophyta; class Magnoliopsida; order Zingiberales; family Musaceae; genus Ensete; species Ensete ventricosum. Next base: position 21,914,973 of record JAQQAF010000006.1, read on the forward strand.
AGGCACAACATGCTCCCTTCCGCTCATGGATGTTTTATTTCTTGGCCCATCCCCATGCATGCATGCCCTACTGTATTGTGCAATGTGGTTTAAATTTGTAGGCAAAATCCGTGCGATCTCCAACTTCGACCATCACGAATTTGGTATAAATTTGAAGTGGGTAGAGTGGATTCTATCAAGTATCACATGCACTCTGGATTAGACTTTGATTAGCACTTGACACAATTTTATATCCATCTGTTGCTTACCCATTAGTTTACTTTTCCGAGTTGCTGGTGGGGCCTCTGGTGGGGCCACGACTCATAAAGAAGGGGAGATGGGATTATAACATCGATGGAGGGAGAGAGAGGTGAGAGATAAAAGAGAGACGCGAAGGAGCTGAGAGTACGGAATCCATGGCTTCTTCCCCACGCTTTGGTTCTCTCCATTCTGTCCTGTCTTCCGTGCCATTCCACGAAAGGTGACGGCTTTCAGGACCCGCCATGGCCAAATGCATGCTCCCTGACGCCGCCGCCCTACGCCGCAGGATCCTCGAGGCGGTTGCCTGTGGCGCCTCCCGTCACCGCGGCCGACGGAAGGCCTGCGGCGGCGTTGATGTGGCCGAGCCGTTTCCCCGCAGACCGAGGCCTGGCCGCGCGGAGCGGCTCATGGAGATACTGCAGGCGGAGCCCTCCGACTCCGTCTCCGACGAGGCGGACGACGCCGAGGCGCGGCGAAAGGTGGAGGCTTTCGAGGAGATCCAGCGCGTGGTCCGTCGGCTGCAGCTCGACGATCACAATGCTGGTGGGGATCCGCAGGAGGAGGCGGCGACGGAGGTGAGGAGGCTTGCAAAGGACGACCCCGAGGCAAGGGAGACGCTCGCGATGCTCGGAGCGATCCCGCCTTTGGTCGGGATGCTTGACTCGAAGGATCCCGATCTCCATGTCGCTGCGCTCTACGCGCTTCTCAACCTAGGGATTGGCAACGAGTTGTAAGCACCTCATTCTTCGATGTGAGATCGAAGCTCGGTTTTTGACGCTGTTTTGCTGGGGTTTCTTACCAATGTGCGTGTTTCCAGGAACAAGGCGGCGATCGTGAATGCCGGCACCGTCCACAAGATGCTGCATTTGATCGAGTCCGGAAGCAACCCATCGATCTCCGAAGCAATCGTCGCCAATTTCCTCAGCCTCGGTGCGTTGGATTCAAACAAGCCCATCATTGGTGCCTCCGGCGCGATCCCCTTCTTGTTATCCGCCTTTCGAAGCCCCGAGACGAGCCCCACGGCGAGGCAGGACGCTCTCCGCGCCCTCTTCAATCTCTCCATCGCCTCCGTCAACCTCCCCCTCCTCGTCGACGCCGGCCTCGTCCCCTCCCTCCTGGCGGCGATGGGCGACATGGCGGTTACTGAACGCTCCCTCGCGGTGATCTCCAACCTCGTGGCCTCTGGCGAGGGGCGCCGGGCTGTGAGCCTCTCCGCTGACGCTTTCGCCATCCTTATCGACGTCCTAGGATGGTGCGACGCAGCCGCGTGCCAGGAGAAGGCAACGTACGTGTTGATGATGATGGCCCACAAGGGGCACGGCGACCGGGCGGCCATGGTCGAGGCCGGGGCCGTCTCCGCCCTCCTCGAGCTCACGCTGCTAGGCACCCCGCTCGCCCAGAAGCGGGCCTCGCGTCTCTTGGAGATACTAACAGCGGAGAAAGGGAAAAGAGAGTCAGAGGCAGGAGGGAGTTCCGGCGTGTCGGCGGTGTCGGCGCCATTGCGTGTGGTGGCGGCGAAGACGGCTCCTGCTGAAGAGGGGATGAGCGAGGAGAGGAGGGCGGTGAGGGAGCTGGTGCAACAGAGCCTGCAGAACAACATGCGAAGGGTCGTCAGGCGGGCGAATTTGGCTGGGGACTTAGTGCCGCAGGAGCGGCTCAGAGCGCTCACCGCCACCTCTACGTTCAAAAGCTTACTAGATAGGATTTAGATATAATAATTAATTAAGTAAAATTTTTCTTTTTATCTGTATAAATAGATAAAAATTTAATGAATTTAATTTAACTTTTTATTATTATTTTTTATAGAAATATTTCTCTTTATCTATATAAATAGATAAAGAATCAATAAACTTAATTAAGTTTTTCATTCTTATTTCTTATTTCAACATAGCATCAGAGCCCCTCTCTCTCTCTCTAAGAGAGATTATTTCTTATTTCTTCGTTATCCAATGACAACTTCTCACATATGCACCTGGAGGACGATCCTCTGCGACCTCCGAAGGATGATCCTCTATGGTTACAACCCATATCTCCCTCCGTTGCCACCACCGTGGTGGTCGCTGCTCTCAATCGCTCGTGACCCTTCGGCGTCGCCAACGTCTGATTCCATAGTGCAACAGAAACAGAGCAATCTCTGCTTCTTCTACTGTAGCCATCATACCTTCTCTTCCTGCCACCGAGGTCCCTTCACTGCCAACGACCTCTCCATTATCAGTTCTCCACCTCGCTGTCCAACAATAGCTTCTCACCAACGCGTCAGAGTTATACCAACCTCTTACCTCCTCAGTGTGGCCACCAGGGTCAGGGCGTACACAGAGCCGATCTAATTAGCGCCCATCCACTCTACTGCACGTGATCTCTACCGAGGGCTCCTCCTCCTCCATGGATGTGGGACCCGTCGTCGCTCTCCTTCTCCTGCTAGGTTGCTAGGTGCCCTTGCTATGCACGATCGCGTGGCCCTGCCCCGACAACTATGGCCTCTGCGCCCTCAACCTCTTTGGGTCACTAGGTTTGTCGAGACCTCCTGGTCCTGATCTCCAAGTCCGGTGTTACCATACTCGCTTTCGCTGTCCAACGACAACTTCTGCTCCACCCACTACAGCGCTTACCTCGTGCCACACCAGCTTTTACTCCACCCACTGCAAATTATTTTCATTACATCAGTCTAAGATCGACTCCTTGATAGGAGCTTGATCTTACAGGGGCATGATAACATATATGATTTAGATATGATAACAAATATGGTCTATATATGATTTAAATATAATTTCCCCAACTGAATGAGGAAATCTCGTAGATTAGTTGAGGAAAATCCTCCTCTCTACTTGTATAAATAGATGAAGAATCAATGAACTTAATTGGGCTTTTCATTCTTACTTCCTATTTCAACATGGTATCAGAGCCCCCCTCTCTCTCTAGGAGAAATTACCTCTTCTTTCTTCGCTATCTAATGACAGCATCTCACCTACGTGCCTGGAGGTTGATCTTCTATGGTCAAAACCCATATCTCCCTCTGTTGCCACCGCTGTGGCAGTCACTGCCCTCAACCACTCGTGACCCTTTGACATTGCCAGCGTCTTCTTCTGCAGTGCAACAAAAACATAGCAACCTCTACTTCTTCTGCTACAGCCGCCAGACCTCCTTTTCCTGCCACCGAGGTCCCTTTGCTGCCAGCACCCTCTCCCCTATTACTTCTCCACCTCACTATCCAACGATAGCTTCTCACCGATGCGTCGGAGTTCCACCAATCTCTTGCCTCCTCGGTGTGGTCACCAGGGTCAGCACGTACACAGAGCTGATCTAATTAGGGCCCATCCACTCTACTACACGTGATCTTGCTGAGGGCTCCTCCTCCTCTATGGATGTGGGACCCACAACTGCTCTCCTTCTCTTGCGGAGTGCCCTTTCTACATGTGATCGCATGGCCCTACCCCGACGATTGTGGCCTCTGTGCCCGCTGCCTCTCCCGATCACTAGGTCCGTCGAGACCTCCTGGTCTTGATCTCCAAGTCCGGTGCCACCATACTCGCTTTCGCTGTCCAACGACAGCTTCTGCTCCACCCATTACAGCACCTACCCCGTGTCCCACCAGCTTTTGCTCCAACGACTATAAACTATTTTCATTATATCGGTCCAAGATCGACTCCTTGACAAGAGCTCAATCTTACAGGGGCGTGATAGCAGATATAATTTAGATATAATAACAGATATGGTCTAGATATGATTTAGATATGATTTACCCAACTGAATGAGAAAAATCTATATAAATAGATGAAGAATCAATAAAATTAATTGGGCTTTTCATTCTTACTTTATATTTCAATATGGTATTATAGCCCCTCTCTCTAAGAGAGATTACCTCTTTTTTCTTCGCTGTCCAATGACAGCTTCTCACCTACGTGCCCGGAGGATGATCCTTTATGATCATGGCTCATATCTCCCTCTGCTGCCACTGTCGTGGTGGTCAGTGCCCTCAATCGCTTGTGACCATTCGGCGTCGCCAACATCTTCCTCCGCAATGCAACAAAAATATAGAAACCTCTATTACTTCTGTTGCAGCCACCATACTTTCTCTTCCTGCCACCGAGGTCCCTTCGCTGCTAGCGCCCTCTCCCTTATCAGTTCACCACCTCACTGTCCAATGATAGTTTGTCATCGACGCGTCGAAGTTCCGTCAACCTTTTGCTTCCTCAGTGTGGTCACCAGGGTCGGCACGTATGCAGAGTTGATCTAATCAGCACCCATCCACTCTGCTGCACACAATCTTTGCCGAGGGCTCCACCTCTTGTATGGATGCGGGACCCGTCGTCACTCTGTTGTGCTTGCCCCATGTCGCACCAACTTTTGATCTATCCACGGTAAATTCTTTTCATTATATTGGTCCAAGATCGACTCCTTGATAACATATATGATTTAGATATTATAATAGATATGGTTTAGATATGATTTAAATATAATTTTTTTAATAAAATCTATTAGATTAGTTGAGAATTTTTTTTTACCTATATAAATAGATAAAGAATTAATAAATTTAATTATAATTTTATTATTATTTTTTATTTGAACACTTTTGAGGTGACGAAAAGGTAAAGAGAATGGTGAATGGACAGCTTCGATCGCTTCTCTTTAGTCGGTTTGTACTAAGAAACCTCCCTTTTCTCTCCCCTGGTTTCGCCCGTGAATTGCGAGCCATTTCTATCCTAAAAAACACTTCTCTTTTCCTCCTCTGCAGTGTACTCTGACTCCTGCACCGATGTCGTCTCTTCTGTTCTCGCCTGGTTTGGGTTCTTATCGTCCACATAACAGTCTTCTAGATAGAATACGTACAAAAGATCAGTCTTTTTTCTCTCGATTCCGGATATCGCCTTCTTTTCTTATCTGACATCAGATGTCTTGGTTCTGGTTCTGACCCAAGAGAGCATCTTTCGAGGCCAAAGTTTTGGTCTCTCTCTCTCAGTTTCTCATTTTCTTCTTGATATGAGAGAAAAAAATTATGCCTTAGTTCGAGTAAATATATGAACATGAATGCCTAGAAGAAATGAAAATTCTTTATCTTTATCTAGAAAATAATTTAGTCTACTCCGCCTATTTATCCCTCTGTATCTTCCACTGGGGAGCATCTCTAAATAAAGAATTGTAGATAAGACCATCATTTTCTGTGATGGCCCTTGCAAATGGGAAGCATGTGTTGTTGCAGGAGGGAGAGAGAGAGAGACAGCAGATCCATCTGTACTCAGGAAAACTCTACCTTTCTGTCTCTTCCATGGATTACAATTTTGTAAAACTCAAAGGTTGTCACCTTTTTTGTTTGTGTCATTTTGGAAGATAAATATTTACGTAAATTCTATCATGTCTGTGGTTGTCACTTGTCAGAGAATAAAGTAGGAAGTAGAGAAAGTAACGTTCTGAAGATGTTTTGGAGTAATTATAAATGCCTATTCAATTGGCATCTTAAAGTTCACGTTCTAAATAATGCTTGGACCATCACTGACCATTTGGAACCACAAAGATGGATTGAAGCCATAGGATGCAGAGAATCTTCTCAGTGTTGTGAGTGTTCTTAAGGCTGGTCATGGACTCCTTCCCTTTACTTTCTGGAGAGGTTTGGTGGCGGTTTGTTGTCTTCGTATCAAACACATAAATGTCAGATCTAATCTTGCTGAAGGAAGATCCAATCTTCTTTTCTCCCTCATATTCAAGTATTAGTCGGTGCTGTATTTATAGGATAAGAAAGAAGGTCTTGAGGCATTGTTTATGAGGTTTGGTAGCAGATGTTGTTTTTTATGTTTGATTTAATAATTAAATGCCAAACAAAATTTAGCATTAAACAAAGTGGTAAAACATTTAGATCTGATCTTGAGCCTTTCTTGAATCTGTTCTGCAATACTATATTCTTCATATTCTTTCTCAGGAGTCTTTTGCATTTGTACTTGAAAGTGCACAGCTTCCAATTAATTAAGAGAATATAATTAATTACTTGGCGAATGAAGTTGAACCATGAACCAGCGTGGAGAGAATGGCTTTTAGAGCAGAGTTACTAATCAAGTACTCAGACAAGTAATTACTCTGCTAAAAGCTTAGAAAAATGTCTGTTAAACTGCAATTTTCTTAAAGTTCAAAGTAACATATGATGAGATTCCACATAGAATCTTATCGATCTAATGCAAAAGTGCCGAAATGGTCACAAATTGACAAGAGCGTGTGGTTCAATCTGGTGTTCTGGTTATACTGTTGTACAGGGGTGACTAGAACACTGACATGCAGTATCTTTACATGCTGGAGAAAGCTTGGTGTCTGATGAGATGTCACCAAAACTGGTTTCCTGGTCCCCTTGAGAAACTAGATCCTTTGGCAGGGGTTTGTAAACAATTTGGCATCATTAGAAGATTTTAATTTTTTTTCACAACTTGAACAATCAAAGTTTAAAAATCATAAAAATAGTTTCTTTATGTATACCAATATGATGGGAATAAAACAGGAAAAAATTTTGTATACGAATAAATACTAGCAGACCGTCACACACAAACGGAATCAAACAGAAATCACAATCAGATGAACACCAAGATTTACATGGAAAATCCCTTCAACTCGAAGGGTAAAAACTACGGGACAAGCCAAAGAAAATCCACTATCAAAATAATGAATATACAGATCTCAAGGTTTCTTGCCCAAGCCCAAAACAATAGCCACAAGAGAATCACAGGGATACAAGGACTATAATCCTAAGCACAATATCCAAAACCTTCCCAAGAGATCACAATAAGAATCCACTGCAAACTGATCTAACCTGAGATTTGAATGATTGAGAATAGTCTTTTCCTGCCCTTGTCTTCTTCCCTTTCCTGGATCTCTTGTTTTCTGGCCTCTACTGTCAATCTGTAATTTTCTTTCTCTCTCCCACGTTTTCAGCCGCCGCTACTCTCTTAATCTCAACCCTAGCCACCTAATCTAGGTTTTACGTTAATATAGGTGAGGTTTTGAGTTGTGGGCTTCACTAAAGCTCATTATGGACTAAATCTGGGCCTACCCAACACAGTACAGTTGCATATATTAACCTTTTCAAATTTCATATTGATTATGAGAATACACCAGGAAGTAGGATTGAGGTTAAGATTTGATGGGACTTTGGATAGGTAGTGTATATGATTTATTTGTTACATGCTTCCTAGTAGGCATATAGCGCTAGGTAAATGGACTAACTTTAGACCCTCTGTCGTATGATTATTTGGAGCCAATAGATTTATCTATTTGTACTTGTTAATAGAATATTTCATTCAATTACGTTTATATACAAAATGACGGTGATAGGTTGTTGATGTTGGTCACTAACATATTTTTTATTTTATGCAGTCCAGAGCATTTATAGTCATTGAGAAGATTAATAATTTATGATAAGAATGCTACATGGTCTAGGCAATACCAATTAATTCCAGGATAGTATGATGCTCGGTAACAACTTCTCCCTAATATTTCCTTGCATCTGCCCATTCACCTTGGTATTTCCACTTAGCAAGGATGAGCTAAAACTTGACCTTCATTTGGATTTCATTACAATGACGATAAAACAAAGGCAGCAGCTCAATGCCAGGGAGTCTGATGGGTTGGAGAAAGCCAAGTGTAGCTAGCCTCTACTAATCGACTTCTTTCACCGGCACCAAATGCGGCATGACTTTTGTCTCAGCTTCCTATCAATTTCTAGTTACATCAGCTAATTTGTCACATCACTGATCGTATCAGTGCATATAATATTTTTTTAATTAATCGGATATGAAAAATATAGTTAGAACCTCGTAGGATTCTAAGGCGGGTTTCGATCTCTATAGGGGATTGACCATTCTTGAAATCTTACAGGGGTTCCTCCTTCCTTGATAGTCGGTCATAATGACTGAAAAGATAATCTATTTGCCTACCAAAATAATGGTTGCTACCTGCTTTATATAGGGTCTCAAAATCCTAATTCATAATACGACTCCTACTTCAAGTAAACTAAGACTCCAACTCCTACTCCAAGTGAAACACTCCCATCTCAAACCCTAACCGCTTCCTCTCAGCCCTAGGGCTACTTTCCCTTATCAAGGTGGGCGACCAATTGGGTCAATTACAAGCTTGACTTGGTTGACTTTGACTCGAATTCAACTCCGACTCATAACTAGACTCCAGTTCAGTCGAATCCTAACCCTACTAGGATTTAGGCTGATTTATTACACTAGACTCAAATCTCCTCCTAGTTTGTTACTCGGAAGGGAGAAAGGCAGGAATGAAATTCGAGAAGAAAGAAATAAATCGATAATCAAGTTGTAGAAAAGAAACAAACTCAGAACAGTTCTTACATGAAATAAATAAAAAGTTCACCATCAAGTTTAATGTCACAAGAGGATACAAAAAATTCACCACATTAAGAAAATTAAACAAGAATATAGAATTAAATCAAATGACTCACCACTCAAGAAAGCATCCAAGAGATACAGGGTTCTAGAGAGACTCCAAAGAGCTTCTTCCAATACAAATCAGGTGCTAAACTGCTTTCTAATCCTAAAACACCAAAATAAGTACTAGTGCATGAAACAACCCTTCATGCATAAGAAACTAGGAAATTAAATGCTTTACATATACTAACTAACCTCTTTAATGCATTCCTTGGCCATGAAGGAAAGCACCTTGAAAGAGCTTTTACTTTGTCCAAGGAATATGCTCATGAGCTATCATATTTGAGTGAGCTGGGTTAAAAACTGTGAGGCAACATTGTGGACTATAGGGAATCATAGGATCAACAATTTTCATATGAGCTAATTTTAACAACTTAGGCACTCCTGTGTTAATCTCCCTTGATTGAAAAAGATTTGTCCTCAAGTCCTCATTTATTTCAACCACATGATATGAACTTAAATTAGCCACATTAAATGTTAATGATACCCCATAATCTTTAGGTAGCTCGATCTCATAAGCATTCTCTCCAATTCTTCTAAGTGTATTGATCGAACTTTCAATCTTTAGTTTTAATTTTTCAAATTTGTCTGGCGGTAACCTCTTCTTTCTTAGGTAAATCTAGATCAAATCACACGTATTAAACTTCATATGCTTTATGTGTTTGTTGACAGCTTTTTATGTATATCTCATTTTATTTTTCAATGGTTACTTTAACTTTCTCTTGCAACTTTTTTTTCTATTTAACTCCCTCATCAACATCTCTACTAATTTGTATAGTTACATAATGAGTAACTAAAGCCAAATGATCTATTGGATTTGCCTTAGGAATAAGATCATCGTGAGATCAAATGTCTCTCAAAGGTGGAAAATATCAGCAATTTTAGCACTTGGAACCCCCCGGGTGGCACAGAGCTGGATGGGGTTTTGGGTATATGTCGGTGATAGGACTCAAGCAGGGTTGAATCCTAATCATCTTAGTACTAGTCAATAAAAACTCTATTAGATTGTAATAAAACCACTCCTATCTTATAAAGAAGTATAACTAGGGTTTAGATTAGCCCTTAGGGCTTAGTAGCCGCCATACCCCTTACTGGGTTGGTCAGCTAGGGTTTCCCCCTGCTTAGGTCGGCTATAGAGCCACTTAGCCGCCTCCTATTCCTATTAAGGTAGATTGGCTATAAGAGGGGTAAAGAGGTAATTCTACTTAGGTAAGCACCACCTTAGGCTAGGGTTTTGATCCCTATTTAAAGATGTAGTCGCCCCCCCTCTTGAATCAAGCAATTATCAATTTTATTTCAGCCTTGTGCCGAATCTAGGAGGGAGAAACCCCCATAACGTTCCAAGGGATGATCCCCCTCAAGGATCAAAATCTATAGGGCTCCTTCTAAGGTTCTATCATCTGGTATCAGAGCCACATTCCTGCTGCCCTATAGCCATCTCAGCCGCCTCCATCTTCCCAAGCAATTCCTACAATTGCTACGACACGCGCCTCCACCTTCCACCCCAGCAGCAGATCAAATAAGTCTGCCACTGCCCCCTGCGTTTGATCTAGAATTCAGGTATATTTTTATAAACCATGCCTCTTCAATACTACAAGATCCTTCATATTATACGTGGGTGAAGTTTTCCAAAGTTTCCTTGTTGCAATTTTTTACCGTTGCAAATGTTATCATCGTTGCGAAGGCAAAACATGACAGAAATTTTTCACCGATTGTTGCTACTTGAAATCGAACTTTTATTCATCCTTTCTAGCCAAACGTTTTACACAATTCTCAAGATCGAGTTGGCTTTCATCTGGATTCAATTTCATGAAAAAACTCCTTCTGTAACTAGTTTTCTTGTGCAATCTTTGACCATCATGTAGTTCTGAAATTTTATGACGAAAGAATCTGCCTTTCATCTTTTGCCCTATTTCCCTACTGTCATGCTGCCAAAATTTCGCCAAACTTTTTACTGGTATTAACAACATCTGAACCAAGGGTTTTTTCATAATTTTCTTGAACTTTCCTCTGGAATTTACGTCGAGAGGTCATCATTTCTCTAACGTAAAACCGGTTCAGCAGGACAGCACATCGCAACACTTCTTTTCACCGAATTCTATCAGATTTGAGTGCTGTTTTTTGTGGGATTTTGGACTCTCTTTTCCTCATCTCCAAACCCTACCATCCTCACCAAAAACCCTTCCAAATATTACCCCAAATCAGCCACCCAAATCAACCTACTTCCTTATCGATCCACTAATCTTTTTAGCCAACTTTCCTTATCGAGACACCTAACTTTGCTGCCATCTATCCCAGATCTAAAATATATTTTCCTAACCTTCATCTACTACTATCATGGCCCTAAAATCACACCAATTCACAACCTAAACTCCACAAAATTGTAGCCCCAAATCTGCCCTAAACCGTAGCCTACTTCCATCCAAACCGATTCACCTTCCAACCGATCACTCCCTTCTCCAAAATTCCCATGCCACTAACCCAACAACAAAAAAAAGATCTCAATATTATAGATCTAGAGGCATATACTATGGCATCAAAGGAAACTATCGATGCAAAGCTTGAAGCCTTTGAAAACCGAATGGAAGAGAAGATGCGATCCCTTTTCGTTGAATTCAACATTGGCCGACCGTCGAACCCAAGGAAATTACAACACGAAGAAACTTCAGATCGGCGAGAAGATCCTCAAGATGGCCACATCACCTTTGATCTAAAAAATCCATGCATGAAGGTTAACTTCCCTAGATGGGAAGAAGGAGACCCGATCGGGTGGATCTCGTACACAAAGCGCTATTTTCGGTTCTACCGAACCGCCGACGCCACACGGGTGGAGATTGCTGCCATCCACCTCGAGGGAGATGCTATTCAGTGGTTTAATTAGTTTAAGCACACCCATGAAGGACTCTCTTGGCAGCAATTTAAGGAAGGACTACTAGACCGCTTCAGACCAACTGATTTCAACAACATCGACAGATAATTGGTAAAGATTCGTCAACCTCTACAATATAAGAATACCAAACAAGGTTTGAGCATTTATCTAACCAAACTGAGAATTGATCTGAGAAATAACTTTTAGGTACTTTTATCGAGGGTCTAAAGCCAGAGATCCGAGGAGAAGTAAAGGCACAGCAACCGAACACTCTTATGGCGGTGATTTCCTTCGCGCGTATCCTGAAAGAACAATTGAATCACGTGGTATGAAGGACAAGGGTCGCTCCCCGACCAGCCATGCCGAGGCCTACTGCCCCCTCTATTGCCATCCAAGCCCTCGCACCAAAAAAGTTGACAAGAGACGAGCTTCGCGAACGATCGGCCAAGGGGTTGTGTTGGCATTGCGACGAACCGTGGAGCCGCGAACATCACTGCAAAAAGGGTCGACTCCTTGTGATTAAACTAGCAGAGGATGAGGAGAATGAAACATCTGAAGAAGCCCTTGAACCTAAAGAAGAAGCCATGGAGGAAGAGTCCCAACCGGCCAACTACGCAGTGCACGCATTGGCCGGCTATTCCAACCCCCAGATGAAGAAAGTTAGAGGACTTCTAAAATAGCAACCCATCACCGTTCTCATCGACACGGGCAGCACCAATAACTTCCTCAATAGTAAGGTTGCTGCACGTTTGGCACTTCAAATCGAAGGTTGCAACAAGTTTGACGTAAAGGTTGCCGATGGTCGAATCTTTAATTGCGACCAACGGTGCCCGCGGGTGAAACTACTCCTCCAACACCAAGAAGTGGTGGCTGATTTCTTCCTCCTACCCATTGATGATTATGAAGCCGTACTCAGGATCGAATGGCTCACAAAACTAGATGATATCTCCTAGAATTTTTCTAAATTAATCATGAAATTTTATTGCAAAGGGAGACAGGTCATGTTATGAGGCAAGCGCGAGAGCCAAATTTTCACCGTTTCGTTGTAACAAATGGAGAAAGTTTTGCACAAAGCACATGGTGAATTATTGATGCATATCTAGCAGCCATCTATGGGGGAGAACGTACAAAACTCAGATCCTAAGCTTGCCCTTTGCTTGAATGAATTTATGGATATTTTATTGGAGCCGCGCTGGCTGCCCCCTAACCGGTCGCATGACCACCGCATTCTTATTTTGCCAAGCAATCCTCTAGCAAATTTGTGACCATACCACTATCCTCACTTGCAAAAGGATGAGATCGAGAATATTGTTAAAGAAATGCTTGACATCGGGGTGATTCGACCGAGCTACAGCCCTTACTCCTCACCGGTGTTACTGGTGCACAAGAAAGATGGTACGTGGCAAATGTGCATTGACTACCAGGCTCTAAACGCCATCACCGTCAAGGATAAATATCTTATCCTATTCGTAGATGAACTCTTGGATGAATTAAAAGGAGCCCAAGTCTTCACTAAATTGGATATCCGATCTGGATACCATCAAATTCGGGTATGCACTAAAGATATTCTGAAAACTACATTCCGCACGCATAACAACCACTATGAGTTTCTGGTAATGCCTTTCAGACTTATGAATGATCCTTCTACTTTCCAAAGCCTAATGAATGATATCTTTCAGAGTTTTCTACGTAAGTTCGTATAGATATTCTTTGATGATATTCTCATTTATAGCCCTATGCTTGATATACATTTTCAGCACTTACGAACTGTTCTAATGATTTTTCGGGAGAATACTCCTTATGTTAAACAGTCAAAGTGTAGCTTCTTACAGTATAAAGTGGAGTATATTGGGCACATTATATTAGAAGATAGAGTGGCGGTGGACCCGAAAAAGATCGAGGCAATGCAAGGATGGCCAAGACCTACAAACGTATAATCATTATGCGGTTTCCTTGGACTCATGGGCTACTACCCAAATTTTGTGAAAGATTATGGCAAGATCAGTGCCCCACTCACGTCCTTATTGAAGAAAGACTCCTTGTGGTCAGATAAAGCCTCCGCAGCCTTCGAATGATTCAAGGCTTCCATGACGATGACGTCGGTCCTAGCGCTACTTGATTTCAGCGACACTTTTGTCATTGAGGCTGATGTGTCAGGAGTTAGAATTGGGGCTATTCTTATGCAAGATGATCGACTCCTAATTTACATCAAGGCTTCCCCCATACTTTATACGAGGTTTTTACAGGAGATACTAATTACTACCAAATTTAAAATATGGTTGGATACAGGTCTATGGCACGAAATATAAGTAAAACTAGAAGAATTACAATCCATGCTCACGCTAGATTGGGCTCTCATTATCCTAAATCATACCAGAGGGCATTCACCATTCCAGAAGAAAGATTGGCTATCACTAAAGACTAACCATATGGCAGCACATGCAAAGAAGAAATGACCTTCCCGACAAACTTCAAAATTGATGAAAAATTGAAGATCGAGTTTCTCTACACCTCCAGCCCGATCTGCAGGAAACTCGAGCCTTAATGAAGTGGTCTCCCTATTTCTTTGGGCCTTGCAAAATTGAGGATCACATTGGGGCCCTAACCTGGAGATCAAATTCGCGTACCAGATCAAGATTATAGTTGATCCGCCAGGTATCCCACCTCAAATAAAAATTTAAAGAAGATAACTCAGCCCAAATCCTTCCAACTAACACCCCAGTTGATGAGGAGGCCAAAGTTCAATTAATGATAGCATGGGAGTCACATGAGGAATTGAAGATCTAGTTTCCAGAGTTTATGGACCCTTAGCCTTGAGGACAAGGCAGAGGGCGGACTTGATAGGACTCTAGCATGGTTGAATCCTAATAATCTTAGTACTAGTCAATAAAAATCCTGTTAGATTGTAATAAAGCCACTCCTATCTTATAAAGGAGTATGGCTAGGGTTTAGATTAGCCTTTAGGGCTTAGTAGCCGCTACACCCCTTACTGGGTTTGTCACGCCCCCCCCCTTCGAGAGGTGTGACCATGTCATAAATTGATAATTTTAGACACAGCATAATTTATCCAGGATCCAATCAAACATTTGAGGATACAAAAAAAACTTGGGCAGTTTATAATCATACATCGCATCACTTGGTGAGTCATAACTAACTCAACTGAACACTAACCACAACATAATCCACACGAATGGAAATCTATCTGATCACAAAAGTAACAGCTATCACAATGTCCATATTGTTATACAAGTTTAACTTGACGTTCCAAAATGCTAAACATGAGAGGTATTTAAATCCACACTTTAACATCTACCAACAACATTTCATGAAACATTAGGAATTTCTTATACAATCAAAACATATCAACTGCTATATGATTTGCCCAAAACCTTCTAGCTTTCCACTGCCTCCGCCTAGTTTCAAACGCTTCAGTATGATAAGCTAATCTGAAAAATTAGCATCAACGGAATGAGCTACAAAGCTCAGCAAGTATCAACATGTCAAAGGCGTAAGTTTTAGAGTGTATCAGAAAACAAACAAGGAACAGTAGATTCAGACAGAACAAACATGACGGACATTCCATCCTTGGTTTTATCCAAAGCACATAATTAACTCACAAGCAATACCTTGGATATCATATCAAAAATACAGAGGGTGAAGTGGGATACAGACAGAATGTGATTCATCCATTTCTGAATGACCACCAGAACAGTAGTCTCCCACGTCTAGGAGCTCCATCCACCCACGTCTGGGTGAAGTCAGAAGGGGCCGGCAGAGCATCGCGGGCTCAAAGCATAACTCCCTTTACCATTACGGGCAAAGGTACATATTATCCCACAAACACCGGAGTACAAAAGGATATGTGAACAATGAAATTGGTATGCATCGGAAGCACATGCGAAACAACGAAACATGCATGCGCCTATACAGAATCATACAGTGGGACATAAACGAATGCTTAAGAGCATGAAATAAGTGAGAGCAATCATATAAAACTCACTTCAAGAGGGAACTCTAGCATGAATTGAACTTTCACATGAATGAAGTGAGAATAGACACAAAACTCTGTTTTACTGCTTACATAGTACTACTTGAAACAAATGCTTAACCAGCCTATCGAACTCCAAATATTTCAAGTCTAGTGTCAAAAGAAAGGTTTCTCAGTCTAAATTCTCAAAAAATAAGTTTTATATAAATCATAGACTTCAACAGGGAGTTCTACCTAATATAGTGACAAAAGGTTAAAAACTGCAAATTCTATTTTATAGATTTCCTAGTACCACTTGAAACAAATGTTTAATCAGGCTATCGAACTCCAAATATTTCAAATCTAGTGTCAAAAGAAAGATCATTCCGTCTAGATTCCTACAACAATAGTTTCACCACAATCAGAAATCAGTACAGTAATCTAGAGCTAGAACAAGGCAGAAAGGTCAGAACTGTAATCAAAACTGCAAACTCTGTTTTACAGATTTCCTAATACCACTTGAAACAAATGTTTAATCAGGCTATCGAACTCCAAATATTTCAAGTCTAGTGTCAAAAGAAAGATCATTCAGTCTAGATTCCTACAACACTAGTTTCACCACAATCAGAAATCAGTACAGTAATCTAGAGCTAGAACAAGGCAGAAAGGTCAGAACTGTAATCAAATTTCCGATTCAAGTTTTGGAAGCCACAAAACAGATTTCGGATTTTTACGGCAATTTATTTTGGAATGCAAGGCAAAACAACAATGATTAAATGTCAGAATAAGGAAAAGAAATAGGATATAACACTTGCCTTTGATCTAAAATGAATGGATTTTGAGCGAACAACACCCTAAGCCCCAAATCAATGTTTGTTTCCTCCTGTTCCTTCTCTCTTTATATTTTTTTGTTGTTTTCTTTTCCTCACCGACTCAAGTCTTCTCAGGAAAAGAAAGAGGCGGTGGAGATGCAGAGGCGGTGGAGTTTTTTATGTGGAGGCGGTGGAGATTGGCTGTGTAGTGTATTTTGCACTTTAGTCCCTCTATTAGTAATATTTACGAGTAGGTCCTTTGGATTTTACAAACAGGTCCTCAAATTTTTATAACTAAGTCTTAGCAATAACATAAACTATATTTCTTCACAAACGAGGGATGTTACAGGGTTGGTCGGCTAGGGTTTCCCCCTGCTTAGGTCAGCTATAGAGCCACTTAGCCGCCTCTTGTTCCTATTAAGGTAGGTTGGCTATAGGAGGGGTAAAGGGATAATTCTACTTAGGCAAGTACCCCCTTAGGCTAGGGTTTTGATCCCTATTTAAAGATGTAGCCGCCCCCCTCTTGAATCAGGCAATTATCAATTTTATTTCAGTCTTGTGCCGAATCTAGGAGGGAGAAACCCCTACAGCGTTCCAAGAGTTGATCCCCCTCAAGGATCAAAATCTATAGGGCTCCTGCGGTTCTATCAGTCGAGCGTAGTCTTTCATCAACAATTGAACTTGTCTTGCGTCCGATACCTTGGGAACCGTCATTTGTGGACTTGCAACCGTTCTTACAACCCTATAAAGTTCTGTTTCGCTCTCTTTCTCTCTTTTCTCTACTGCACTCAAGATGTTCGACGAATTGCTTGTATAGCTTCCCATTTTGTGAGACGTCGGGACTTGTCCGTGACTCGTTTCTAAGCTAATCAACTTCTTCTTTACAGGTCCTACGGGACCGCAAGAGGTTGTAAGAGGGCTGACCCTTTGCGGACAAATAACGGTTTGGGCATTTTATCGCTTAGGCAATCCCAGCTAAGTCCGGAACAGTGGGCAAGATTGCTTCACGACTTAGGCAATTTTAGCTAAGTCTTCGAGAGTGTCGCGAGGGTGCCGCACGGCTTAGGCAAATTCAACTAAGTCCGTGACAGTGCGGTATCAGAGTAGGCAAGTAATTCAAACGAACAACGAAGAAGATTCGCAATCTTGCTATGGTGAAACATCATGGTCAATCGAGCAAGATGGGGCAAGCTGGACCCTTGCTCCAAGCAGCCGTAGGTGGGCTGCAAGTGCAAACTCACTCGCAAACTGTTGGAGCCGCTCATGAGGAGCGTGACAGTGAATAAGACGAGCGTGAAGTTGGGTATTCTCCACGAGTGGAGGAGGCACCATCTGGAGCGTCAACCGGGAAAAAGAGCCACAAGGAGAGACTTACAACGGTGAAAACCCGCCTTGATGTTCTTGAATCGAGCTTGGAGGAACTCTACTAAGGCCAACGAAGGCTCCTTGGGGTAGAGAGCTCGCTAGAAGAATCTGAATCTCGGATCAAGAAAGTTGAATCCCTGATTGATCAACTGACAGAGGACACCAAAGATTCCATATGACATCTACACGAAGTTGTGGCAGAACTCACAGCTAAAGTGATGGTGTTAACAATGACTCTTGATGCGGGAGGGAACAATACCCGTGCGGTACCACCATAAAACTTCAGGGCACCGGAGCTGCATTGCTACGGGGGTGCTAGGGATGCCAAAGAGCTTAAAAATTTCTTGTTCGACATGGAACAATATTTTCATGCTATAAGGCTCGATTCTGAAGAGACCAAAGTTGTTATAGCAACAATGTATCTGAATGGGGATGCAAAACTTTGGTGGCGAACTCGTTGGGAAGAGATCCAGCAAGGCCGATATCGAGTGGATACATGGGGAGACTTGAAGCGAGAGTTGAGAACTCAGTTCTTGCCTAAGAATACAGAGTTTGTCGCAAAAAGGAAACTGAGACAACTTCGCCAAAGTACAACAATCCGAGACTATGTGAAATAATTTTCAGCGCTGATGCTGGATATACAGGACATGTCTGAAAAAGATAAGCTATTCAGCTTCCTTGATGTCTTGAAGCCATGGGCATAACAATAACTACATCGGAGGAATGTCACCGACGTAGTCAGGGTAATTACAACCGCGAAAAGGCTAACTGACTTTGTTTCTTCAGAGGATTCGAGAAAGAAGAAACAATCTTCAGGAAATCGCCCAGCTAAATACTCTCGAGCGAAGGAGTCTGGGGGCGAACAAAAGAAGAAGAATTTCCATAAGGGACCAAGCTCAAAAGGTAGAGTCCCAAAGTCTGGTGGATGCTTCTTGTGTAGAGGACCGCACATGGAGAGGGAGTGGCCGCAAAAATAGGCACTCAATGCTTTAACTGCTTCGATACAACCCCGTAAGGCAGACAAGAGCAAAGCTATTGCCCTTAGTTCGAGCATTTCTGAATCCAGTAGCGATAGTGAGACATCACAAGGACCCAGGATTGGAGCAATATGTTTGTTAAATGTGTTGCGGGGTCAAGTGGGGGAGAACACAAAGGCAAAGCCACCGAAGGCAAGAAGTAGTGAGTTGATGTACGTGGACATCAAGCTTAATGGCTGTATAACCCATGCAATGGTGGACATGGGCGCTACCCATAATTTTATTACCGATTGAGAAGCTAAGCGACTGGGATTAATCTTGGAGAAGAGCCCAAGTCGTATGAAGGCTATGAACTCGGAGGCCAAGCGGATCTCCGGACGAGCAAAGGGGTTCCCCATCAAGATCGGGACATGGAGCGGGAGCACAAACTTGATGGCGGTGCCATTGGATGACTTCCAAGTGATTCTCGGAATGGAGTTTATACATGCGGCGAAGTTGGTGCCAATGTCGTTCCTGAACTTCCTATATCTAATGGGAGGCAATGATCCCTACGTAGTTCCAATTTCTCGAGGAGGAACCAGATAAGACCCCAGAAGGAGGCCTATAGATTTTGAACCTTGAGGGGGATCAACCCTTGGAACGCTATAGGGGTTCCTCCCTCCTAGACTCGGCATAAAGGCTGAATTGAAGATGATAATTGCTTGCTTTCAAATAGAGGGGCGGCTACATCTTAAATAGGGATCAAGTCCTAGCCTAAGGGGGCACTTATCTGGGTTAAATTACCCTTTTGCCTCTCCTATAGCCATCCTACCTTAATAGGAACAAGGGGCGACTAAGTTAGCTCTATAGCCGACCTAAGCAGGGGGAAACCCTGGCCGACTTGCCTAGTAAAGGGGGCGACGACTACTATGCCCTAAGGGCTAATCCACACTCTGGCCATACTCCTTTATAAGATAGGAGAGGCCTTATTACAATTTAACAGAGTTTTTATTGACTTCTACTAGAATGATTAGGACTCAACCCTACTAGAGTCATATTAAGTCCGCCCTCTTAGAATCAGCCTTGTCCTCAAGGCTGAGGATCCATAAACTCTGGGAACCGAGTCTTCAGCTCTTCGTGTGACTCCCATGTTGCATCTTCAGATGGTAAGTTATTCCACTTCACAAGTACTTCGGTGGAGGGGCTTCGTCGGTGCATCATAATTCTTCGATCAAGTATAGCTTCAGGTTGGGCTTGGATTTCACCTTCAATTATAGTGCTCGGCAGTTGAGTCTGAGCTAGTTCATGTTCATCCAATTTCGGCTTCAGTAGGGATTCGTGGAAGACGGGATGAATTTTGGCATCATCTGGAAGTTTAAGTCGGTATGCCACGGCCCAAATGCATTCCAAAATCTGATATGGTCCATAAAATCGTGGAGATAGTTTCATCGATGCTCTGGTGTTGATGGATAGCTGCTTGTATGGTTGTAGGCGGAGGTAAACCCAATCTCCTACTAAAAATTCTCGCTCACTCCAGTGATTGTCTGCTTGTTGCTTCATGCGGGCTTGAGTGGTAGTTAGGTTGTCCTTCAGCAGTTGTAGTAGTTTATCCCTGTTAATTAGGTCTTGGTCGACCTGATCGACTTTGGCTGAACCAAGTACATATCTGAGAATTATAGGGGGCGATCGGTCATACAGTGCCTTGTAAGGGGTACATTTAGTCGATGAATGAAAAGTTATGTTGTACCACAATTCGGCCTAGGAAAGCCATCTTGTCCCCTCTTTGGGCCGGTCGCTGGTGAAGATAAGTAAGTCTCGAGGCATCTGTTCATCACCTCTGTTTGGCCGTCTATTTGTGGATGATAGGCTGTGCTCATCTTCAATTGGGTGCCCTGTAGATGGAAGAGCTCGGTCCAAAATTTACTTGTAAACACTCTATCACGGTCGCTTACTATCGATCTTGGCATCTCATGCAATTTCACAATATTTTCCACAAAAATCTAGGGAATAGTGGCAGTAGTATAGGGATGTCTCAGCACAAAAATGAGCATACTTAGTTAGGCGATCTACTATCACAAAGATCGTGCTTTTACCTTGAGATAGTGGCAGTCCTTCGATGAAATCCATGGAGATGTCCGTCCAAGTCGAATCTGGTATAGGTAGCGGCTGTAGTTTACCAGGAATTGCCATTGTTTCTCCTTTATGCCGCTGACATACATCACATTTGGATATATAGTCATAAATTGATTTCTTTATGCCCATCGAGAAGAAGTTTTGCTTTACCCTTTATAAGTCCTCAGAAACCCAGAGTGCCCTACCGAAGGTGAGGAGTGCATTTCATGCAGAATAACTTGAATGTGAGGAGAAGAAGGAACAACAACAATTCAATCTTTGTAGCGTAAGTCATTCGAGTCCCATGTGTAGTGCCCTACGGAATCCGGATCCTTCTCCAATTTTTCTATGATGCTTCGGATTTTCGGATCATTCTTCCACTCCTCCCTAATGTGTTCGAGGAAATCGGTGGTGGGAAGGGAGATGGCTGAAATTTCTGCTTGCCCTGGGAGCCGAGATAGAGCATCTACAACAACATTCTCTTTTCCTTTTCGATAAGTAATTTCATAATCAAAGCCGAGAAGTTTAGTTACCCAACGTTGCTGCTCCGGGGAGGATATTTTTTGCTCCAAGAAATACTTAAGACTTCGGTGGTCAGTCTTAATCTAGAAGCACCGGCCAATCAGTTAGGGTCTCCACTTTGTGACGGCGTGTATAATGGCAAACATTTCTTTATCATATACCGACATTTTCAAGTGTGAGGGAGACAATGCCTTGTTGGTGTAGGTGCGAGGTCGGCCATCTTGCATTAGAACAGCTCCAATCCCAACTACGGACACGTCGGCCTCGATCACGAAGGTGCGGCTGAAATCAGGTAATGCTAGGACCGACATCATCGTCATGGCGGCCTTGAGTCATTCAAAGGCTATAGAAGCTTTTTTTGACCATAAGGAGTCTTTCTTTAGTAGGGAAGTGAGCGGGGCACTGATCTTGCCGTAATCTTTCACAAATTTCCGATAGTAGCCCGTGAGTCCAAGGAAGCCATGCAGTGATTTTAGGTTTGTAGGTTTTGGCCATCCTTGCATTGCCTCAATCTTTGTCGGGTCTACTGCCACTCCATCCTTTGATATAATATGCCAAAGATACTCCACTTTATGTTGTAAGAAACTGCACTTTGACTATTTCACATAAAGAGTATTATCCCGGAGAATTGTTAGAACAATTCGTAAGTGCTGAAAATGTATATCAAGTATAGGGCTATACCCGTGTCGATGAGAATGGTGATGGGTTGCTGCTTTAGAAGTCCTCCAACTTTCATCGTCTACGGATTGGAGTAGCCGGCCAATGCATGCACTGCGTAGTCGGTCGGTTGGGGCTCTTTCTCTATGGCTTCCTCTTTGGGTTCGAGGCCTTCTTCAGATGGTTCTTTGTCCTCATCTTCCACTGGTTCGATCATGAGGAGCCGACCCTTCTTACAGTGATTTTTGCGGCTCCACGGTTCGTCGCAATGCCAACATAATCCTTTGGCCGATCGTTCACGAAGCTCGTCTCTTGTCAATTTTTTTGGTACGGGGGCTCGGATGGCAGTAGAGGGGGCAACAGGCCTTGGTATGGCTGGTCGGGGAGTGACCCTTGTCCTCCGTGCCTCATGGTTCAATCATTCTTCCTGGATACGCGCTAAGGAAATTACCGCCATAAGGGTGTACGGTTGCCGTGCTTTGACTTCTCCTCGGATTTCTGGCTTTAGGCCCTCAATGAAAGTACCTAAAAGTTATTTCTCAGACCAATCTTCAGTTTGGTTAGATAAACGCTCAAACCTTGTTTGGTAATCTTGTATTGTAGAGGTTTGACGAATCTTTGCCAATTGTCCATCGATGTTGTCGAAATCGGTCGGACCGAAGCGGTTTAAAAGCCCTTCCTTGAACCACTGCCAAGAGAGTCCTCCATGGGTGTGTTCAAACCAATTGAACCACTGAATAGCATCTCCCTCGAGGTGTATGGCAGGATCTCCACCTGTGTGGCATCGGCGGTTCGGTAGAACCGAAAATAGCACTCCGCGCGCGAGATCCATCCGTTCAGGTCTCCTTCTTCCCATCTTGGAAAGTCAACCTTCATGCATTGTTGGGATCAGAGGTGATGTGTCCATGCTCTTGAGGATCATCTCACCGATCTGAAGTCTCTCCATGGTGTGACTTCCTCGGGCTTGATGGTCGGCCTATGCTGAATTCGGCGAATAAGGATCACATCTTCTCTTCAATGCGGTTTTCAAAGGCTTCAAGCTTTGCATCGATGGCCTCCTCCGATGCCATAGTATATGCCTCAAGATCTGTAATATTGAGATTTTTTTTCTATTGTCAGGTTAGTGGCATGGGAATTTTGGAGAAGGGGTGGCCGGTTGGAAGGTGGATCGGTTTGGGTGGAAGTAGGCTGCGGTTTAGGGCAGATTTGGGTGGCTGTTTGGTTTCAGTTTAGGGTAGAGTTTTGAAGGGTTTTTGGTAAGGATGGTAGGGTTTGGTGATGAGGAAAGAAGAGTCTGAAATCCCACAAAAAATAGCACTCAAATCTGATAGAATTCGGTGAAAAGAAGTGTTGCGATGTGCTGTCCTGCTGAACCGATTTTTGCATCGGAGAAACGATGATTTCTCAACATAAATTCCAGGGAAAAGTTTAAGAAAATTATATAGAAACTCTTTTTTAGATGTTGTCAACACTAGTAGAAATTTTGACAAAATTTTGACAGCATAACGGTAGGGAAATAGGGCAAAAGATGCAAAGCAGATTCCTTCGTCGTAAAATTCCAGAACTGCGTGATGGTGAAAGATCATACAAGAAAACCAGTTCCAGAAGGAGTTTTTTCATGAAATCAAATCCAGATGAAATCCAACTTGATCTTGAGAGTTGTGTAAAAATTTTAGTTAGAAACGATGAACAAAAGTTTAGTTTCAAGTAGCAACAATCGGCTGAAAAATTTCTGCAGCCTTTCGCCTTCGCAACGATGATAACATTTGCGACGGTAAAAAATTGCAGCAAGGAAACTTTGGAAAACTTCTCCCACATGTAATATGAAGGATCTTGTAGTATTGAAGAGGCGTAGGTTATAAAAATATATCAGAATTCCAGATCAAACGCAGGGGGCAACAGCAGACTGATTTGATCTACGACTGGGGTGGAAGGCGGAGGCGTGTGTCGTAGCAATTGTGGGAATTGCTTGGGAAGGTGGAGGCATGGATGACGGCTACAGGGGTAGCAATATCGCTGCTCTGATACTAGAAGATAAGACCCCAGAAGGAGCTCTATAGATTTTGATCCTTGAGAGGGATCAACCCTTGGAATGCTATAGGGGTTCCTCCCTCCTAGACTCAGCACAAAGGCTGAATTGAAGATGATAATTGCTTGCTTTCAAAGAGGGGGCAGCTACATCTTAAATAGGGATCAAGTCCTAGCCTAAGGGGGCACTTATCTAGGTTAAATTACCATTTTGCCCCTCCTATAGCCATCATACCTTAATAGGAATAAGGGGCAGCTAAGTTGGCTCTATAGCCGACCGAAGCAAGGGGAAACCCTGGCTGACTTGCCCAGTAAGGGGGGCGACGACTACTATGCCCTAAGGACTAATCCAAACTCTGGCCATACTCCTTTATAAGATAGGAGAGGCCTTATTACAAATTAGCAGAGTTTTTATTGACTTCTACTAGAATGATTAGGACTCAATCATGTTGGAGTCCTATCAGAACCAAGGACCCACAACAAATATCAGCTTTACAATTAAAGAAAGGGATACGAAAAGGTAAATCAACCTTTGTAGCTACTATGAAGCCAGAGACACTTGACTGGGAGGCCATTCAGGAACCTGCTGTTATGGCAAACATCCTGAAGGAGTTCTCAGATGTGATGCCAACAAAGTTACCAAGAACTCTACCACCACGTAGAGGCATAGATCATCGGATTGAGCTGGAGCCAAGAGTTAAGCCTCCAACGAGACCATCATACCGCATGGCCCCTCCAGAGTTGGCAGAACTGAGGAAGCAATTGGATTTACTACTAAGTGGTGGTCTCATCCGCAGTTCAAAAGCACCTTTCGGAGCTCCAGTCCTCTTCCAGAAGAAACAAGATGGGAGCCTCCGATTATGCATTGATTTTTGAGCCCTCAACAAGATGACGGTGAAGAACAAGTACCCCATTTCGCTCATCGCGGACTTGTTCAATCAATTGGGCAATGCAAAGTACTTCTCCAAACTCGACCTTCGGTCGGGGTATTGGCAAGTGCGCATTGTAGAAGGTGATGAGGCGAAGACTATCTGTGTGACCAGGTATGGAGCATTTGAGTTCTTAGTGATGCATTTCGGCTTAACCAATGCTCCGGCCACATTCTGCACTCTAATGAACCAACTGTTCAAGGAGTATTTGGACAAGTTTGTGGTCGTCTACTTAGACGATATCGTCGTTTATAGCCAAACACTTAAGGAGCATGTTAAGCACCTCTGAATAATTTTCAAAGTTCTCAGGGAGAACACCTTGTTCATGAAGAGGGAAAAGTGCTACTTCGCTCAATTGGAAATTTTATTCTTGGGGCATCGAATCGGCAATGGTTCAATTCGAATGGACAAGACGAAGGTGCGAGCTGTGGTGGACTGGCGAACACTAAAGAAGGTGCCAGAGTTGAGATCCTTCCTTGGGTTCGTCAACTATTATCGGCACTTCGTAGCTGCATATTCGAAGCGTGCAGCTCCATTGATGAAGTTGCTAAAGAAGGAGTAATGCTAGAGATGGTCGAACAAATGTGAGGTGACATTTCAAGACCTAACGATCGCTGTATTGGAGGAACCTTGATAGGACTCCAACAGGGTTGAGTCCTAATCATTTCAGTAGAAGTCAATAAAAACTCTGCTAGATTGTAATAAGGCCTCTCGCATTTTATAAAGGAGTATGGCCAGGGTTTGGATTAGCCCTTAGGGCTTAGTAGTTGCTCTTACTAGGTAAGTCGGCCAGGGTTTCCCCCTACTTAGGTTGGCTATAGAGCCAGCCTAGCCGCCCCTTGTACCTATTAAGGCAGGATGGCTATAAAAGGGGCAAAAGGGTAATTCCACTTAGACAAGTGCCCCCTTAGTTTAGGAATTTGATCCCTATTTAAGATGTAGTCGCCTCCCTCTTTTAATCAAGCAATTATCATCTTCAATTCAGCCTTTGTGCCGAGTGTAGGAGGGAGGAACCCCTATAGCGTTCTAAGGGTTGATCCCCCTCAGTGATCAAAATATATAGGGCTCCTTCTGGGGTCTTATCATCTGGTATCAGAGCTGCGTTCCTGCTGCCCTGTAGCTATCTCAGCCACCTCCACCTTTCCAAGCAATTCCCACAATTGCTATGACATGCGCCTCCACCTTCTACCCTAGCAGCAGATCAAATCAGTCTATCGCTGCCCCATGCCTTTGATCTAAAATTCTGGTATATTTTTTATAACCCACGCCTCTTCAATACTACAAGATCATTTATATTATACATGGGAGAAGTTTTCCAAAGTTTTCTTATTATAATTTTTTACTGTCGCAAACATTATCATCATTGGGAAGGCGAAACGCTGCAGAAAATTTTCAGCCTATTGTTGCTATTTGAAACCAAACTTTTGTTCATTGTTTCTGACCAAAATTTTTACACAATTCTCAAGATCAAGTTGGCTTTCTTCTGAAATTCATTTCACAAAAAACACCTTTTGGAACCAGTTTTCTTGTATGATCTTTCACCATCACGTAGTTCTAGAATTTTACGATGAAGGAATCAGCCTTGCATCTTTTGCCCTATTTTCCTACCATTATGTTGCCAAAATTTTGTAAAAATTCCTACTGGTATTGACAACATCTAAACCAAGGGTTTCTGTATAATTTCCTTAAACTTTCCCCTAGAATTTACATTAAAAAATAATCATTTCTCCAATGTAAAAATCGGTTCAGCAGGGCAGCACATCGCAACACTTCTTTTCACCGAATTCTATCAGATTTGAGTGTTATTTTTTGTGGGATTTTAGACTCTCCTTTCCTCATCACCAAACCCTACCATCCTTACCAAAAACCTTTCAAAACCCTACCCTAAACTAAAACCAAACATCCACCCAAATTAAACTAAACCGCAGCCTATTTCTTTATCGATCCACTTACCTTTTTAGCCAACTTTCCTTACCAAGACACCTACCTTTGCTGCCATCTATCCCAGATCTAAAATATATTTTCTTAACCTTCATCTACTGCTATCATAGCCCTAAAATCATACCAATTTGTAGCCTAAACTCCACAAAACTGTAGCCCCAAATCTACCCTAAACCGCAGCCTACTTCCACCCAAACCGATCCACCTTCCAACTGGTCACCCCTTCTCCAAAATTCCCATGCCACTAACCTGATAACAGAAAAAAGATCTCAATATTACAGATCTTGAGGCGTATACTATGACATTGGAGGAGGCTATCGATGCAAAGCTTGAAGCCTTTGAAAACCGCATGGAAGAGAAGATGCGATCCTTATTCATCGAATTTAGCATAGGCCGACCATCAAGCCCGAGGAAGTCACACCATGGAGAGACTTCAGATCAGTAAGACGATCCTCAAGATCATGGACACATCACCTCTAATCCCAACAATCCATTCATGAAGGTTGACTTCCCAAGATGGGAAGAAGGAGACCCGATCGGATGGATCTTGCTCGCGGAGCGCTATTTTCAGTTCTACCGAACCGCTGAAGCCACATGGGTGGAGATCGCTGCCATACACCTCGAGGGAGATGCTATTCAGTGGTTCAATTGGTTTGAACACACCTATGGAGGACTCTCGTGGCAGCGGTTCAAGGAAGGGCTTTTAAACCGCTTCGGTCCGATCGATTTCGACAACATCGACAGACAATTGGCAAAGATTCGTCAAACTTCTACAATACAAGATTACCAAACAAAGTTTGAGCATTTATCTTACCAAATTGAAGATTGGTCTGAGAAACAACTTTAGGTACTTTCATTGAGGGCCTAAAGTCAAAAATCCGAGAAGAAGTCAAAGCACGGCAACCGTACACCCTTATGGTGGTAATTTCCTTCGCGCATATCCAGGAAGAACGATTGAACCATGAGCCACGAAGGACAAGGGTCGCTCCCCGACCAGCCATGCCGAGGCCTACTGCCCCCTCTACTGCCATCCAAGGCCCCGCACCAAAAAAATTGACAAGAGATGAGCTTCGTGAACGATCGGCCAAAGGATTGTGTTGGCATTGTGACGAACCATGGAGCCATGAACATCGCTGCAAGAAGGGCCAGCTCCTCATGATTGAACCAGTGGAGGATGAGGACAATGAACCATCTGAAGAAGGCCTCAAACTCGAAGAGGAAGCCACAGAGGAAGAGCCCCAACCGGCCGACTATGCAGTGCATGCATTGGCCGGCTATTCCAATCCGCAGACGATGAAAGTTGGAGGACTTCTAAAGCAGCAACCCATCACCATTCTCATCGACACAGGTAGCACAAATAACTTCCTCAATAGTAAGGTTGCTGCATGTTTAGCACTTCAAATTGACGGTTGCAAGAAGTTCGACGTAAAGGTCACCGACGGCCGAATCCTTAATTGCGACCTACGATGCCCGCGGGTGAAGCTACTCCTCCAAGACCAAGAAGTGGTAGCCAATTTCTTCCTCCTACCCATCGATGATTATGAAGCTTTGCTTGGGATCAAATGGCTCACAACGCTGGTGATATCTCCTGGAATTTTTCTAAATTAATTATGAAATTCTATTGCAAAGAGAGATAGGTCACATTGCGAGGCAAGCGCGGGAGCCATATCTTCACCATTTCGACGCAACGGATGGAGAAAGTTTTGCACAAACCACATGGGGGATTTTTGATGCATATCCAGCAGCCATCTAAGGGGGAGAATATACAAATTTCAGATCCTAAGCTTGCCCTCTTGCTGGATGAGTTCGTGAACAATTTTCACTGAGCTGCGCGGGCTGCCCCCTAACCGACAGCATGACCACTGTATTCCTATTCTACCGAGCAAACCTCCAGCAAATTTGTGTCTGTGTCATTACCCTCACTTGCAGAAGGATGAGATCGAGAACATCATCAAAGAGATGTTTGACACCGGGGTAATTCGACCGAGTTGCAGCCCTTATTCTTCACCGGTGTTGCTAGTGCGCAAGAAGGATGGTACATGGTGGATGTGCATTGATTATCGGGCCTTGAACGCTATCATTGTCAAGGACAAATATCCTATACCCATCGTAGATGAGCTCTTGGATGAATTAAAAGGAGCCGGAGTCTTCACTAAACTAGATCTTTGTTCCAGTTATCACCAGATTCGGGTATGCACTGAAGATATTCTGAAAACTATATTCCGCACGCATAACGACCACTACGAGTTTCTGGTAATGCCTTTTGGACTTATGAATGCTCCTTCTACTTTCCAAAGCCTGATGAATGACATCTTTTGGAGTTTTCTATGCAAGTTTGTATTAGTGTTCTTCGATGATATTCTCATTTATAGCCCTACGCTTGATATACATTTTCAGCACTTACGAAATGTTCTAACAATTCTCCGGGAGAATACTCTTTATGTGAAACAGTTAAAGTGTAGTTTCTTACAACATAAAGTGGAGTATCTTGGGCACATTATATCAGAGGATGGAGTGGCGGTAGACTCGACAAAGATCGAGGCAATGCAAGGATGGTCGAAACCTACAAACGTAAAATCGCTGCGTGGCTTCCTTGGACTCACAGGCTACTATCGAAAATTCATGAAAGATTACGGCAAGATCAGTGCCCCGCTCACATCCCTACTAAAGAAAGACTCCTTCTTATGGTTGGAACAAGCTTCTATAGCCTTTGAATGACTCAAGGCCGCCATGACGATAACGCCGGCCGTAGTGTTGCCTGATTTCAGCCGCACCTTTGTGATCGAGGCTGACGCGTCCGGAGTTGGGATTGGAGCTATTCTAATGCAAGATGGTCGACCTCTCGCTTACACTAGCTAGGTTTTATCTCCCTCACACTTGAAAATATGGGTATATGATAAAGAAATGTTTGCCATTGTACACGCTGTCACAAAGTGGAGACCCTACCTGATCGGTCGGCGCTTCTAGATTAAGACTAACCACCGAAGTCTTAAGTATTTCTTGGAGAAGAAAATATCTTCCCCGAAGTAGCAACGTTGGGTAAATAAACTTCTCAGCTTTAATTATGAAATTACTTATCTAAATGGAAAAGAGAATGTTGTTGTATATGCTATATCTTGGCTCCCGGGACAAGCCAAAATTTTAGCCATCTCCCTTCCCACCACCAACTTCCTCGAACATATTAGGGAGGAGTGGAAGAATGATCTGGAAGTCTGAAGCATCATAGAAAAATTGGAGAATGATCTGGAAGTCTGAAGCATCATAGAAAAATTGGAGAAGGATCTGGATACCGTAGGGCACTACACGTGGGACTCGAAGGACTTACGCTACAAAGACCGAATCGTTGTTGTTCCTTTTTCTCCTCACATCCAAGTTATTTTGTATGAAATGCACTCTTCACCTTCGGTATGGCACTCTAGATTTCTGAGGACTTATAATAGGGTAAAGCAAAACTTCTTCTGGAAGGGCATAAAAAAATTAATTTATGACTATGTATCCAAATGTGATGTATGTCAACGGCATAAAGGTGAAACAATGGCAAGTCCCGGTAAACTACAGCCACTACCTATACCTAATTCGACTTGGATGGACATCTCCATGGATTTCATCGAAAGACTACCACTATCTCAAGGTAAAAGCATAATCATTGTGGTGGTAGATCGCCTAACTAAGTATGCTCATTTTTGTCCTATGAGACATCCCTATACTGCTGTTACTATTGCTCAGATTTTTATGGAAAATATTATGAAATTACATGGGATGCCAAGGTCGATAGTAAGCGACCGTGATAGGGTGTTTACAAGTAAATTTTAGACTAAGCTCTTCCATCTATAGGGCACCCAATTGAAGATGAGCACAACCTATCATCCACAAACAGACGACCAAACAGAAGTGGTGAACAGATGCCTCGAGACTTACTTATGATGCTTCACCAGTGACTGGCCAATAGAGTGGACAAGATGCTTCCCTAGATCGAATGGTGGTACAACACAACTTTTCATTCATCGATTAAATGTACCCCTTACGAGGCACTGTATGGCCGATCGCCCCTGTAATTCCCATATATGTACTTGGTTCGACCAAAGTAGATCAGGTCGACCAAGACCTAATTAACAGGGATAAACTACTACAGCTGCTGAAGGATAACCTAATTGTCGCTCAAGCCCACATGAAGCAACAAGCAGATAATCACTAGAGTGAGCGAGAATTTTCAGTAGGAGATTGGGTTTACCTCCGCCTACAACCATACAAGCAGCTATCCATCAACACCAGAGCATTGATGAAACTTTCTCCATGATTTTATAGACCATATCAGATTTTGAAATGCATTGGGGCCATGGCATACCGACTTAAACTTCCAGATGATGCCAAAATTCATCTCGTCTTCCACGTATCCCTACTGAAGTCAAAATTGGGTGAACATGAACTAGCTCAGACTCAGCTACCGAGCACTACAATTGAAGGTGAAATCCAAGCCCAACTTAAAGCTATACTTGATCAAAGAATTATGATGCACCGACGAAGCCCCTCCACCAAAGTACCTATGAAGT
The DNA here is from genome assembly GCA_029747655.1 of Ensete ventricosum. Taxonomy (NCBI): domain Eukaryota; kingdom Viridiplantae; phylum Streptophyta; class Magnoliopsida; order Zingiberales; family Musaceae; genus Ensete; species Ensete ventricosum. The sequence goes on from JAQQAF010000006.1 coordinate 21,946,347, forward strand.
GGAATAACTTACCATCTGAAGACGCAACATGAGAGTCACATGAAGAGCTGAAGACCCGGTTCCTAGAGTTTATGGATCCTCAACCTTAGGGACAAGGTTGATTCTGAGAGAGCAGACTTGATAGGACTCCAGCAGGGTTGAATCCTAATCATTTCAGTATAAGTCAATAAAAACTCTGCTAGATTGTAATAAGGCCTCTCCTATCTTATAAAGGTGTATGGCAAGGGTTTGGATTAGCCCTTAGGGCTTAGTAGTCATCGCCCCCCCTTTACTGGGCAAGTCGGCCAGGGTTTCCCCCTGCTTACATCGGCTATAGAGCCAACCTAGCTGCCCCTTGTACCTATTAAGGCAGGATGGCTATAGGAGGGGCAAAAGGGTAATTCCACTTAAATAAGTACCCCTTTAGGCTAGGACTTTGATCCCTATTTAGGATGTAGTCACCCCCCTCTTTTAATCAAGCAATTATCATCTTTAATGCAGCCTTTGTGCCGAGTATAGGAGGGAGGAACCCCTATAGCGTTCCAAGGGTTGATCCCCCTCAGTGATCAAAATCTATTGGCCTCCTTCTGGGGTCTTATGAAACCTGTACTCGGATTATCATACTATGAAAAGTCTTTTGAAGTCGATATAGATGCTTCTAACTTTGCTATTGGGGGAGTTCTTATGCAAGAGGGTCATCCAGTGGCTTACGAGAGTCGTAAGCTCAACGAGACCGAGTGACGATATCTTATGCATGAGAAGGAGATGACAGTGGTGGTCCATTGTCTACGAGTGTGGCGACACTACCTTCTAGGAGCATCATTTGTGCTAAGGATAAACAATGTCGCATTGAGTTACTTCCAAACTCAAAAGAAACTCTCCCCAAAGCTGAGTTCAACATGGTAATGGAGTATAAGCCCGGAAAAGCAAATATTGTGGCTGATGCATTGAGCCGAAAAGTGGAGCTAGTAAATGCTATACATTTGGAGGGTGGAGGCCAAGCAAGTCAATTGCACTCCAACTTCCTTTCCAAGATCAGGGATGGACTGTACCGAGATCCTCAGACAGTAACCCTAATGCAACTCATCAAAGAGGGCAAGGCACGATGATTTTTGGGTCCAGGAGGAACTCATCTACTCTAAGGGGAACAGAGTTTATGTTCTGCGAGCAGATAACATGAGGCGTGAACTCCTGAAAGAGTGTCATGATTCTCCTTGGGCTGGACATCCGGGTATCCACCGAACAATGGCTTTCATAGAGAGGGCCTTCTATTGGCCGAAGATGGGGACAGATGTAGAGGAATATATTTGAACATGCTTTACTTGTCAACAGGACACGGTAGAGCAGCAGAAGCCAGTGGGACTTTTGGAGCTGCTGTCCGTATCAAAGAGGCCATGGGAGAGCATTTCCTTGGACTTTATATCAAGCTTGCCCGTAGTAGGAGGACTTGGATCGATACTCGTGGTAGTTGATCGATTTTCAAAGTATACAACATTCATTTCTGCACCCCTACATTGCTCAGCGGAGGAGGCGGCTAAGTTGATGATGAAGAATGTGGTGAAGTATTGGGGAGTCCCACACAACATCATTAGTGATCATGATTCTCAATTCTTTGGATGATTCTGGACCGAGTTGTTTAAGTTGTTGGGATCTAAATTATATTTCTCCATAAGCTTCCACCCCCAAATGGATGGCCAAACAGAAAGAATCAAATTGCTCTTGGAGCAATATCTCCGACACTACATGAGTGCCTACCAATGAGATTGGGTGATGCTGTTGGACATAGCCTAATTCTCCTACAACTTGTAGTGGAGCTCTGCATCCAACAAGAGCCCCTTCGAGATTATTACGGGACAACAACCATCAACTCCTCACACTTTGGTTATTGGTTATACAGGGAGTAGCCCATCAGCCTATCAATTCGTAAAGGAATGGCATCACACTGCAGATATTGTCCGGGCTTACTTGGAGAAGGCAGCCAAAAAGATGAAAAAGTGGGCAAACTTGGGAGGGCGACCACAAGAGTTTAAAGTTGGTGACATGGTGTTGGTGAAGCTCCAACCAGCATCACTCCAGTTCTTTAGGCACAAAGTGCATAAAGGATTGGTACTTAAGTATGAAGGGCCTTTTCCAATCATTAGCAGGGTGGGTAGGTAATGTCTCATACAAGTTACAACTGCTAGCATGGTTTAGAATTCATAACATCTTCCATGCGAGTAACTTGAAAGCCTACCACTCGGATCCACAAGATGATTCTCGAAATGTTCAAACTCGACTACCCCCACCAGAGCCTCTTACGTAAAGCGAGTTGAAACTATTCTGGCGGATCGTAAGACAAAGCTACCCAATGGAGCACGACAAATCGAGTACTTGGTGAAGTGACAAAAGCTTCCTTGAACAGAAGCCAGTTGGGAGCCAGAAGACGCCCTACGACATGAAGAAGCCCGCATTAAAGCCTACCAGCAAGCATTGACGAGGGCGTCGACAGTTTAAGTGGGGGAGAATATCAAGAACGATCGTCGCTCAACCACAACATCTTCGCTCCGTGAACCATTCGTCACTTTTTCTTGTTTGTACATATGTTTGGCAGTTTTTTTTACCTTGAGTTTATGTGTTTTACCTAAGAAATGTGAGTGAAAGTAGTGTAGAAGGCTATAGAACGATCACTCGCTGTGTGAAGCCAAAACAGCCCCATTTTTGGGTCTTTTTCGTGTGCTACGGTGATCACTCTAAGTGGTGCAAAATGTCAGCCATTTCAGCACCTTGGAACCCCCCGGGTGGCATCGGACTGGATGGGGTTTCGGGTATATGTCGGGCATAGGCTTTCATCAATAATTGAACTTGTCTTGCGTCTGATACTTTGGGAACCATCGTTTGTGGACTTGCGACTGTTCTTACAACCCTCTAAAGTCCTATTTCGCTCTCTTTCTCTCTTTTCTCTACTGCACTCAAGGTGTTCGACGAATTGCTTGTATAGCTTCCCGCTTTGTGAGACATCGGGTCTTGTCCGTCGCTCGTTTCTAAGCTAATCAACTTCTTCTTTACAGGTCCTACGGGACCGTAAGAGGTTATAAGAGGGCTGACCCTTTGCAGATAGATAACGCTTTGGGCTTTCATAATTTAGGCAATCCTAGCTAAGTCTAGAACAGTGGGTAAGATTGCTTCACGACTTAGGTAATTTCAGTTAAGTCTTTGAGAGTGCAACAAGGGTGCCGCACAGCTTAGGCAAATTCAGCTAAGTCCGTGACAGAATGGTGGTACAATATGACTTATCATTCATCAACCAAATGTACCTTATACGAGGCATTATATGGTCGACCGCCCCCTATAATACCTATGTATGTAATTAGCACGATCAAAATAGACTAGGTCGACCAAAGTTTAATTGATAGGGATAAACTCCTACAGTTGCTGAAGGACAACTTATATGCCGCTCACGCCCTCATGAAGTAACAAGTCGACACTTATAGAAGCGAGCAAGAATTTTTGGTAGGAGATTGGGTCTACCTTTGCCTACAACCATGCAAGCAACTATCCATCAATACAAGAGCCTCGATGAAGCTATCTCCTCGATTCTTTGGACCATATCAAATCATAGAGCATATTGGAGCGGTGGCATATAGATTGAAGCTACCGAAGGATGCCAAGATCCACCCTCTCTTCCATGTATCCTGCTTAAAGCCCAAACTAGGAGAACATGAGTCGGCCCAGACCCAGTTGCCAAGCACCACAAATGATGGTAAAATTCAAGCCCAACCACAAGTCATACTTGATCGAAGAATTATGTTACGTCGTCGATGCCCTGTAACTAAAGTATTAATACATTGGAATAACTTACCACCTAAAGATGCCACGTGAGAGTCTTATGAGGAGCTGGAGACCTAATTTCCAAAGTGTATGGATCCTCAGCCTTGAGGACAAGGATGATTCAAAGAGGGGGAGGGCTTGATAGGACCCCAACAGGGTTGGGTCCTAATCACCCTAGAAATAATCAATAAGAACTCTGTGAGATTGTAATGAAACCCCATCTAGTCACTTCTATCCTATAAAGAAGTGTGGCTAGGGTTTATTTTGGGACCTTAGGGCTTACTGGCCACCGCCCCCTTTACTGTGTAGGTCGGCTAGGGTTTCTAGCAGTAGTAGGATGCCATGGCGCTATCATAGCCATCACCAATCCCTATTAAGGCAGGGCGGCTATAGGAGGGGCAAGAGGGTAATTTTACTTAGGTAGCACCCCCCTAGGGTTAGGGTTTTGAGCTCTATATAAGCTTGTAGCCTCCTCCTCTTTTCAATCAAGCAAAGATCAATTCTATTTCATCCTTGTTGGCCGACCTTAGGAGGGAGGAACTCCTATAGTGTTCCAAGAGTTGATCCCCCTCAAAGATCAAATCCTATATAGCTTCTTCTGGGGTTCTATCACTAAACTAACAAAGACTCATCTATCAATTATGTGATAAAGTCGGACACTCTGTCAAAGTTTGTCGATCTCGACCCAGCCTTCCTGCTACATCCAATTAGCCTCAAGCAAACACCATGACTGCTTTAACTGCTCGTCCAACCAATTGGATTATAGACTCCATCGCTTCCCATCATATCACCTCTGATCTTCAGAATTTATCCATCCATTGCGACTATGGAGGCAACGACGATATCATCATCGATGATGGTAATACAATTCCCATTACTCATACTAGTTCAACAATGCTTAATTTACACACTACCACTTTACACTCGATGAAATTATGTGTGCACCTCACATTAAAAGAAATCTCATTTTTGTTTCCCAATTTTGTAAACAAAATAACACCTCCATTAAATTCTTTCCTAACTCTTTTCTTGTAAATGATTTGAGCATGGGGGTGATAGGACTCCAGCAGGGTTGAGTCCTAATCACCCTAGAAGTAATTAATAAGAACCCTGTGAGATTGTAATAAAACCCCACCTAGTCACTTCTATCATATAAAGAAGTGTGGCTAGGGTTTACTTTGGGGCCTTAGGGCTTCCTGGCCGTTGCTCCCTTCACTGGGTTGGTCGACTAGGGTTTCTAGCAGAGGGGCATGACTTATGTAGCCACTTAGGCCGCCACCCCCTTTATTTATGTATGGTAGCTATAGGAGGGGCAAAAGGGAGAAACTTAGGAAGCACCCACCTAGGGCTAGGGTTTGGAGCCTTATATAAGCATGTAGCCTCCACCTCTTTGCATCAAGCAAGATCAATCTACAATTCAGCCATATGGCTGACTACTAGGAGGGAGGAACCCCTATAGCGTTCCAAGGGTTGATCCCCCTTAAAGATCAAAATCTATAGAGCTTCATCTGGGGTTCAATCATCTGGTATCAGAGCAGCGTTCTTGCTATTCTATAGCCATCTCAATTGTCCCCATCTTCCAAGCAATTCCCATAATTGCTTTTGACGTCGCCTTCATCCACCGTCACCCACCAAGTCGTAGATCCATCAATTTATTGTCGTCCTCTGCATCAATATCATAGATATGGTAAAAACTCCAAAGCCCATGCCTCTCACTACTGCTATTCCTTTATCTTATACATGGGAGAAGTTTTACCAAAGTTTCCTTATAGCAAAATTTTACAGTCGAAAACGTTATCATCATTGCGAATGGGAAATGCTGTAGAAAACTTTCAACCGATTGTTGCCACTTGAACCTGAACTTTTGATCGTCTTTTTTGGTTGAAACTTTTATACAAATTCATAGATCATCTTAGTTTTCATCTAAGATTAATATATGGAAAAAACTCTTTCTGAATCCGGACTTATAGCACTGCAATTCTTTGTCACGTAGTGCTGAAATTTTATGATGAAGAATCTGCCTTCTGCTTGTTGGCCTCTTGAAACCAAACTTTTTGTTTATTCTTTTTGGCTGAATTCTTTACATAATTTTATAGATCATCTTAGCTTTTATCTAAGACTGATCTCTAGGGAAAATTCTTTCTGAAACTGGAATTATAGTGCTATAATTCTTCATCGCACAGTGCTGGAATTTTATGACAAAGAATCTGCCTTCCGCATTTTGGCCTCTTGAAACCAAACTTTTGTTCATCCTTTTTGACCAAAATTTTTATACAATTTCATAGATCAACTTAGCTTTCATCTAAGATTGATCTATGGAAAAAATTCCTTCTAAAACTGGTTTTATTATGCCTTCTTTCGTCATCACACGGTGCTAGAATTTTATGACGAAGGATCTACCTTCCATCTTTTGCCCTATTTCCCTACCGTTACTTTGTTGAAATTTTGTCAAACTTTTTTTCTGATATTAATCACTTCTGAACCTAGGGTTTCTATATATTTTTCTTGAATTTTCCTTTGTAATTTACGTCAAGAATTCATCATTTCTCGGACGTAAAATATGTTCGGCAGGATAGCACATCGCAACACCTTTCTTCGTCGAATTCTATCGATTTTGAGTGCTATCTTTTGTGGGATTTCAGACTCACTTTCTCTCATCTACAAACCCTAACATCTTCACCAAAAACCCTTCTAAACTGTATCCTAAACCGATCCCAAATAACCCCCCAAATAAGTCCTAAACCGCAGCCAACCTTCCTTACCGATCCACCTACCTTTTCATCCAACCTTCCTTATCGATCCACCTACCTTTGCTGCCATCTATCTGAGATCCATAAAATCACACCAAATTATAGCCAAAACTCCACAAAATCGTAACCCCTAACCGCACCCAAAACTATGACAAAACCAGCCCCAAAAAACCATAGCCTTCGGTCCACCAACCTTTCATCCACCCAACCTCCCCTATCCCTTCAACCACAGCACACATCCCTCGCTGCACAACGTTGCCCACAGTGACCTCTCACTGCCATCCTCCTTGATCGTAGCCAGTAGTGATCCTTATGGCAAAAAGCTACCAGCAGCGATCTTTCGCTGTAATCTGTCTACATCGCAGTCGTAGCAATATTTTTTGCTGCCAACTGTCTTGATCACGACCAGCAACAAATTGAACAGGACTAGCAGTGGTCTTTCACTCCTTATCGCTGCTATCCTCCTCTACAACAGCCTTACACACCGCTACCCCGTCTTCCTCCTATTGCAGCTGCACCCTTGCCTCCCGCAGCCACAAAGTCGCAGTGCAGCCACAGCCAACGTCACTGCTGCCCTCTTCTTCTTCCACCATCACTACTACCTTCTGACTCAGATCTCTTGGTTGCCAACTTTCGACAAATATCAACCGCCTAAAATATCACAGCCTTGATGACATTGCAGCATCACCGTAGAACCGTAGTCGACGTTACTGCTGGCATCTTCTTCCTCCACCGTTGCTGCTACCCTTGGCTGTCATCCTCTACTTGGGGACTTCACAATCGCAGCCCCGACATTGCTATCATTTGCTGCCTTCAACCTGAAGATTGCAGCAACACTCTTCAGTCAGTTTATTTGACAGATAGGAGATCCTTACATCATGACATTAGTGGGCTTATTCGAAGCCAAATTAGAGGCTTTCGAGACGCGTATGGATGCTAGACTACGCACTCTCTTCGAGGAGTTTAGATTGGGCCAATCACTAAGCCCAATAAAATCACAACATGGTGTAAATTTAGATTATAGAAAGAACCATGATGAAGAACTAACGATGATCTATCAAACCTCTACCATCCAAGAGTACCAAACCAGGTTTCAAAGGTTATCTAATCAAACTTATGATTGGTCTAAAAAGTAGATATTGAGGACTTTTATTAGGGGCTTGAAGTCGGAGATTTGTGAAGATGTTAAAGCGTGACTGTCATACACACTTAAGGCAGCCATCTCCTTCGCATGGCATCAAGAGGAGCGGTTGAACTATGAAGCCCAGATGACTAGGGTCACTCCTCGACCAACGACACTAAAGCTTTCACCTCCTCCTATTGTCGGCCGATCCCCTCAGACGAAGAAACTAATAAGAGAAGACTTTCATGATGGATTGGCAAAGGAACCCAAACTTGAAGATACGATTCTCGAGCCCAAGGAGAAGGATACACCACAACCGGCCATCTGTACGGTCCCTATCTTAGCCAGCTACACCAACCTGCAAAAATTGAAGATCGAAGGGTTTCTCTAGCAATAGTCTATCATTGTCCTCGTCGACGCTGGGAGCACACATAACTTCATGAGCAGTAAAGTTGCTGCCCACTTAATGCTCCAAAAAGAAGATTATAATGGGTTTGAAAGCAAGGTAGCTAACAGCCAAAATCTGAAGTGCAATCGGAAGTGCCCCCGGGTTAAACTGATCCTACAGGAGCAAGACGTAGTTGCTAATTTTTTCCTCCTCTCTCTAGATGATTTTGATATAGTGCTTGACATTGATTGGTTGTCCACGATTGGAGACATTTTCTGAAATTTTTCAAAGCTAACCATGAAATTTTTCAGCAAAGGAAAACAAATGGATCTACGAGGGAGCCAAGCGACTACAACCACAGCGCAACACTTGGAGAGATTACCAAAAGAAGAATCCAACAGTTTCCCAATTCAAATTCAAGTGTTTCATGAGATTAAAAATAAGAACCATCTCCCACATCTTGCTGAAATTTTGGACGTCTCAATCAAACCGAGCCGACTACCTCCTCTGAAGCTGTCCGACCCCCCATGCTGAACTGGCCGAAACTTCTACCAACTTTTGCTCGGCCAAATTGTTTCTTATAACCTCAGAAGGTCGAAGATAAAAGGGTTGCCCAAGAGATGATAGAGATATGGATTGTTCGACTGTGCTTATTTCTCGCTACGACACATCTTTACATCCTTTTCCCCAGGGATAAGTTACTTCTGAAATATTACATCCTGCCGAACTCACCATGATTGCTGATGTAGCATTTCCAGATCTCAGGTGACTTCCATGACTTTTCCCATGATTGGACCATGATGCTTAAAGACTTCCTTAATGACGACCTCTGATCTACGGCCTAAGACTGTGAGAAAATTGAGCTCCTCCAGTAGCGAAATCAGAAAAGGGGAAGGATCATTTGCAGGACTCAATGAAACATGAACGTCATCCCTCTCACTATAAAGAAAGATACACCACCTTAGCCAAGTAGAACTATAGCCCTCACGACTATGATGTCGTCCACACCAAATTATGGCCAGATATTTATTATTAGGGCAGACACATCCAGAGTGGGGGTCAACTGGACAAAGAAGTGAAAATGGGCCCTAAAAAATCACCACTCCCACTCACCTCAAACTCGGATCAAGCTCACACCACCGGAGATTTTATCAGAGGGCAGCCCTTATTCCAAAAGAAGGTACGACCATTATTACAGAGCAACCACGTGGCAGCCCATGCAAGGAAGAAACTTCACCCTGACCAACGCCGGAGCAAAAGAAAGTTTCCTGAGAAAAATCAAGTTCCCCTTCATCTCCAACTCCACCAGTACGAAATTCAAGCCTCAAGAAAGTGGTCTCCGTATTTCTTTGGGCCTTTTAAAATTGGGGATCATATTGGGGCCCTAACCTGAAGATCAGATCCACACACTAGATCAAAATTACAGTTGATCCTCCAAGTATCACACCACAAATGGAAATTTAAAGAAGACGACTCAGCCCAAATCCATCCAACTAACACCCAAGCTGATGAGGAGGTCAAAGTTCAATTAACGATCGCATGAGAATCATATGAGCAGCTGAAGACCCGATTCCCAGAGTTCATGGACCCTCAGCCTTGAGGACAAGACTGATTTTAAGAGGGCGGGTTTGACAGGACTTCAGCAGGGTTGAGTCATAATCACCCTAGAAGTAATTAATAAGAACCTTGTGAGATTGTAATAAAACCTCACCTAGTCACTTCTATCATATAAAGAAGTATGGCTAGGGTTTATTTTGGAGCCTTAGGGCTTCCTGGCCGCTGCCCCCTTCACTGGGTTGGTCGGCTAGGGTTTCTAGCAGAGGGGCATGGCTTGTGCAGCCACTTAGGCTACCATCCCCTTTATTTATGCATGGTAGCTATACGAGAGGCAAAATGGGGAATTCACTTAGGAAGCACCCCCTAGGGCTAGGGTTTGGAGCCCTACATAAGCATGTAACCTCCACCTCTTTCCATCAAGCAAGATCAATCTACAATTCAGCCATATGATCGACTACTAGGAGGGAGGAACCCCTATAGCATTCTAAGGGTTGATCCCCCTTAAAGATCAAAATCTATAGAGCTCCATCTGGGTTCTATCAGGGTGCATCCTTGGTTTAAGGTCCGAATAAAGATAACATTTACGAGTAGTCATTAGCTTCTCAAATCACCCAGGCTACTATTCACTCTTCAGGTGCAATTTTAATTGATTTGTGGCATCGTCGTCTTGGTCATCCCTCATCCCTTATCTTACAAAAACTAATTTCTCATTATTCTCTTTCAACTATGAAAATCAATAGTATATTATTACTCATTGTGATGCTTGTCTTAGCAATAAAAGTTATAGACTATATTTTGGAACATCCTCCATATCCTATTCCATGCCATTTGAAATTATTTATACAGATGTTTGTGGCCCTACCCCAACCACTACTTTTGACAACTTCATATTTTATATCATTTTTTATAGATTATTTTACTAAATATACATGGCTATATCCTCTTAAACAAAAATCTAAAGTTTTAATGGTCTTTACTCTTTTTAAAAAATGGTCGAGAACTTCTTTCAGTCTACAATTAAAATAATTTACTCTAATAGCAGAGGTGAATATCAAGCCTTAACATCATAAATCTCAGCTTGTGGTATACAATACCTCAAGTCACCATCACATACTCTTCAACTAGTTGGCTTTGCCGAATGCAAACATCGACATATAGTTAAAACTGGTCATGTCCTCCTACATCAAGCCTCCATGCCACCAACCTTCCGGTAAGTAGTCTTTTAAACTACCATCTACCTCATTAACTGTATACTTACTCCAGTCCTTCAATTTCAGTTATAATTTATCTCATCAACTCCCAAACTTTGAAAAACTTAAAAGTATTTGGCTGTCTATGTTATCCATGGCTACGACCCTATGTCTCCCATAAGTTAACACCAAGATCTAAGCATTCATTTTCATATGATACGCTCTTGAACATAATGCTTATCGATGTTATGATTCCCAAACTCAAAAAGTCTTTATATCCTGTCATATCATTTTTGTGGAGTCTACCTTTCCCTTCCAACAATATGGGACTCCAACCATGAAAGCCACTCCAACAAGCATCACTGGAATTTTCCTTCGACCCCATCAAATGAACCTTTCACCACACCATCCAGTTTGTTATCTATGCGCGTCTCGATAGCCTCCAACTTGGCATCGATCAAATCCTCTGATTCCATGGCGTATGTCTCCAGATTTGAGATATTATGATCCTTCTTCAGTTAACGGGTTAAGGGCATAGGTCGGTAGAGTAATTGGTGGCCGTGGAAGATAAGGATCAAAGGTAGAGGGTTGCAGTTTGGGATTGGTCGGCAGCTATTTGGGGTGCTATTAGGGCTATGATTTGGGTCTATTGTAGAGGTTGTATAGGGGCTACGATGGTAGTGACTTAAGGTTAGAGAGATAGCTTAAGGTTGTTGTTGATAACAGCAATGAGTTTGGTAAGGATCAGGTGTGGTTGCAGCAAAGACACCGAAAGGTAGTGCTACATAATTATGCATTGATAGGCTGTTGTCAGAGGTGTAATTGATGCTATGGTTTGAGGCTGCTATGGAGGCTATAAGGGGGGTTTGGTGGTAGTGGTTTAAAGATAGGAAGATGGGTTACGATTGCTATGGGTGGTGGTAGGGATTGGTGGCCAAAAGAGAGATAGGTCAATGTTGCAGTTTAGGGATGATAGCTTACGGTTTAGGTTGTTGGTGTTGTGGTTTATGGGTGTGGTGGAGGCTAGAAAGGGTTTTAATGGCAATGGTTTGAGGTTGGGAAGGAAGGTTTAGGGTTGCTGTTGGGGCAACAACCGGTTTGGTGTGGCTACGATAAGAAGTGCCAAAAGATGTTGCTGCATAATTCTTCGTTGAGAATAGTAGTTTTATGATAAAGGATTCTAGTAGTATATGAATGATTTCAACAGCAAGAAACCAATGAGGATGACAATAGATAGATGAGAATAGTGAAAGTAATATGGCAGCAACAAATTGGATAGAGATCAGTTGTGTATGTAGCAAGAAACACCGAAAAGTATGGCAGCAGAATTTTTCATCAAAAGATAATGGTTTTATGACGAAAGTTCTAGCAATACTGTAGTAGTATTTTGAGGAATATGGCATCACAAAATCAACAAGGATAACATCAATATAGATGATAGCAAAATGGGGGCAAATATGGTAGCAAAATTGGATGCGACAGATGCAGTAGCAGAATTTTACGTTGAAGAACAATAATTTGATGAAATGTTTTCAGCAGTTACATCAAAGATTTAAAGGAGAACTCAATGAGAAATTGCCAATAAATAAAGCCAAGCTGATGCAAAATACAGAGAAGAATTTGATAGTTAATATTGGTAGAAAGATCGATGATATGGCAGCAAGTATGCGGTTGAAAATTGCATCAACGACGAAGATCATTGCAGCGATTTTTTTGCAGCAAGCACAATAAGATAAACATAGCAAATTTTGTAGCAAGATAAGGATGATGTGATGAATTGTAGCAAGGTAATATAGCTATTTTTTTATTTTTTGGATAGAAAATTACAGAAGGTATATACCAGAACTTGATGCAATTTTGGTGGAGGCTACAGATAATGTTTCTATGGCAGTGGTGATGACAGCGGAGTCGATGATGATAACAATAATTATGAGAATTGCTTGGAAGGTGGTGGATGGCTGTGGAAGGGTAGTAAGGCGCCAAGAATGCTACTTTGATATCAAGTGTTAGAACCATACCGGATTCTAAGTTTAGGTTGACCTCTATAGGGGATCAGCCCTCATTGGAACTCTATAGAGGTTCCTCCCTGCTTGGTAGTCGATCATAATAGCTGGAAAAGATGTATTGATTGCTTGAAAAAATAGTGGTGGCCACATGCTTTATATAGGGCCTCAAAAGCCTAATTCATAATAGGACTCCTACTCTAAGTAAACTAATACTCCAACTCATAATCAAACTCCTACTCTAAGTGAAACACTCCCATATCAAACCCTAGCCGCCTCCTCTCAGCCCTAGTTGACTTCTCATCATCAAGGTCAGCAGCCAATTGGGTTGATTACAAGCTTGACTTGGTTGACTCCGACCTGAATCCAACTCCGACTCCTAACCAAACTCTAGTTCAACCGAATCCTAACCCTACTAGGATTTGGGCTGATTTATTACAATGACTCAAATCTCCTTCTAGCGACCTAATGTTAGGTCTGGTTGGCCAATAAGCCCCAATCTATAGACTCGACTCAATCGACTGGGACTCGACTCAACTGGGGTCCCAATAGTGTTCCACTCGTGCATGAAACACATTGTCATAGATTTTTATTTCATCAGAGATCAAATTGTCCAACATCAATTGTGTTTTTCACATACACACTACCAATCAATTAGCAGACTCTCTCACAAAGTCGCTCGCCCGAAAAATATTTTCATTACATTGTTCCAAGACCGATGTCCTTGATAGGAGCTTAATCTTACAAGGGCATGATAGAAGATATGGATAGAGATCTCTAGAAGATACAGACATAAGATGTGATCTCATGATGTGATCTCCAACCACCTGAAGATTTAGATGATGATTTTACCTAATATTGATAGATCCACTAACCTATATAAATAGAGGTTATGTCAATGGAGCATTCAATCTTTTCTTCTCAAATTTTAATCTATAGTAAGAACCTTCAAATAACATAATAGCATCAAGAATATACCAACTTAGATCCTCTATATAAACTCAAATCAAACCTTAGTTGAATCTGAAACATAACGAGGTGAGAAAACAAGACGTAAGAGGTAGAGTGATTAGGTGATCTTTTTACGATGTTGAAATATAACTATTGAACAGTTTGAAACAAAATGTATTATGAGTCCGAATATTATTAAAAATATTTTATTTTGATTTGGTGAAAACATGACAAATAACATTGACATTTTGTGACTCTCAACTCCATATCTTCATGTCTGATTGAGCTCGGATTATTCCCACGTTAGTGTAAGTATCATATATAGGAAGGATTACATTAAAAAATAATCCATTCAAAACAAATTTAAACATAAACGCCCAAACAGATATCTTTGCCTAGAGAAAAGGAAAATGGTGTTTCTCATATTAAACAAAAAAAGGGTTAAAAAAAAAGAGGGAGATGCTGTATGCAGGTTTTATATCCATACACGGGCCCTTATGGGACTTTGACCACCTTTTATGGGATTTTGTGGGATATATGTTGGATTAAAAGAATTCTATCCAATGATAAATAAAATCTATAGCTTGTATTAGAAAAGATGATGCAGGCAATCTAAATAATAATAATTAATTTTGTTAAAATAACTTATATAGAGGTTCCTTCCTTCTAGGCTCGGCACAAAGCTAAATAAAAGTTGACAATTGCTTGATAAAAAGATATAGAGGCTACATGTTTATATAGGACTCCAAACCTTAGCCCTATGAGGTGCTTGCCTAACTAAAATTATTCTTTTGCCCCTTCTATAGTCTACATGTCTTAGAGAGAACAAGTGGCGGTTAGGTTGGCTCTATATAACTAACCCTAATAGGGGGAAACTCTGGCCGACCAGCCAAGTAAGGGAGGCGGTAGCCACTAAGCCCTAAGGCCCCAATCTAAACCCTAACCACACTTCTTTATAGCATAGAAGTGGCTAGGTGGGGTTTTATTACAATCTCATAGGGTTTTATTTAACTACTTCTATGGTGATTAGGACACAACCCTACTGGAGTCCTATCAAACCCGCCCTCTTAAAATTAGTCTTGTCCTTAAGGCTGAGGTTCCATGAACTCGGAAAATCGGGTCTTCAGCTCCTCATATGATTCTCATGCTATCATCAACTGAACTTTGGCCTCCTCATCAGTTGGGGTGTTAGTTGGAAGGATTTAGGCTGAGTTGTCTTCTTTAAAATTTCATTTGAGATGAGATACCTGGCGAATGAATTGTAATCTTGATCTGGTGCGCGGATCTGATCTCCAGGTTATGGCCCTAATGTGATCCCTAATTTTGCAAGGCCAAAAGAGATAGGAAGACCACTTCCTTAAGGCTCAAGTTTCTTACTGATCGGGCTAGAGGTATAGGAAAACTTGATCTTCAATTTTTCATCCATTCTATAGTTTGTCGGGAGGCCATTTCTTCTTTGCATGTGTTGCCATGTGGTCAGTCTTTAGTAATAGCCAATCTTTCTTCTTAATGAGAGGGATGATGTTTTATTGAGATCTACGAATGATCATTCTCTTATTCTGATTTCGCCATTAGAGGGGCTCAATTTTCTCGTGGTCTTGGGCTGTAGATCGGAGGTCATCAACAAGGAAGTCTTTAAGTATCATGGTCCGATCTTGAGGAAAGTCATAAAAGTCTCCTGAGATCTGGAAGTGCTGAATCAGCAACCATGGTGAGTTCGACTGAATGTAACACTTCAAAAGTAACTTATCCCTGGTGAAAAGAATGTAGGGATATGTCGTAGTGGGAAATAAGTATGGCCGGACAATCCATGTCCCTATCATCTCTTGGGCGGTCCTGTTAGCTTCAATCTTTTGAGGTTGTAGGAAGCAATATGATCGAGCATCAGCTGGTAAAAGTTTTGGCCACTTCAGTATAAGGGTTTGGCCAGCTTCAGAGGAGGTAGTTGGCTCGGTTGGGTAGAGACGCCCAAAAATTCAGCAAACTGTAGGAGGAGTTTTTTTTTATCTTCAATCTCATGAAACTTTTGAATTTGAATTGGGAAACAAATGGATTCTTCTTTTGGTACCCCTTCCAAGTTTGGTGTTGTGATTGTAGTCGCTGGGCTCCCTCGTAGGACCACCTATCTTTCTTTGCTAAAAAATTTTATGGTTAGCCTCGAAAAATTTCAGAAAACATTTCTAATTGTGGACAACGAATCAATGCCAAGCACTATATCAAAATCATCAAGAGAGAGGAGGAAAAAATTAGCAACTATATCTTGCTCCTATAGGCTCAGTTTAACCCGTGGGCACTTTCGGTTGTACTTTAGAATTTGGTCGTTAGCTACCTTGACTTCGAACCCATTGTAATATTCTTTTTCGGAGCATTTAGTGGCAACAACCTTACTGCTCATGAAGTTGTGTGCTCTCAACATCGACGAGGACGATGACGGACTACTGCTCGAGAAACCCTTTGATCTTTAATTTTTGCAGGTTGATGTAGCCGGCTAAGGTAGGGACCATACAGGTGGCCGGTTGTGGTGTATCATTCTCCTTGGGCTCGAGAATCGTATCTTCAAGTTTGGGTTCTTTTGTCGATCCATCATGAAATTCTTCTCTTATTAGTTTCTCCGGTTGAGGAGATCGGCTGATAGTAGGGGGAGGTGAAAGCTTTGGTGCCACTAGTCGAGGAGTGACCCTAGTCCTCTAGGCTTCATAATTCAACTGCTCCTCTTGATGTCGTGTGAAGGAGATGGCTGCCTTAAGTGTGTATGGTTGTCACAATTTAACTTCTTCACGAATCTCCGGCTTCAAGCCTTCAATAAAAGTCCTTAATATCTACTTTTCAGATCAATCATAAGTTTAATTAGATAACCTTTCAAACCTAGTTTGGTACTCTTGGATGGTAGAGGTTTGACGGATCTTTGTTAGTTCTTCATCACGGTTCTCGCAATCAATTGGTGCTGAAGGCTTATATGTTGTTGGTTTGGATGTGGCTCTCATGCTTTGAGTATCTTAATTGAGGTGCCCTTCTTGAAGTTATGCAAAGGAGGTTGATGTCGTCGAGGTGTAGGGCTGCTGTGTCTTAACTTCGTTTCTTATCTCCGGTGGGTTCTTTTTGTAATCTGAATTTGCATCACGTTATGATCTTCTTGGGCTCGACGATCGACCCAACTAAACTCCTCGAAGAGAGCCCATAATTTAGCATCCATACGTGTCTCGAAAGCCTTCAATTTGGCTTTGAATAAGACCACTGACGTTGTGACGTAAGGATCTCCAACCTATTAAATAAACTGACTAAAGAGTGTAGCTGTAATTTTCAGGATGAAAGCAGCGACTTATCACGGACGATCGTCACTCAACCGCAACATCTTCGCTCCGTGAACCGTTCGTCGCTTTTTCTTGTTTGTACATATGTTTGGCAGCTTGTTTTGCCTTCAGTTTATGTGTTTTTACCTAAGAAATATGAGTGAAAGTAGTGTAGAAGGCTGCAGAATGATCGCTCACTGCGCGGAGCCGAAACAACCCTATTTTTGGGTCTTTTTCGTGTGCCATGGTAACCATTCTGAGCAGTGTGAAATGTCAGCCATTTCAGCACCTTGGAAACCCCCGGCTGGCACCAGGCTGGATGGGGTTCCGGGTATATGTCGGGCATAGGCGTTCATCAATAATTGAACTTGTTTTACGTCTGATACCTTAGGAATCATCGTTTGTGGACTTGCGACCATTCTTACAGCCCTCCAAAATCCTATTTTGCTCTCTTTCTCTCTTTTCTCTACTGCACTCAAGGTGTTCGACGAATTACTTGTATAGCTTTCTTCTTTGTGAGACGTCAGGACTTGTCCGTCGCTCGTTTCTAAACTAATCAACTTCTTCTTAGCAGGTCCTACGGGACCTTAAGAGGTTGTAAGAGGGCTGACCCTTTTCGGATAGATAACGCTTTGGGCGTTTCATGACTTAAGTCATTTCAGCTAAGTCTTCGGGAGTGCCGCTAGGGTGCCGCACGGCTTAGGCAAATTCAGCTAAGTCCGTGACAGTGTGGTATCAGAATAGGCAAGCAATTTGAACAAGCCAGAGAAGAAGATTCGTAAACTTGTCATGGTAAAACATCATGGTGAATCGAGCAAGATGGGGCAAGCTGGACCCTTGCTCCAAGTAGTCGCAGGTGGGCTGCAAGTGCAAACTCGCTCGTAAACTGTTGAAGTCGCTCATGAGGAGCGCGACAGTGAACAAGACGAGCGTGAATTTGGGTATTCTCCACGCGTGGAAGAGGCACCATCTGGTACGCCAACCGGGAAAAAGAGCCACAAGGAGAGACTTAAAATGGTGGAAACCCGCCTTGATGTTCTTGAAGCGAGCTTGGAGGAACTCTACCAAAGCCAGCGAATGCTACATGGGGTAGAGAGCTCGCTAGAAGAAGCTGAATCTCAGATCGGGAAAGTTGAATCCCTGATTGATCAACTTATAGAGGACACCAAAGATTATGTACAACATCTACACGAAGTTGTGGCAGAACTCACGGCTAAGGTGATGGTGTTAACAAGGACTCTTGATGTGGGAGGGAACAACACCCGCACTGCGCCACCACAAAACTTCAGGGCACCGGAGCCGCATTGCTATGGGGATGCTAAGGATGCCAAAGAGCTTGAAAATTTCTTGTTCAACATGGAACAGTATTTTCGTGCTACAAGGCTCGATTTTGAAGAGACCAAAGTTGCTATAGCAACAATGTATCTAAATGGGGATGCAAAACTTTGGTGGCGAACCCGTTGGGAAGAGATCCAGCAAGGCCGATGTTGAGTGGATACATGGGGAGACTTGAAGCGAGAGTTGAGAACTCAGTTCTTGCCCGAGAACACAGAGTTTGTCGCAAGAAGGAAACTGAGACAACTCCGCCAAAGTACAACAATCCAAGACTATGTGAAATAATTTTCAGCACTGATGCTGGATATACAAGACATGTCTAAAAAAGACAAGCTATTCAGCTTCCTCGATGGCTTGAAGTCATGGACATAACAAGAACTACATCAGAGGAATGTCACCGACGTAGTCGGGGTGATTGCAGCCGCGGAAAGGCTAACTGACTTTGTTTCTTTAGAGGATTCGAGAAAGAAGAAATAATCTTCGGGAAATCACCCAACTAAATACTCTCGAGCGAAGCTGTCTGGGGGCGAACATAAGAAGAAGAATTCCCACAAGGGACCATGCTCAAAAGGTAAAGTCCCAAAGTCTGGTGGATGCTTCTTGTGCGGAAGACCGCACATGGTGAGAGAGTGCCCATAAAAGCAGGCATTCAATGCTTTAACTGCATCGATTCAGCCCCGTAAGTCACACAAAGGTAAAGCTATCGCCCTTAGTTCGAGCAGTTCTGAATCTAGTAGCAATAGTGAGGCATCGCAAGGACCCAAGATGGGAGCAATGCGTTTGTTGAATGCATTGCAGGGTCAAGTGGGGGAGAATATAAAAGCAAAGCCACCGAAGGTAGGAAGCATCGAGTTGATGTATGTGGACATCAAGCTTAATGGCCGAACAACCCGTGCAATGGTGGACACGGGCGTTACCCACAATTTTATTACCGATCGTGAAGCTAAGCGACATGGATTAATCTTGGACAAGAGCCCAAGTCATATGAAGGCTGTGAACTCGGAGGCCAAGCGGATCTCCTTACGAGCAAAGGGGGTCCCCATCAAGATCGGGACATGGAGCGGGAGCACAAACTTGATGGCGGTGCCATTGGACGACTTCCAAGTGATTCTCGGAATGGAGTTTATGCACGCAACGAAGTTGGTGCTAATGCCATTCCTGAACTTCCTATGTCTAATGGGAGGCAACAATCCCTGCGTAGTTCCAGTTTCTCGAGGAGGAACCAATGACCTACAACAAATATCAGCTTGATAATTGAAGAAAGGGGTATGAAAAGGTGAATCAACCTTTGTAGCTGCTATGAAGCTAGAGACACTTGACAGGGAGGCCATTCATGAACCTGTTGTTGTGGCGAACATCCTGAAGGAGTTCTCAGATGTGATCCCAACGGAGTTGTCGAGAACTCTACCACCACGCAGAGGCGTGGATCATCGGATTGAGCTGGTGCCAGGAGTTAAGTCTCCAGCGAGACCACTATACCGCATGGCCCCTCCAAAGTTGGCAGAACTGAGGAAGCAGTTAGATGAACTACTAAGCGGTGGTCTCATCCGTAGTTTAAAAGTACCTTTCGGAGCTCTAGTCCTCTTCCAGAAGAAACAAGATGGGAGCCTCCGATTATGCATTGATTATCGAGCCCTCAACAAGATGACGGTGAAGAACACATACCCTATCCCGCTCATCACAGACTTGTTCGATCAATTGGGCAAGGCAAAGTACTTCTCCAAACTCGACCTTCGATCGAGGTATTGGCAGGTGCGTATTGCAGAAGGTGATGAGGCGAAGACTACTTGCGTGACCAGGTATGGAGTATTCGAGTTCTTGGTGATGCCTTTCGGCTTAACCAATGCTCCGGCCACATTCTACACTCTAATGAACCAACTGTTCAAGGAGTATCTGGATAAGTTTATGGTCATCTACTTAGACGATATCGTCGTTTATAGCCAAACACTCGAGGAGCATGTTAGACACCTCCAAACAATTTTTAAAGTTCTCAGGGAGAACACCTTGTTCGTGAAGAGGGAAAAGTACAACTTCGCGCAAACGGAGATTTTATTCTTGGGGCATCGAATCAGCAATGGTTCCATTCGAATGGACAAGTCTACGATTGAAGTTGTGGCGGACTAGCGAACACCAAAGAAGGTGACAGAGTTAAGATCCTTCTTGGGGTTCGTCAACTATTATCAGTGCTTCGTAGCTGGATATTCGAAGCGCGCAGCTCCGTTGATGGAGTTGCTAAAGAAGGAGCAGACCTGGAGATGGTCAGACAAATATGAGGAGGCATTTCAAGACCTAAAAACTACTGTGTTGGAGGAACCTGTACTCAGATTATCAGACTATGGAAAGTCTTTTGAAGTCCATACAGATGCTTCTGACTTTGCTATTGGGGGAGTTCTTATGCAATAGGGTCATGCAGTGGCCTATGAGAGTCGCAAGCTCAATAAGATCGAGTGGCGATATCCTGTGCATGAGAAGGAGATGACAATAGTGATCCACTGTCTACGAGTGTGGCGACACTACCTTCTGGGAGCACCATTTGTGCTAAGGACAGATAATATCGCATTGAGTTACTTCCAAACTCAAAAGAAACTCTCCCCAAAGCAAGCACGATGGCAGGACTTCTTGGTTGAGTTCGACATGGTAATGGAGTATAGGCCCGGAAAAGCCAATGTCATGGCCGATGCATTGAGACGGAAAGTGGAGCTAGTGAATGCTATACAATTGGAGAGCGGAGGCCAAGCAAGTCAATTGCACTCCTTCTTCCTTTCCAGGATCAGGGATGGACTGTACCAAGATCCTCAGGCAGTAACTCTGATGCAACTCATCAAAGAGGGCAAGGCACGACAATTTTGGGTCCAGGAGGGACTCATCTATACCAAGGGGAACAGAGTTTATGTTCCGCGAGCGGATAACTTGAGGCGTGAACTATTGAAAGAGTATCACGATTCCCTTTGGGCTGGACATCCGAGTATCCACCGAACAATGGCTCTCGTGGAGAGGGCCTTCTATTGGCCGAAGATGGGGACAGATGTGGAGGAATATGTTCGAACATGCCTTACTTGTCAATAGGATAAGGTAGAGCAGCAGAAGCCAGTGGGACTTTTGGAGCTGCTGCCCGTACCAAAGAGGCCATGGGAGAGCATATCCTTGGACTTCATATCAAGCTTGCCCGCAGTAGGGGGACTTGGATCAATACTCATGGTAGTTGATCGGTTTTCGAAGTATGCAACCTTCATTGCTGCACCCCTACATTGCTCAGCGGAGGAGGCGACTAAGTTGATGATGAAGAATGTGGTGAAGTATTAGGGAGTCCCACACAATATCATTAGTGATCGAGATTCTTGGTTCTTGGGACGATTTTGGACCGAGTTGTTCAAGTTGTTGGGATCTAAATTATACTTCTCCATAAGCCTCCACCCTCAAACGGATAGCCAAACAGAAAGAATTAACTCACTCTTAGAGCGATATCTTTGGCACTATGTAAGTGCCAACCAATGAGATTGGGTGAAGCTGTTGGACATAGCCCAATTTTTCTATAACTTGCAGCGGAGCTCTGCATCCAACAAGAGCCCCTTTGAGATTATTATGGGACAATATCCATCAACTCCTCATACCCTGGTTATTGGTTATACAGGGAGTAGCCCATCAGCCTATCACTTCGTAAAGGAATGGCATCGCAATACATATATTGCGCGGGCTTACTTGGATAAGGTGTTCAAAAAGATGAAGAAGTTGGCAGACTTGGGGAGGCGATCACAAGAGTTTGAAGTTGGTGACATGGTGTTGGTGAAGCTCCAACCAGCATCACTCAAGTTCTTTAAGCACAAAGTGCACAAAGGATTGGTACGCAAGTATGAAGGGTCTTTCCCAATCATCAGTAGGGTAGGCAATGTCTCATATAAGTTACAACTGTCAGCATGGTTCAGAATTCATAACGTCTTCCATGTGAGCAACTTAAAAGCCTACCACTCAGATCTGCAAGACGAGTCTCGAAATGTTCTAACTCAACTACCCCTCACCAGAGCCTCTTACGAGAAGCGAGCTGAAACTATTCTGGTAGATCGCAAGATAAAGCTACCCAATGGAGTATAGCAAATCTAGTACTTGGTGAAGTGGCAAAAGCTTCCTCGAACAGAAGCCCGTTGGGAGCCCGAAGACATCCTAAGACATAAAGAAGCTCGCGTCAAAGCCTACCAACAAGCGTCAATGAGGCAATCGACAGTTTAAGTGGGGGAGAATGTCACGGACGGTCGTCGCTCAACCGTAAGATCTTCGCTCCATGAACTGTTTGTCGCTTTTTCTTGTGAGTACATATGTTTGACAGCTTATTTTGCCTTGAGTTTATGTATTTTTACCTAAGAAATGTGAGCGAAAGTAGTGTAGAAGGCTGCAGAACGATCGATCACTACGCGGAGCCAAAACAGCCCTATTTTTGGGTCTTTTTTGTGTGCCACGGTAATCATTCTGAGCGGTGTGAAATGTCAGCCATTTCAGCACCTTAGAACCCCCCGGGTGGCACCGAGCTGGATGGGGTTCCGAGTATATGTCGGGCATAGGCATTCATCAATAATTGAACTTGTCTTGCGTCTGATACCTTAGGAACCATCGTTTGTGGACTTGCGATCATTCCTACAACCCTCCAAAGTCTTATTTTGCTCTCTTTCTCTCTTTTCTCTACTGCACTTAAGGTGTTTGACGAATTGCTTGTATAGCTTTTCGCTTTTCGAGACATCGGGACTTGTCCGTCGCTCGTTTCTAAACTAATTAACTTCTTCTTTGTAGGTCCTACGGGACCTTAAGAGGTTATAAGAGGGCTGACACTTTGCGGACAGATAATGCTTTAGGCGTTACATGACTTAGGTCATTTCAGCTAAGTCTTCGGGAGTGCCGCTAGGGTGCCGCACAGCTTAGGCAAATTCAGCCAAGTCTGTGATAGACTGGTAGCAATGTCGGGGCTACGGTGGTGAAGTCTTCAAGTGGAGGATGGTAGCCAAGGGTAGTAGTGATGGTGGAGGAAGAAGATGGCAACAACAATGTCGGCTGTGGTCCTTCGATGATTCTGCAATGTTGATGCTGCAATGTCATCAAGGCTGTGATTTTTTAGGTGGCTGATATCTGTCGAAAGATGGCAGCCAAGAGATCTGAGTTAGAAAGTAACAGTGATTATGGGGGAAGAAGAGGGCAGCAGCAACATTGGCTGCGGCTACGCTGCGACTTCGTGGCTGCAAGTGGCGTCGGTTGCAGCAAGGGTGCGACTGCAATATGAGGAAGATGGGTAGCGGTGTGCATGGTTGTTGCAGAGGAGTGGTATGGAGCGAGAGGTGGCTACTGTCATGTTCAATTTGTTGCTAGCCGCGATTAAGATAGTTGGCAGTAAACAATTGTTGCGGGTTGTGATGTAAATAGATTACAGTGAAAGATCGTTGCTGGTAGCTTTTTGCCACAAGGATCACTGCTAGCTGCGATGGCAGTGAGAGATCGCTATTGACAGCATTGTGTAGTAAAAGATGCATGCTGTGGTTGAAGGGATAAGGGAGATTGGGTGGCTGAAAGGTTGGTGGACCGAAGGCTATGGTTTTTTGGGGCTGGTTTTGTGACAGTTTTGGGTGCGATTAGGGGCTGCGGTTTTGTGGAGTTTTGGCTATGATTTGGTGTGGTTTTAGGGCTATGACAATAGTGGATAAAGGTTAGAAAAAGGGATTTTGGATCTAGGATAAATGGCAGCAAGGGTAGGTGGATCGATAAGGAAGGTTTGATGAAAAGGTAGGTGGATCGGTAAGGAAGGTTGGCTGTGGTTTAGGGCTGATTTGGGTGGCTGTTTGGGATCAGTTTAGGATGTGGTTTGGAAGGATTTTTGGTGAGGATGTTAGGTTTTGTAGATGAGAGAAAGAAAGTCCAAAATCCCACAAAAGATAGCACTAAAAATCGATGGAATTTGATGAAGAAAGCTGCTGCGATGTGCTATCTTACCGAATAGATTTTATATCAGAGAAACGATGAATTCTTGATGTAAATTCTAGAGAAAAATTTAAGAAAAATATGCAAAAACCCTAGGATCAGATGTGGTCAATATTAGGAAAAAGTTTGATAAAATTTTGGCAAAGTAATGGTAGGAAAATAGGGCAAAAGATGAAAGATAGATCCTTCATCATAAAATTCCAACACCACGTGATGACAACAAAAGGCACAATAAAACCAGTTCCAGAAGGAATTTTTTCAGAGATTAATCTTAGATGAAAGCTAATTTGATCTATGAAATTATGCAAAAATTTTAGCCAAAAAGGATGAACAAAAGTGAAGTTTCAAGAGGCCAAAAGACGGATGGTAGATTCTTCATCATAAAATTCTAGCACTGTGCGATGAAAAATTGCAGCACTATAATTCTAGTTTTAGAAAGAATTTTTCCCAGCAATTAATCTTAGATGAAAGCTAAGATGATCTATGAAATTGTGTAAAAGTTTCAGATAAAAAGAATAAACAAAAGTTTGGTTTCAAGAGGCCAACAAGTAAAAGACAGATTCTTCATTGTAAAATTTCAGCACTGCACGATGAAGAATTGCAGCACTATAAGTCTGGATCCAGAAAGAGTTTTTTCTAAAGATCAGTCTTAGATGAAAGCTAAGACGATCTATAAATTTGTGTAAAAGTTTCAACCAAAAAGAATGAACAAAATTCAGTCTCAAGAGGCCAATAGGTGGAAAGCAGATTCTTCATTGTAAAATTTTAGCACTGCACGATAAAGAATTGCAGCACTATAAGTCCAGATTCAGAAGGAATTTTTACAGAGATCAATCTTAGATGAAAGCTAAGATGATCTAAGAATTTATGAAAAGTTTCAGCCAAAAAGGACAATCAAAAGTTTAGGTTCAAGAAGCAACAATTGGCTAAAGTTTTTCTGCAGCGTTTCCCCTTCGTAACGATGATAATGTTTGTGACGGTAGAATTTTGCAGCAAGAAAACTTTGGAAAAAACTTCTCCTACATATAAGATAAAGGAAAAGTAGTAGCAAGAGGCATGGGTTTTGGAGTTTTTACCAGATCTATAATGTTGACGCAGAGGACGACAGCAGATTGATGGATCTACGGCTTGGTGGGCGATGGTGGATGAAGGTGACGTCAAAAGCAATTGTGAGAATTGCTTGGAAGATGGAGGCAATAGAGATGGCTACAGGGCAGCAGGAACATGACTCTGATACTAGATGATAGAACCCTAGAAGGAGCTCTATAGATTTTGACCCTTGAGGGAGATCAACCCTTGGAACGCTGTAGGGATTCCTCCCTTCTAGACTCGGCACAAGGCTGAATAAAAGTTGATAATTGCTTGATAAAAAGAGGTGGAGGCTACATGCTTATATAAGGCTCCAAATCCTAGCCCTAGGGGGTACTTGCCTAACTAAAATTATCCTTTTGCTCCTTCTATAGCCTACCTTCCTTAGAGGGAATATGTGGCGGCTAGGTTGGCTTTATTGCCAACCCTAGCAGGGGGAAACACTGGCCGACCAGCTCAGTAAGGGAGGCGACGGCCATTAAGCCTTAAGGCCCCAATCTAAATCCTAACCACACTTCTTTATAGCATAAAAGTGGCTAGATGAGATTTTATTACAATCTCATAAAATTTTATTTGACTATTTCTAGGATGATTATGACTCAACTCTGCATAGTTTCATCATATTACTTCTTATAGAGTGTATACATAGTTTCATCACTTGAGAAAATTAACATGTAATATAGATATATAAACAACAATAATTACTTAAGTAAAAGATAGCTTTGAGAATATTTATATCATGTGTTTTTAGTCCTATCTATAAGTAGTTATTTTCTATTTATCAATTTTTTTATGGACTCTAAGAGTTATACCTGATGATAGGAGTGGCCCTAGCTCATACTCCTTAACCCACGTTACGTGTGGGAGAATATATTTTTTTATTTTTAACTATCTCTATAATATTAAATTTATTTTGATACTATAATATTATGTATCATAAATATAATAAAAAATTAACTCGGGCAATATATTCGCTTCTTGAGGGGTTAACTAATATGAACCATTGATAAGCAAAATATTTAACAGTAAAATAGTAATCTTGCATATTATCATATTAACCTACTTAATTCTTCTCACTTCATGCGATTAAACTCTGTTGCACTTAAACCACGAAATCTTCTTAAATCTTCTCACTTCATGCGATTAAACTCTGTTGCACTTATCCTCTTTCTAATCACGAGAGAACATTAAATAAAGACAGAAGACTCCAGACTTGCCGATGGTAATAACAATGTTGACCCATATTTTATAAACATTTCTCTCATATTTCAAAGACAAACTCCATATGATTTCATCACCTTTACTAACTGATTCGTACGAAACTTTGTTACATAAATCTCCACCAACAAAAACTCCTCTGTCATTGTTAAGAATTCAAAAATATAGATCATATCTCATTTATTAACTTAAGCTTTTAGTTAAATTGATATTCATAGAAAAAACTAAGATGATAACAAAGTAAATTATCTAATCCACATTTATAAAAAAATTCTCAATTAGTTTAACATTCACAGGTTTGATTGAGTCATTGGAAGTGTTATAAATAAAAATATATAATGATATGAACCAATTAGTTGATCATAAATCTGCTAAGGACCCTTTTGTTATTCATGAATGATCGATAACAAGAGCTAAAGCTAAAAGGATGAAAGAAACCATAACTTGTTCATTGTAAGACATTTGGAAGGAACAAACTGGTCGAGATTTGATCAAAGTTCTATGGATGCAAGAAGAGCAAAAGAAAATTAACATGATTCAAATAAGTCCATACCATGAAAAGAAAGTTCAGCGTTGAGAGAATTATGAAATTTAATCCATTTTTGAAGAATAAAGGTCATTCAGCTATGGTGGATCATATTTGGAATTGTGGGCAATTCTATTTTGAATTTTTCAAGGTAGAATTTATGAATGATCTATATTCATGAATTGGAAATATGAATATATTTATTTGGTTCATTCTCTTTGTACTTTGTCTTACTTTATACAAACAAGATTGACTCCCTTTGTAAAGAACAACCTAGAGAAATATAATCATCTTCCACCACCGATGAGTTTTTGTTTTAAGTTCTTGCATGAACTTTGGAATTTATCGAGTTTTTCTGCTTATGACGTTTAAAAACCTAAATATTTACTTTCTCTTTTAACTTATCAAACTTTTTTAGTTTGTGCATTTAGGGGAATCAAAGTGTTGTTCTAAACTTTTATCATTTTTTTCTTTGATAAAGTTATTAGAATAGTTCCTCTTACTTCAATCTTGAACGATCCATCTTGTTGCAATTTGTTAGAGGGTGTCAACTTGCATTTCATATGTATCATAGCTCTTTAGTTATTGGGGTGTATGGTTGCTGAGTTGATGATTTTCACCATTTGGTATCAGAGCTCGGCTCAAGTTTGAGGTTTGCATATCTATTTATTTGCTATCTTTTAGCTTTTCCTTTTCTCTTAAACAACATAGCTATAATTGTTGTTTTTCCTTCATTGTTCCTTCATTGTTCTACTCTTATTCTTCTTCTTTGTTTATCCATAATTTGTAGTATAAAAAAGAAAAGGAAAGAAAAAAAAGAAAAAAATCAGAAATAAAAAAGAAGAAGAGAGAAAAGCAAAGGATAAAAGAAAAAAAAGGAGAGAAAATCAAATAAAAGGTAAAAAAAGAAGGAAAGACCAGAATTATGGATTCAAGAAATTCTTGCAAATTACAGAATTCAATCTTGTTCATTTAATTCTTGTTCTATTTGGAAATCTCTCTTCATTCCAGAATTTTTTTTTTTCTTCTTTTAATTTGATATTTCAATTCTAATTCTTGAATGATCAAAGTATAATACGTACGCCTTTAAATTGGCCTCTTTTTTTTCTGCTTTTATACCTACCCAATTTCACTATCCTTGAATTGTCATAATTTGAATTATTTGATTAGGTACCTTAGTTCATCTAAGAACCCAAAGAATAAAATAAGAGAGGTAAAAGGCAAGAGTGATGAGGTCAATATCGAGAAAAGCCAAATCTTGAGTGAGATACTTGAGAGACTATCGGTAACGTTGTTCTAATTTTATTTTTCAGGTTTTAACATGTCTAAAGAAAAAGAAACGAGTTCTACATTAAATAATCTTTTGGTTTAAGCAATGCAACAATAATTTAAACGTATGTTCAAAATAATAGAGAATGTAAGAGATCATCTAGAAAGGCATGATGATACAATTAATATATTACAAGGAGGATCTCGGTGTGGAAGACAACCAACCTTTGTCAATGATGAATATGATGGAGTAGAAGACATGGATGATGACCAAGTTACTCTAATTGCTCAAGAAGTTAATCCTATGAGACAAACTAGGAGAGGACGTTTTGATGGTGCGGATAGAAACATTGGCAACATCAAAATGAAAATTCCTTCTTTTCAAGGGAATAATAATCCAGATGCCTATTTAGAGTGGGAACGAAAAGTGGAGTTGATCTTTGAATGTCATAACTACTCCAAAGAAAAAAAGATAAAATTAGCTACTGTTGAATTTTGTGATTATGCTATTATTTGGTATAATCAATTGTGTAAAGACAGGTGAAGAAATGGTAAAAGAACCATGGAGACTTGGTTGGAGATGAAGAGATTTGTCCCTAGCTATTACTATATGGATTTGCATCAACGACTATAAACTTTGACACAAGGTTCCATGAGATTTGAGGAATATCACAAGGAGATGGAGATAACTATGATAAGGGCTAATGTGGAGGAAGACCGTGAGGCCACCATGGCTCAATTCTTGAGTGGATTAAACAAGAACATTGATAATCTTGTGGAGTTGCAACACTATGTGGAGATTGAGGACATGATAAATATGGCCATGAAGATTGAGAGACAACTAAAAAAAAAGGCTCAAGGTATGATTCAAAATCTTATTCAATTTCTGATTCTTCTTTGAAATCGAATTAGAGTAGAAAGATGATAAACCATTGTTAAGATGAAAATTGGTGAAACTAAAGGTAAAAATGAATTATGCAATAAGGGTAATGGTGAGAATCAAACTAGAGGCATTAAGTGTTTTAAGTGCCTTGGGCATGGACATGTGGCACGTGAATATCGTAATAAGAGAGTTATGATCATAAAGAAGAGGATTGTGGAATCTGAAAGTGAGAGAGAGGATGATGATAACCCTCCATCATTAGAGGATGCTAGTGATATAGAGTATACTAAAGGTGAAATTTTAGTTGTTCAACGCATACTTAGTTTGTAAAATAAAAGTGATGAACATGGTAAACAACGTGAGAATTTATTTCACACTCATTGTTTGATTGCTAACAAGTTGTGTAACATAATTGTTTGGAAGTTGTACAAATGTGAGAAGTACCTTGCTCGTGGAAAAACTGAAATTACCTACTATCAAACATCCAAAACCTTACAAGTTACAATGGTTGAATGACACTGGTGTGGTGAAGGTAAATCGACGAGTATTAGTTTCTTTCTCAATTGGTAGATATAAGGATGAAGTTTGGTGTGATGTGGTACCTATGTATGTTGGTCACTTATTGTTGGGGAAACCATGACAATATGATTGAAGGGTAACACATGATGGGTTCAAGAATCGTTATTCATTAATCATGGATGGACAAAAATATCAACTTGGACCTTTGCCTCCAAAGACCTTTTTTAAAGACCAGATGTGCATAAAACAAAAGTATGAGGAGCTTGAATCTTCATTAACCAAAACTTTGGGGAGAGAGCAAGAAAGAGAGAAAAAATAAAAATGTGAGTTGAGTAGTAAAAATAAGAGTGTTGGGAAACACAAGGGGAGAGAAAACAATGAAGACATGAGCGAAAGAACAATGAGTGCTTATGCTAAAACAAGTGATGTAAACAAAGCCTTAACCATGAGGCAGCCTATACTTGTACTTATGTACAATGACATTTTGATTGTGTCTAATGAAATTAATAAAAATTTACCTAGTGTTATTGTTGATCTTTTGCAGAAAAATAAGGATCTCTTTCCCGAAGAAGTTTCAAATGGTTTGCCACTAATTAGAGGAATTGAGCATCAAATAGATTTTATTATGGGTGCAAGCATACCAAACAAGCCAGCATATAGATGCAACCCCGAAGAAACCAAAGAAATCCAAAAGCAAGTAAATAAGCTTATGAAAAAGGGTTATGTGCAAGAACATGAGTCCATGTGTAGTTCCTGTTTTGTTGGTGCCAAAAAAGGATGGATCTTGGAGAATGTGTGATGATTGCGGAGTCATCAACAAAATCACGGTAAAGTATCGATATCCTATTCCTAGGTTAGATGACATGTTGGATGAATTATATGATTCTTGTGTGTTTTCAAAAATTGATTTGAAATCTGGATATCATCAAATAAGAATGCATGAGGGTGATGAATGGAAAACTGCTTTCAAAACTAAATATGGTTTATATGAATGGTTGGTGATGCCTTTTAGCCTAACTAACACATATAGTACTTTCATGAGATTGATGAACCATGTTTTGTATTCTTATGTTGAAAAGTTTGTCATCATTTATTTCGATGATATACTTGTGCATAGCAAAAGTTTGGATGACATGTAACACATTTAAAAGCTATTTTTGATGTGCTTAAGAAAGAAAAGTTATATGCTAATCTAAAGAAATGCACTTTATGCACTAATAAAATTATTTTTCTTGGTTATATTGTTAATGATAAAAGAATACATGTTGATCAAGAAAATATGAAAATAATTAGGGAATGACCAAAACCCACTAGTGTTAGTAACGTTAGAAGTTTTCATGGTCTTGCTAGCTTTTATAGAAGATTCATTAAGGATTTTTCTACAATTGCTGCATCATTAACTGAATGCATCAAAAAGAATATGGGATTTAGGTGGAGTAAAGAACAAGATGATGCTTTTAATTTGCTTAAACATAAACTTAGTTCAACACCTTTACTTGCTTTACCTAACTTTGCTAAAACTTTTGATATCGAGTATGATGCGAGTGGGATAGCTATTGGAGGATCTTAATGCAAGAATGCAGACCCATTACGTTCTTTAGTGAGAAGCTAGGTTGAGCAAGTCTTAACTACCCGACATATGACAAGGAATTTTACGCTTTGATAAGAGTGTTGGAGACATGGTATAAGGAATTCATTATACATACCGATCATGAGTCCTTAAAATATCTCAAAGGACAAGGAAAGCTAAGTCGTAGGCATGCAAAATGGGTAGAGTTTATTGAATCATTTCCATACATCATCAAGTATAAACAAGGTAAGAAAAATGTAGTTGTCGATTCTCTTTCTAGGAGGTATGCTCTAATTTCTAAACTTGATGTAAAATTATTGGGTTTTGAGTACAGTAAGGATTTATATAATTCTAACCATGATTTTGCTAATGGTTATGGGGCATGTGACAAAGGGAGTTTTGACAATATTTTCAAGCATGATGGTTTTCTTTTCAAAGAAAACAAGTTGGGTATTCTTCAATGTTCAATGAGAGAATTGCTTATGAGAGAGGCACATAGTGGAGGTTTAATGGGGCATTTTGGGATCAGAAAAACTTTAGATGTTTAAATGATCTTTTTTTTTTTTGCCACACATGAAAAGAGATGTTGAGAGATTGTGTGATAAATGCATTACTTGTAAAGAAGCTAAATCTAAAGTAATGTCTCATGGATTGTATACTCCTCTTCCTATACCTAGTGAGCCTTGGGTTGATATATCCATGGATTTTGTTTTGGGTTTACCTAGGTCAAAAGGAGGGAGAGATTCTATTTTTATTGTTGTTGACAGGTTTAGCAAGATGACATATTTCATTCCTTGCCACAAAACAGATGATGCAACACATATTGCAGAGTTGTTCTTCAAAGAAATTGTGAGATTACATAAAATTCCAAGGATAATTGTAAGTGATAGAGATGTCAAATTCCTTAGTCACTTTTAGAAAATAATTAAGAGCAAGTTGGGTACAAGGCTATTTTATTCAACCACTTGTCATCCACAAACAGATGGACAAATAAAGGTACTAAATAGAACTTTATCAATGCTTTTGAGGGTCATAATTCAAAGAAATTCAAAGAATTAGGATAAATGTTTGCCACATGTCGAGTTTACTTATAATAGAAGTGTGCATGCTACAACAAACCATTCCCCATTTGAAGTTATGTATGGGTTCAATCCATTAACTCCTATGGATTTTCTATTGTTACCTTTTGGAAAAGTCTAATTTGGATGGTAAGCAAAAAGCTAATTTTGTCGAAGCATTGCATGAAAGAGTCCGGAAACAAATTGAAAAGAGACTCTACAATATGAGAAACAACATAACAAAAGCTGAAAATAAGTAGTATTTGAACCCGGTGATTGGGTTTGGCTACACTTGAGGAAGGAAAGATTTCCTAGCCAAGGGAAGTCCAAACTAATGCCAAGAGGAGATAGTCCATTTAGAGTCCTTTTAAAGAATCAATGACAATGCATACAAGCTAGAACTACCAGGCGAGTATGATAATATTAGTGTAACATTCAATATTTCTGATTTATCTTTGTTTGATGTAGGCAATGAAGGCACTGATTCGACGATGAATCCTTTTGAGGAAAGGAGGAATGATATGAAATAATTAGTTGATCATAAATATGCCAAGTACCCTTTTGTTATTCATGAAGGACCGATAACAAGAGCTAAAGCTAAAAGGATGAAAGAAGCCATAACTTATTCATTGGAAGGAATTTGGAAGGAACAAGCTGTTCGAGATTTGATCAAAGTTCTATGGATACAAGAAGAGCCAAAAAAGGTCAACATGATTCAGATAAGTCCATACCATGAAGAGAAAGTTCAGCCTCGAGGGGAATTATAAAATTTAATCCATTTTTTGAAGAATAAAGGCTATTCAAATATGGTGGACCATATTTGAAATTGATAGGCAATTCTATTTTAAATTTTTCAAGGCAGAATTTATGAATAATCTACATTCATGAATTGGGAATATGAATGTATTAAATTGATTCATTCTCTTTGCACTTTGCCTTGCTCTATATAAATAAGGCTGACTCCCTTTGTAAAGAATAACTTAGAAAAATATAATCATCTTCCAACACCAGAGAGTGTTTTGTTTTAAGTTCTTGCATGAACTTTGAAACTTATCGATCTTTTCTACTTGTGGCGTTCAAAAATCCTAAATATTTATTTTCCTTTTTAACTTACCAAATTTTTTAGTTTATGGCGTTTAAGGGAATCAAAGTGTTCTAATCTTTTATATTTTTTATTTAATAAAATGATTAGAATAGTTCCTCTTACTTCAATCTTAAATGATTCTTGAATGATTCTTGTTGCAATTTGTTGGAGGGTGTCAATTTGCATTATATATGTATCGTAGCTCTTTAGTTATTGGGGTGTATGGTTGCTGAGTTGATGATTTCCATAATATATAACTTAAATTCCTAGTTGCAATCAGATAAATATAAATTTTGATACATAGAGTTGTTTAGAGAAATATAAATATGATTTGAATATGTATGATAATAATTTCTCCACTCCAAGAAATTCATAAAAAAATAAAATTATTGAGAGAAAGAACATTAACTTACAGGAGATGATAAGAACCATTCTTAATGAATCTACCAAAATACTTTTCACCTGAAGCCAATAACACGACATGCTATATCAATATGGTGGATTCTTATAAAACCTTAGTTACCTAAAACTCTCTATAAATTATGGAACAATAAAAGACTTAGCATTTCATATTTTAGTGTGTTTGGATGTAAATATTTTATTTTAAATGAAAAAAGTATCTTAGAAAAATTTGATGCAAAATCGGATGAAAGTATTTTTCTGAACATTCCTTTATTTCTAAAGCTTATCTAGTTTTCAATAAGAGAATCTCAATTATTGAGGAATATATCTATGTTGGTTTTAATAAAAAATTTAAAGTTAAAAAACTAATTTTGATGACGATCTTGAATTTGATAAATTGAATTTGAATGAGAATTATCTTCCCCAAAGCAACTTGGATATATCTACTTCCAAAGAAACCTTATCTAAGGAATGGAAGTATGTAGATGTACATCCTAATGAGCTAATTATTAGAGATATATCAAAAGGTATTCAAACTCATTCTTCATTTAAAAATATTTATGCAAATGCTATCTTTTTATCTCAAATTTAGCCTAAATACATTGATGATACTCTCAAAGACAACTCATAGGTCTCGACAATATATGAAGAGTTAAATCAATTTAAAGGAAATAAATTTTAGATACTTGTTCTTAGACCTAGTGATTATCTTGTGATCGACATTAAATGAGTCTTTATGAATAAGCAAGATGAACAAGATGTTGTTGAATCTCAATTTTGATGATGAAATCGATTGATGATTTATGAACTAATATGCTTTAAAAATACGTAATACAAGAATAACCTCGATCATGGACTTGAATCATCCGAGGATAAATTATCAAAGTAGACGTTAGGCCGAAGTGTCATGTCAAAGATTGGACATCGAGGCAAAGGATTGGTCGACGTGCGGTAGGATGGACTTCATGCTATAAGTTCGAGCATCGGGTCGGAAGATATGCTAGAGGTTCGAACGAAGTACCAGATGATCAAATGACATGTCAGAATACTGGACAATGTGCTTCATGATTATAATTAAAGTGGTTATATCTTGATCATGGCCATTTATAATCAAATTAAGTTGGTATTATGTCAAAATCATGCCAACTTGATTTGGAGCTCATTGGGCCTAAACCAAGGTTGAACTGGGCATGGTGAAAGGCCAATTCGGTGACCTGGAGTTGACTAACCGAAAAGCATAGTTTATGTTTTTCTAGGCATTCAAGCGATGGTATTGCCACTTATCGATGGTGGTACCACCTAGTGATGGTGGTACTACCTAGACCAGTGATAGTACTGTCATAGCCTAGATTCCCGGGCTATGTTCGGTGGTAGTATTGCTCGGTGTCGATGGTATTGCCACTACCTCGAAAAATCAAGGATTTAAAAGTAACTCCAATTTTGAAGCTATTGGGAATCTATAAATACTCTACTCATTCTTCTTTGATAAAACATGAATAAGTGTGAAAAAAGGGTGAAAATAGAATTCTTAAGGTTAAAGTGTTGTAAACTCTTGAAAGTATTTGAGTCTCTTTCTCGAGTTTAGTGGTTATTCTGAGGAGGTGTGAGGTCTTGTGTGAAAGAGTTTATAAAGATTCTCTCTTGAGCCTAGTAAAAGGAGAATGGTTGTAACAAGCGTAGTTGGTCTTCGCCCATTGGAAAGAAGATTGGTAATGAAAGCCGATGGCCTCAAGAGAAAAGGAATATGGAGTGGACGTAGGTTGGGACGATCAAACCACTGTAAATCAGTTTGCATCTTCTTTCTTATTTTTCCTTGTTGTTGATAATTGATTTACTTTACTCACTACTTCTATTCATACTTTCAAGTTAAACTTATTTTCAATTCATATTTTCATTTATCAAGAATTTAAAACCCTTAAACTAGAAACAACATTTATATCTTTTAGATTTTTTTTATCTTAATAGAAGTACATTTGAGATCTATCATCAAACATGAATATGTATAATACAATTATAATATTTATCTCACATGTCTAGACATCTTATTTGTAGTCAATAAATTATTACAATTCATGCATCAAATCTTTAATATGCATTGGCTTATAATAAAACGAGTCCTGTAGTATCTAAAAGGAACTCTTAATCATGAAATTTTTTTTTGGAAACACTCATCACTTCATCTTCATGCCTTCGACGATGTTGATTGGGCAGAGAATATTGATAATAGAATATCTACATCAATCTATATCATCTTCCTTAAAGTAAATTCAATCAGTCGGGGTTCTAAAAAATAAAAACAATCACAAGGTCCACCATTGAAGTTGAATAATAGTCATTGCCAATATTATTATAGAACTCAACTAGGTCACCAATCTGTTATAGAAACACTGTGCTAATGTTGGTGTCATCCACCTATGCACCAATCCATTGTTTCATTATACGTGAAACACTCGTTATCAACTTTTACTTCATTCGATATCAAGTTGTCAAACATCAATTACGTATTTCTCACGTATATATTATTGATCAACTAGTAGACTCCTACAAAGTTTTTTGTTCATAAAATATTTTAATTACATTGGTATAAAATTGACATCGTTGATAGAAGTTTAATATTACGAGAGTATAATAAAAGATCATAATTAAAGATATAGAAAAAGAAGATAATAATCTTAGATTTGAATAACTATTTTGATTGATCATCATAGAAGAAATCTCTCCTTCTAAACTTGTATAAATACTCAGGATCTCAATCAATAAAATTTTACCTCTTTCATATTATCTTAATTCTTTGAACTTTTTTCAGAACAGAAAAGGAAAACAACTTCTAAAAGTGATGAATTTCCAAACTTGTCTTCAAACAACTTCAAGCTTAATCCACCCTTCCTTTTAAAATTCTTTCTTACACTTCAGTTGATGTCCAGCAAAGTATGAATAAAAAAGTGACAATTAGATTTAAGAAAACCAAGATCTTCTTTGTTCAATGAACATGACCATTTAACATTTAGTGGGTTATCAAAGGTACGTTTGCTAACCTGCTGCTGACGTCATTGATAAGAAAAAAAAATTTCTGAACGACATTAAGAATAAATATCAAACTCAGACATCTTTTATAAGATACGAAGATATTTAAAAAAAAATGAAAGGCTTCTTATACAGCGTTAGCCAACATATTTTCCTATTTCTATTGTTCATCATGCAGAAGGGGTAATAGACATTTATTTTTTATATATTTACTTAGTGCATCATTATTGTCATTAAAGAAATGATAGATAGATAGTCCAACAACTGAAATAAGAGAGCCCAAAATAATGTCTGATCTTACACAAGGAGGACGTGCCCACCCCAACCACTCAAACAATCAAGTTCCAATAAAACTTGTGAGATTGTCACAAATAATTCTTCAGGCTCCTAGTCACAAGATTCAGAAAAGTTACAGACACATGGTTGAAGAAAAGAATGAAAATACTGTAGTCATTGACAAGTCAGGATAAAGAAGATGAACAAAAGAAGGAAAGGCATGGATGCAACCTATCTATGTTAGTTTCTTCTCTCATATAATGTTTTTAAAATCCATAAAAAAAATAATCTGATATTCCTTCTGCACATGAAACAAATAAAAAGTGTTTTGTTCCACTGTTTTACCGTGTTGTGAGGTGCATATTAAGAATATAGCATCAAAATTGATAACAAATTTTCACTTCTGGCAACCTGGTAGGCATGCTGTTCCCTAGCACTAACCTAATCGATAATGCAACTTGTTGATATGCTCAAAAAGTGGATCATTCTATATGCATAAGCATCCCCCGTTCGGGTTGTCTATACAGACACCAAAACCCATCTGCTGAAGTGATTTCTAAGAGCCAGTATCCTAATGGATCTAAATTGGGACACCCATAGGGCTAGGGCTTTCAGTAACACTTCATCTTTCAAGTCCATCTCTGGCAAACTTCCTCGGTTGAATGACGGATGTAGACAGGTAAACTGGTTCATCATCAAGAGGCATCTAACATCAAAATAATAAAGTTTCTTTATCGTCTCACTTACACCTTCCTAAGAAAAACGAAAAATAAAAATTCTATGTCTTGCATATTTCAGCAATGACCAAGTAGCTAAGCGAAGACTATTCAAGGTGGTGAATATGCATACTGTAAAATCTAGTATTTCAAAATAGTAAATTACCATGTCAGGCTTGTACATCGATTCACTGGCACCATCATAAAGGGATTCGGAGGCTGTACCAGATACCACAGAGTCTGTGGCTAGTTCTCTGCATATGAGAAAATAAACATGTGAATCCCAAAAGAAAATGTCATTATAAAGCTACATGCAATTAAGGAATTATTAGCGACCAAATTCTATGCAATGAACTAAGTGTAATCATTTGTTTAATTAATTTTTTTATTGATTACTATTAATATTTTTATTGATTATGATTTAAATATTTTAGTTTTTATTCGTTATGAATATAACGGTTATTATTAAAATTTTCCATTTATGATAATTAAAATTCTTAATTATGGTCCAAAAAATTTTGATCTTGAATTAATTCTTAAATGTTATGAATTGATGGTAATAAATATTCTTGATGAGAGAACGCCTATACAAATGTGTGTTTTGATCTCTTTGCTCACTCTCAAGTTGAAGGATTTCCTATATCATCTAAAGTGAGAATTCAGAGTCGAGAAGTACTACAATACATAAAGAAATCGTTATTGAAATCTTCAACAACAATGACTAGAGGTACGTAATTTAAGTTTCCACATTCATTTAATTATCTTTCTATTAAAGTAGTTTAGAAACATACTTTTTTATTTCAAATTTTTAATATTTGGTACCAGAGCAGAGATTAACCTCTGCCTTGATATGGCGAATATTTCATTTTAATGCCATTAAATATGGTTTGATTTCGATTTCTCTTTTGAAACTTTTGATGTATTTGGTATTGAAAATCATGAAGATATTATATTTTTTAAAATAAAAATATTCATTATTTACGATGCTCATATTCTATATGAATATTTTATTATTTTAATTCATACTTATGAGTCAAGATTCTATATTCAAAATGTCTAGTGATCCATATAATCTTAATTAATTAAGGATTAGCTATAGCATCTTTAATTAATTAAAATTATATATAAAGTTAAAATAAGGATCACATAAGGAATTAGACATAATCTTATGATCGATTATATTTAATATAATTATTATTATCCTACAAGATCTTTTATTATATTTATATAGTTAATCAGGATTAAATATCAAATTATTTTCATAATTTACCTACAAGGATTATGAATTAGTATATAATTTGATAGTTTTATCATAAAGATCATTTGAATCTTTTTAAATTAAAATTTTAGTCCATATATAATTTTTGTGTCATGAGATTCATTTTTAGTATATTTTACATTGGTAAAATGTACAATTTAGACTTTTAAGCCTACATAAGTATTTTAGGTTTTATGTAGTTTCTCAAACTGTCAATTTCTCTGATATCTGATGTGATATTCCTAAACTTAAGGGTGATAACTATAAGATATGGAAGGAGAGAATGCTCCTCCATTTATGATAGATGGATATTGATTATGCTATTGGAAGGACGAACCACATGCAGTCGTTAATACTAGCACTCCAACACTATATGAGCGATGGGAGCGATCCAATTGGCTCAGTGTGATGTTTATTAAGATTAAAATAATTATTAGTATACGTGGTTCTGTTGACCATCATAATAATGTCCGAGACTTGCTAAAGGCCTTTGACGAATAGTTCGTCACTTCGGATAAAGCACTAGCAAACACTCTAATAATAAAATTTTCATCTCTTAGACTCACCAACATAAAATGCATATAATGCAAATATGGGATATTACAGCTCAACCTAAGAAACTTTAGGTTGATATGTCAAAATCCTTCTTGGTGCACTACATTCTGAACACCCTTCCACATCAATATGGGCATTTTAAGATTTCATATAACACACATAAGGATGAATGGTCAATTTATAAATTAATGAACATGTGTATTCAAGAAGAAGAGAGACTAGTGATAAAGTTGAGTGAGAGTGTATTGGTGGTAACCACTCGTAAGAAGAATAAAACTGACAAAAATCAAGCCAATCAGCAAGAAAATGGTAGAATACCACTCTTAGCCGATATCAACAAAGAAGCAAAGTGTTTCTTCTATAAAAAGAAGGGACACATGAAGAAGGAAATGCATGAAATTCCAACAATGGCTTGAAAAGAAAGGTAGACCAACCTCGTTTGTTTGCTATGAATCTAATATCGACAATATTAATATTAACACCCGGTGGATTGATTCTGAATCAACAATCCATATTGCAAACTCTTTGTAGGGTATGCAAAACCTAAGAAAGCCAGTGGGAAGTGAGTAAAGCATCTTATTAGGCAATAAGATGGGCTCACATGTGGAGGCAATTGGAACATGTATTTTAACCTTGAGTAGTGGCTTTGTTTAAGAATTGGAAAGGACCTTTTATGTCCCAAGATTCTCACGGAACTTGATTTCTGTTTCCAGACTCGTACCACTTGGATATTCTTTTCATTTTCAAGATACATCATTTAGTTTATTATATAAATCTGATTATGTTAGGAATGATATTTTGTCTGATAGTCTTTATCAAATTCTCTTACAAAATAAAGACACTCATAGTTCAATACATATTCACGCTGGCACTAGAAGGTGTAATATTAATGAAGACTCATCTATCGTATAACACCGGAGATTAGGATATATCTCCAAAGAGAGAATTAAGATATTAGTTAATGATATGGTACTTA
Organism: Ensete ventricosum; assembly: GCA_029747655.1. NCBI lineage: Eukaryota > Viridiplantae > Streptophyta > Magnoliopsida > Zingiberales > Musaceae > Ensete > Ensete ventricosum. The sequence continues at coordinate 21,987,098 of JAQQAF010000006.1, forward strand.
GTACTCTTGATTTTTCTGATTTTAAGACTTGTGTGGACTTTATTGGGAGAAAGCATATCAATAAGTCCAAGAAATATGCTAATAGGACTTAAGATATATTAGAAATCATTCATACTGATATATGTTATCCAAACATAGACATAAATGGTTAGAAATAATTCATCTCCTTTATAGAGTTGCCTAATGGGTAAAGGTCATTGGTTGTAAATGAGTCTTCAAGACTAAGAAAGATTCATTTGGCAACATTAAGAGATACAAGGCATAACTTGTTGCAAAGATATTTACTCAAAAAGAGGGAATCGATTATACAGAGACATTCTCTCCTGTATCTAAGAAAGATTCTCTTCATATTATTTTGGCGTTAGTTGCTCACTTTGACCTTGAGTTGCAACAAATGGATGTGAAAATAATATTTCTTAATGGAGATCTAGAGAAGGAGGTTTATATGAAACAACTTGATGGTTTCTCCTCTAGTGTTGGTGAGGACTTGGTTTGTAGCCTTAAGAAATCTATATACAGTTTAAAACAAGTCTCTTGTCAATGGTATTTTAAATTTCATAAAGTGATTTCTTCATTCAGATTTGTTGAAAATCTCATGGATCAATGTATATACCAAAAGGTCAGTGGGAGTAAAATATGTTTTATTATTTTATACATAGATGATATTTTGCTTATAAGCAATGATAGAGGTTTATTGCATGAGGTGAAATAATTTCTTTCTAAAAACTTTGACATGAAGGATATGGGTGAAGCATCTTATGTCATTGGTATTAAGATTCATAGAGATAGACCTCGAGACATTTTAGGTCTATCACAAGAAACCTATATCAATAAGCTTCTAGAAAGATTTCGGATGAAGGATTGTTCACGAGTATTGCTCCCATTACGAAAGGTGATTGGTTCAATTTGAACCAATGCCCGAAGAATGATCTTGAGAGGGAATCAATGAAAAGCATCTCATATGCTTCTGCCATAGGAAGTCTTATGTATGCTTAGGTCTGTACTAGACCTGATATAGCATTTACGGTGAGAATGCTCTAACGATATCAGAGTAATCCAGGTATGGACCACTGGAGAGCTGCAAAGAATTTGATGAAGTATCTTCAAGGAACAAAAGATTACATGTTTATGTATATATAGACAGACAAACAAACTGGATGTGATTTGCTACTTAGATTCATACTTTGCCGGTTATGTTGATTCTCGTAAATCAACATCAGGAACATTTTCATAATGGTTGGTGGAGCTATTTCTTAGAGAAGTGCTAAGTAGAGTTTGATTGCTACTTCTACCATGAAAGCTGAGTTTGTCTCCTATTTTGATGTTACTTCACATGGTGTATGACTTAAGAGTTTCATTTCTGGGCTTAGAATAATGGATTCTATTTCTAGGCCAATAAGAATTTTCTGCGACAATTCAGTTTCTGTCTTTATGGCTAGGAACAATAAAAGTGAAAGTTGAAGTAAACATATCGACATTAAGTATTTAGCCATAAGAGAACATGTAAAGGAAAAGAAAGTGGTCATTGAGCATATTAGCATTGAATTAATGATTGTTGATCCTTTGACTAAAGGTATGCCACCTATGAAATTCAAGGATCATGTAGAGAAAATGAAACTTGGTTCCACTTTGTAATTGTATTGAAACTCTTATATATTATGATATTTTCTCATATTCATGTGCATATTAATTTGACAAAATATATTTGTTTGGATCAAAAATAAATATAGGGTTTATTCATTAAGTGATGTTACCATATTAAGATTAATTCTTAAGAAACCAAATATATTGTGATAATAATCGCTCTAAGAGGACTTATCGCTATAATTCATGTATTTGTATCTTAAGAATATTGTTCAATAAGATTAATTCAAATCATTAAGTTAAATGTATGGATCAAGTGGAAGAATGTAACCATTTTTTAATTAATTTTTTTGTTTATTATCATTAACATTTTTATTGATTATGGTTTAAATATTTTAATTTTCATTATGAATATAATGGTTATTGTTAAATTTTTTTATTAATAATAATTAAATTATTAATTATGATCCAAACGTTTCGATCTTGAATTAATTCTTGAATATTACGAATTAATGGTAATAAACATTTTTTTATGGTAGAATGTCTATATATATATATATATATATATATATATATACTTCTCAAGTTGAAGTATTTCCTACACCATCTAAAGTGATAATTAAAATTGTTACTGAAATCTTCAACAATAATGACCGGAGGTATGCAATTTAAGTTTATATATTTATTTAATTTTATTAATATTAAAGTAATTTAGAAACATACTTTTTTATTTTAATTTTCTATATTCATTACTAACTGACTAAATTCATGAGCCTGAAACATAATGATAGTAGGTTCAAAGCATCGTATCATCCTCTCATTTCTAACTACAATCAATCATGATGTCCTAGACTCCTCATTACTTAGAGGCTCGACACCTTTGTCAAGAACTATTTCCTAGTAGGCAAGGTGTGATATCCAGCTCAAAGATGGTCACTCCATGATTAGTCTCTTATCTTATCAATAATAAGTTGAATGTCATTGTCTAGTACTAGGGCCGTTCAAATACCAATTATCCGTCGGATGGACTTACTAATCGATTAACTTAATGAACCTATACCACCTGACCTGAAATACTTAAACTCTAAACGTCTAATATATATCATCATAATTATCCTTTTAATTCTAATATGGGACGAATTGAAATATCAGAATAGACAAAGCATTATGAAGAACACCCATACAAACAATTAAAAAAAATGCAAGTTATTATAAGTTGTAAAAATGGTTGGAAGAAAAGAGAGCAAAAAAGTTAAGTCAGTTAAACTGTAAGTTGCTTAGATTCCCTGAACCACTAATCTTGTTACCTGTTGGTTGTCGTTTCACTCACAGAAACTTAACAAGACATAGATATTTCATTTTCCGCAAGAAACTATCTGCCCACAATTGTCAGGCCGTTACGTTCAATAAACACCCTATAAGCCCACAGCATAAGTCCAATTAATTATTTTTACTATGTTCATCGAAGAACTTTTGAGGTCCACTGCTGTTATCTTGTGCATATGAAGAGCAAAGCAAGTTCTATACACGAATGGTTCCATGGTGCTTCCATCTAGATCAAGAAAATTTTCATTAAAATAAATTGGTGAACACAGGAATGCGAGAATAATATTTCTAAGAAGTCCACTACGTGTGTATATATATATATATATATATATATATATATATATATCTCAAAATTATCAGAGTAGCTACATAGGACAATGTCATCAGATCTTGGAAGTTCTATGAACAATTGCCAAGAGATGTACATCAAAAGATCCAGGGCTGCTAGAGATGCAGTATTCTATGGGTCGTCAATCTAGCAACATCATGCCCACAGATGAAGAGAGAGGAGCTCAGTGTAATTGGGCCTGAAATTAAAGCCAATAAAATGATTGTTTGCAGTTTCCTTTACCAGCTTTCAAAGGAACAAATATTATGTTCACAGATTATGTTCTCATTCACATCAGAATAATTTTGTTCACTCCATGAAACTGCAGTATCTGTCTAACCTTTTAAAAGTACTAATCCTCCTGTGAAAGAAAATATGGTTTACACCAAAGATGTATTGGTCTCTAAACAATTCACCCCAATTCCCCCAGTGTAAGAAATAAATTTTATACTGTCATATACATGGTTTTCCTGCTTTTTCCTATCCATTGTAGTTTAGAAACAACTTCAATGTGAATCCACAACAAAGACTTTCAAAACTAGAATCCAGAATGTTAACTACAAGGCCCTGTTATATTGTTGTCTTCCATATTACAAGTTTATAGTGAACAGAATTTTGACACTTTACCAACCAACAACTTACCTAATAGTACCACACTATACTTGCTCCTCATTTATCCTGTATACATACCTTTTGATGTACCCTGTATACATACATACCTTTTGATGTACACTACAGAAGTTAAGTGACTCTTCTCATTCTTTTTTTTTTTTCCCCTATTGAGATGAAGGCTACAAGTTTTTATTATTCCCTATATGTAGTAAGCCTCGCTAGTTCTCTACGTGACTCCTCTCATTCGTTTTTTTTTTTTTTTGTCCCTATCGAGAAGAAGCCTCATGTTTTTCTACACAATCTTCGGAAGTATTTATTTAGTCCCTGTATCGAGTTGAAGCCTTGTCTTTCTACACAATCTTTGGGAGTTCTTATTGTTCCCTATATTTAGCAAGCCTCACTGGTTCCGTAAGCGACTCCTCTCATTCTTTTTTCGTCTTCCTATCAAATGAAGCCTCTAGTCTTTCTACACAATCTTTGGAAGTTATTATTCCCTGTGTTTAGTGAGCCTCACTAGAAACCAAAGGAATTCCATCCAATTATTTGTAGTCACTGATGAGAATAAAACAGAAATAAACTTTGTATACGAACAAATACTAGTAGAGCATCACACACAGCGGAATCAAACAGAAATCACAATCAGATGAACACTAAGATTTAAGTGGAAAACCCCTTCAACTCGAAGGGTAAAAACCATGGGACAAGCCAGAGAAAATTCACTATCAAAATAATGAATATACATATCTCAAAGCTTCTTGCCCAAGCCCAAAGCAATAGCCACAAAAGAATCACAGGGATACAAGAACTATAATCCTAAGCACAATATCCAAAACCTTCCCAAGAGATCACAGTGAGAATCCACTGCAAACTGATCTAACCTAAGATTTGAATGATTGAGAATAGTCTTTTCCTACCCTTGTTTTCTTCCTTTTCCTGGATCTCTTATTTTCTGGCATCTACTGTCAATCTACAGTCTTCTTTCTCTCACCCACATTTTCAACCGTCGCTGCTCTCTTAATCTCAACTCTTGCCACCTAATCTAGGTTTTAGGTTAATATAAGTGAGATTTTGGACTGTGGGCTTCACTAAAGCCCATTATGGGCTGAATCTGTAAGCATAAGGAATAGAAGTACCCTCTTTATATTTCAAGTTCACAAGTTTTCTGATCAGAAAAGCTTTGTTGCCAGCCGTTTTTCTTTTCTAAAGATCTTCTAACTTTTTCCAAAGAGAGTAAGCAGAACATTCAGTAGAAATATGGTGAAAGACACTATCATCTAGCCATTGTCGAATAAAGCCAACTGTTTTTTGATCTAACTTTTTCCACTCATCATCTGTCATAGATGTGGGCTTTGCACTATCCCCTTGCAAAGGTCCATACAAATCTTTGCAATACAAGAGATCTTTCATTCTTGGTTTCCATATCATCCAATTGTTTCCGTTTAAACTAATCATACGAGAAACATTACCGGCCTCCATGTTCAGATACAAAAGATTAAATACCACCAGTACCCTGCTCTGATACCAGTTGATGCGAATAAAACAAGAATAAATCTTGTATACGAACAAATACTAGTAGACTATCACACACAGCGGAATCAAGCAGAAATCACAATCAGATGAACACCAAGATTTACGTGAAAAATCCCTTCAACTCGAAGGGTAAAGACCACGGGACAAGCCAGAGAAAATTCACTATCAAAATAATGAATATACAGATCTCAAGGCTTCTTGCCCAAGCCCAAAGCAATAGCCACAAGAGAATCACAGGGATATAATGACTATAATCCTAAGTACAATATCCAAAACCTTCCCAAGAGATCACAATGAGAATCTACTGCAAACTGATCTAACATAAGATTTGAATGATTGAGAATAGTCTTTTCCTGCCCTTGTCTTCTTCCCTTTCCTGGATCTCTTATTTTCTGGCCTCTACTGTCAATCTGCAATCTTCTTTCTCTCACCCACGTTTTCAGTCGTCGCTGCTCTCTTAATCTCAATCTTTGCCACCTAATTTAGGTTTTAGGTTAATATAAGTGAGATTTTTGATAGAAGATAAGATGAAGTTAGGATTTAGATATGATTTCTTTAACTGAATGAGGAAATCACATAGGTTAGTTGAGGAAAATCCTCCTATCTTCACCTGTATAAATTAACGATGGATCAATGAATCAATTGGGCATTTTCATTATTTCTTCATATTTTCAACATGGTATCAGAGCCCCTCTCTCTATAAGAGAGATTACTTTTTTTCTTCACTGTCAAACGACAGCTTTTATTACTGTTTGTTCGTCGACAACCCCGCTGTAAAACTGCAGATACTCAGGGGTCATCTGTCGCCACCCTCCCGGACATTCTCTACTCCGAAGATCTCTCCTACCTCATCTGCAGTAGATGACGACTTTTACACCCGCTCGCCGGCATCGTCCCTCCTGCAGCCTTTGTTCTCTCTGCCAAGAGCACCTATAAGGGCCACTGCCCATCGTCTCTCGGTGCTTTGTAGAGAGGGCACTACAAGTTCCTTCTTGCTATCAAACGGCAGCAAATCCCCACCTCGTCGACTGCCCTTTTGCGAAGCCGCAATTGTCGACTCCTCTTCTGCAAAGCCGTGATCTCTGTTTGCTGACAAAAAAAAAAAAACAGGGCATTGCCAGCGCCGTTTTCATTCGAGGATCTGAAGATTCGGGTCCCGCTCTATAATTGATGTCCACGTCGTTGGTCTGGCAGCCCTCTCGCTCAACCTCGCTGGCACTTGCCGTTGCCATCACTAGCATCGGCGACACTATCTGCCTCATTGTTGCCTACCATCGGCTCACCGTTCGCTCGCTGCTGTTGCCGTCACAGCAATAACTCGATCGCTTCTCTTCGGTGCAGATCCCTCTCTGCATCGTCTCTACACCTCCAAAGAAGGGACCGTAACATTGTGGTCCTGAAGTCAGGGAAGAAAGGGAAGCACACCTTCACTACAGCGGCTTATCTTCTCCTTCGGCAGTTACTATGCTTGCTGTCGACCCCCCTTACTCCAACAATTGCAATCGCAACTGCAACCCTCGCCGGCCACAACTGTTGCCCTCTCCTTAGATCTATTGCTTCTTGTTGTCAAACGACAGTCTCTCGTTGACATCGAAGCTGGAGACTTCTAGTGCGTCGGCTTTCTCAATTCCTCTACCGAGGTGTTCTTCTGCACGAGGTCATCTTCCTTGTGCATCACCACTGTCGCATCAGCACCAACAAGCAGCGGCACCTTCCCTACCCCATCAGCAATAAGTTCATTCTCGCTATCAAACGACAGTAAATCTACGACCACACGCTTCTCCCGCTGCCCTTCAGATCTACCGATCGCCCCAGCTGTAGCAGCATCTCCTCCGCTGAAGTCAACCGTTGTCAGACCTTCACCGCGGTTGACAACACAGCGGTCTCCTTGACATCGGGTAAAGATCTGTGTCCTTCACAGGAGCTTGATCTTGCGGGGGCATGATAGTTCGATCTAATCGGATTATCGAATTTGACTCTAGCAGAAACGTCTGCTCCTTTCTTCGGATTCATTGTCATCGGTTCAAGATCAACGTCCTCAGTTCAAGATCAACGTCCTTACATGAGCTCGATCTTGCGGGGGCATAATAGAAGATAAGATGAAGTTAGGATTTAGATATGATTTCTTTAACTGAATGAGGAAATCACGTAGGTTAGTTGAGGGAAATCCTCCTATCTTCACCTGTATAAATTAACGATGGATCAATGAATCAATTGGGCATTTTCATTACTTCTTCATATTTTCAACAATTTTGAGTTGTGGGCTTCACTAAAACCCATTATGGGTTGAATCTGGGCCATCTGCCCAATAGTCACTGCAGCTATGATCTTAAAAAGCATGGTTACATTCTAAACCTATGTTTCTTGTTAGACAGAACCTTTGCTATCATCCACATAGTATTCAATTGGCTACCAAGTCAGATAAGCCACATTGAGAAAAAAAAGAAGTTTTATGCTTTAATTTATTGAAAGCCATCATTCTCAACACCCATTATCATGCAAAACCAATAATTTAGTATTACTGACTACTATTCTGATTGCTGGCTCAACTTCCTAAAAATTCATCTATTAGGCATTGCCAATGTGTACTTCCACCAACTGAAAGCTAATAATTTACACCAAAATATGGAAAATTATAACCAAATCTTAGTTTGTACATTAGCAATTCAAGCAGTTGCAATATTGGACATGATAAATCTAAAAAGTTCAAAATCCTAGTCTTTCACCTCTAGTTGCTGCATCAGTGGAGCCATCAGCAGCTCTCTGAATAATCTATTTCAAATCCAGAGCTTTATCTTGAATCTGCCACGAGATCTCCACTTCGTAGCTATCATATGTTATATGGAAACTACTCGTGAAACTATTGTTTATATGGATCTTTCTGATTGTTCCAGCAATACATGTACCATTCAACTTACTACTAAAAGGTCTAAAAGTTCCGTCTTTTACCTGTTTAAATTTCGACAGAATCCATGTCGGTGAGCAGAACATATGGACGGTTTTATCCCCCACCATCTCATTCGTCATGGAGGCTATCATCCAGGTAGAGCTCTACATCACCAGCCTTAAGATGGCACTGTAGTAAGTTGTGATGATTGGTAACAATCACCTCATGTTATCAAGATCAGAGGCTTGAATGATCAGGTGATTAATATAATCTTATCTCAAGCTAGCCCACAGGAAGGCCTAGTGCCTAGGGATGCAGGGGGCTTGGCCACGGGAGGCCACCCCTGTAGGTTGCTGTCTATAGGTGGCTGCCCCCACCCATAGGCAGTTTGCCTGTAGGCACTACCTTCATGACCAAACGTGCACACTACCTCCCTACAAGCATCAATCTTACTCTGATATCATTGTTGAGAAACTTCGAGAGTGTGATATAGTGGGAAAATAAAATAAAAGGTTTCCTACGTTTATCACATCGTCGTGCAACGATTGGTGCATGAAAAATCGTAAAACCAAAAACTACTAGTCGTGTGAGATTTGTTACATTGGGAGATCGTATATTCCTCAAACGTCTAAATCCAATAAAAGATAATTAAGGAGGTCAGATGTCCTCCTCTCTAGTAATATCCACACAATATATCGATGCTCCTCAAATTGCAGTCATAACTCACTATATATCCACATAATAACTCTTGTGCACCTTCTTGTAGCAAACGTGGAAATAGATCTCATATCTTCTTCGCTATCCTCTCACAGTAGGGAGAGGGTGATCGGCTGAAAAGAGGTGGGAGGGAGGAGAATAGGAGGGGGCGACCACAGATGTAGCCTATCACCGTGTTGGCCGGACCTTGCCTCCTATTTATTGAGAGTCATAAAAAACCCTAATGAATCCTACATTAGTAGGTATTGTATCTCTATCCAATTATCCCACTTATCGAATTATTGGATCTCTATCCAATAATTTGAATTGGTCTCTAATTGGACCTCATGCAAAGAGTCCATTAATGTTTGGTTTCATCCAATGGGACAGGGGTTTATTGAATAACTCATATCCAATCCTCTACTCGCTGCAACATTCACCATATGTATGTGACCCTCTAAGCCCAATATTGAGTCGGTCATGAGTTTCACCTATCAGAACTCCTTCTAACTTAATGAATTATTATCTTATAACAATTTACTCAACTTATCGACTATAGATATACTAAACTATTGCGTCATAGTCCTTCAATCGAATAGGGGATCTAATCCATTAGACCTGTTTGACCTCTGTTACTATATATCTATAATCCCTCATCCATCTAATATCCCAGAGATTGTATATTGGGCATGGTACTGTCAGGTCACATATGAAATCCATCCGAGTCTTACTCTAATTTGATTCTCCTAGAGAACTCATTTTCTCTCAATCTAAACGACCATGGCTATGGATTTTCCTGAGTGGGGGCACATTGGATATTCCTCTTGTAATACCGATAATGGATGATCCTGATAGAACCCCAGATGGAGCTCTATAGATTTTGATCTTTGAGGGAGATCAACCCTTGGAACGATATAGGGGTTCCTCCCTCCTAGTAGTCGACCATATGGCTGAATTATAGATTGATCTTGCTTGATAAAAAGAGGTGGAGGCTACATGCTTATATATGGCTCCAAACCCTAGCCCTAGGGGATGCTTGCCTAACTAAAATTATCCTTTTGCCCCTTCTATAACCAACCTGCCTTAGAGAAAATAGATGGCGGCTAGGTTGGCTCTATAGCTGACCTAAGCAGGGGGAAACCTTGGCTGACTAGCCCAGTAAAGGGGACGACAGCTGCTAGACCTTAAGGCCTCAATCTAAACCCTAACCACACTTCTTTATAGAATATGGCTAGGTGGGGTTTTATTACAATCTCACAGGATTTTATTGACTACTTCTAGGGAGATTAGGACTCAACCCTGCTGGAGTCCTATCAAACGTGCCCTCTTAAAATCAGCCTTATCCTAAAGACTGAGGGCCCATGAACTCTGGGAACCGGGTCTTCAGCTCCTCATATGCTTGGGTTTCTTCGGTTGAAAGAATTTAAGCTGAGTCGTCATCTTTAAATTTTCATTTGAGGTGGGATACATGGAGGATCAACTATAATTTTGATTTGGTGCATGGATCTGACCTCCATGTTAGTGCCCCAATATGATCCCCAATTTTGCAAGGCCCAAAGAAATAGGGAGACCACTTTTTTTAGGCTTGAATTTCGTGTTGGTGGAGCTAAAGATGAAAGGAGACTTGATCTTTCTCGGGAAACTTTCTTCTGCTCCGACATTTGTCAGGGAGAAGTTTCTTCCTTACATGGTGAGGGTTGTCCTCTGATAAAATCTTTAGTGGTGTGAGTGATAGGACTCCAGTAGGGTTGAGTCCTAATCTCCCTAAGAAGTAGTCAATAAAACTCTGCTAGATTGTAATAAAGTCACTCCTATCTTATAAAGGAGTATGGCTAGGGTTTAGATTAGCCCTTAGGGCTTAGTGGCCACCACCTCCCTTACTGGGTTGGTCGGCTAGGGTTTCCCCCTGCTTAGGTCGACTATAGAGCCAATATAGCCGCCCCCTGTTCCTATTAAGGCAGGTTGGCTATAGGAGGGGCAAAGGGATAATTTTACTTAGGCAAGCACCCCCTTAGGCTAGGGTTTTGATCCCTATTTAAAGATATAGTCGCCCCCCTCTTAAATCAAGCAATCTACAATTTTAATTTAGCCTTGTGCCAAGTCTAGGAGGGAGGAACCCCTACAGCGTTCCAAGGGTTGATCCCCCTCAAGGATCAAAATCCATAGAGCTCCTTCGGGAATTCTATCATCTGGTATCAGAGCAGCGATCTTACTGCCCCTGTAGCCATCTCAACCGCCTTCACCTTCCCAAGTAATTCCCATAATTATTACGACACGCGTCTCCACCTTCCACCCCAACCATATATCAAATCAATCTGTCGTTGCCCCCTGTGTTTGATCTGGAGATATGGTTGGAGATCTTTACGTCATGACATCGTTGGGCTTATTCGAAGCCAAATTGGAGGCTTTCGAGATGCATATGGATGCTAAATTATACGCTCTCTTCGAGGAGTTTAGATTGGGCCAATCACCAAGCCCAAGAAGATCACAACATGGAGCAAATTATGATTTCAAAAAGAACCCATCAGAGATAATAAGCGATGATAAGACATGGTAGCCCTACACCTCGATGACGTCGATCTCCTTTGTACAACTTCAAGAAGGGCACCTCAATCAAGATGCTCAGAGCATGATTGACGAACATTAACTAAGAACGTTGACGAAGAACTAACGAAGATCCGTCAAACCTCTACCATCCAAGAGTACCAAATCAGGTTTGAAAGGTTAACTAATCAAACTTATGATTGGTCTAAAAAATAGATATTAAGGACTTTCATTGAGGGCTTGAAGCCGGAGATTCAAGAAGAAGTTAAAGCGTGACAACCGTACACACTTAAGGCAACCATCTCTTTCGCACGACTATATGAAGACAGGCTGAACCAAGATGCTCGAAGGACCAAAGCCACCGTACGACCAGCAGCACAGAGACTCTCAGCCCCATCTACCACCAGTCGGTCACCTCAGCCGAAAAAGTTAACAAGAGAAGAGTTTCGTGACAAATCGGCAAAGGACCTATGTTGGCATTATAATAAACTATGGAGTCGAGACCACTATTGTAAAAAAAAGAGACCTCTATTGGTTGAGCCCACTAAAGAACCCAAACTCAAAGATATGGCTCTCGAGTCCAAGGAGAAGGATATGAAGGAAAAACCACAATCAGCCGCCTGCACCTTTCATGCTCCACCACAGATATTGGACATTGATGGCTTCATCAAGCATCAGCCCATCACCATCCTCGCTAACACCAGGAGCTCTAACGACCTTATGAATGACAAAAGAAAATAGGTGACCTAATGTGGGAAAGGAGAGAACGAAGAAAAGATTATCTTGCATAGTGCTTGGAGAAGCTCGCTGATATCTCAGGCACGTCCTCTGAACCGAGCTGACTCCTTCCTACCAGACTGCACGACCCCCGTATGTTGGTCTTACATAGGGAACCACCAGCACATATTCGGCCATATTGTTGTCCACGTTTTCAGAGGACCGAAGCTAAAAAGATCGTCTAGGAGACATGAGAGATATGGATCATTCGACCACAACGTTCCCTTGCAATGACACTTTATGTCCAAAACCTTTGCCTCAATGTCTACAGGGATAAGCTCTTCCTGAAGTGTCATATAAAGTTGAACCAGCTATGGGTTCTGATGCAATGCTCCCTCATCTCGGGCTACTTCCACGACTTCATCGAGCGGACCATGATGCTAAAAGTCTTCCCTGATGATGACCTCGGATCCATGGCCCACGATCGCAAGAAGGAACAGGAAAAAAGCATCCACATGACCCCCATAGCCATGATGCCATTTATATCGATGCTAGCATTACCTAAACGTGGTAATGTGTTCGTACTTGGAGCAGACACATTCAGAGTTGGGATCGGTGTCACCCTTATGTAAGATGGTTCATGGCATGAAAGAGGAGTAAGCCCAAAAGAATTATAATCTGTGCTCACACCAGCACATGCAAAGAAGAAATGGCCTCCCGACAAACTTCAGAATGGATAAAAAATTGAAGATCGAGTTTTCTTACACCTTCAGCCCGATCAGCAGGAAGCTCAAGCCTTAAGAAAGTGGTCGCCCTATTTCTTTGGGCCTTGCAAAATTGAGGACCACATTGGAGCCCTAACCTGGAGATCAGATCCATGCACCAGATCAAGATTACAGTTGATTCGCCAGGTATCCCACATCAAATGAAAGTTTAAAGAAGATGACTCAGCCCAAAACCTTCTAACTAACACCCCAGTTGATGAGGAGGCCAAATTTTGATTGATAATAGCATGGGAATCATATGAGGAGCTGAAGACCCGATTTCCTGAGTTCATGGAACCTCAGCCTTGAGGATAAGGCTAATTTTAAAAGGGCGGGTTTGATAGGACTCCAGCAGGGTTGAGTCCTAGTCTCCATAAGAAGTAGTCAATAAAACCCTGCTAGATTGTAATAAAGTCACTCCTATCTTATAAAGGAGTATAGCTAGGGTTTAGATTAGCCCTTAGAGCTTAATGGCCACCACCTCCCTTATTGGGTTGGTCGGCCAGGGTTTCCCCCAATTTAGGTCGGCTATAGAGCCAACCTAGCCGCCCCCTATTCCTATTAAGGTAAGTCGACTATAGGAGGGGCAAAGGGATAATTTTATTTAGGCAAGCACCCCCTTAGGCTAGGGTTTTGATCCCTATTTAAAGATGTAGCCCCCCCCTCTTGAATCAAGCAATCTATAATTTTAATTCAGCCTTGTGCCGAGTCTAGGAGGGAGGAACCCCTACAGCGTTCCAAGGGTTGATCCCCCTCAAGGATTAAAATCTTTAGAGCTCCTTTTGGGGTTCTATCAGTGAGCCTAATCTGAGTTTGAGGTGGGTAGGAGTGGTGATTTTTTTAGACCCATTTTCACTTCTTTATGTTGTTGACCATCTTGCATGAGGATAGTGCTAACCTCAACTCTGGATGTGTCTGTTCCAATAATAAACATCTGGTCACGATTTGGTATGGACGACATCATGGTTGTGAGGGATATAGTTCCACTCAGCCATGGTGCTGCATCTTTCTTTATAATGAGAGGGATGATGTTCATGCTTTGTTGAGTCCTACGAATGATCCTTCCCCTTTTCTAATTTCGCCATTGAAGGGACTCAATTTTCTCGTAGTCTTGGGCCATAGATCAAAGGTCATCATTAAGAAAGTCTTTAAGCATTATGGTCCAATCCTGGGGAAAGTCATGGAAGTCACCTGAGATCCACAACCATGGTGAGTTCGATGGGATATAACACTTTAGACGTAGCTTATCTCCGGGGAAAAGGATGTATGGATGTGTCGTAGTGGGATTTAAGCATGGCCAAACAATCCATGTCTCTATCATCTCTTGGATGACCCTTTTATCTTCGACCTTATGAGGTTATAGAAAGCAATCTGGCCGAGCAACAACTGGTAGAAGTTTCGGCCTGTTCAGCATAGGGGGGTCGAACAGCTTCAGAGGAGGTAATCGGCTTGATTTGGTGGAGACGCCCAAAATTTCAGCAAGCTATGGGTGTAACATCCCTCGTTTGTGAAGAAATATAGTTTATGTTATTGCTAAGACTTAGTTATAAAAATTTGAGGACCTATTTGTAAAATCCAAAGGACCTACTCGTAAATATTAATAATAGAAGGACTAAAGTGCAAAATACACTACACAGCAAATCTCGATCGCCTCTACATACAAATCTCCACCGCCTCTGCATCTCCACCGCCTCTTCATTCCTTAAGAAGACCTGAGAAGACTTGAGTCGGTGAGGAAAAGAAAATAACAAAAAAAAAATAAAGAGAGAAGGAAGAGGAGGAAACAAACATTGATTTGGGGCTTAGGGTGTTGTTTGCTCAAAATCCATTCAATTTAGATCAAATGTAAGTGTTATATCATATTTCTTTTCCTTATTCTGACATTTTATCATTGTTGTTTTGCCTTGCATTCCAAAATAAATTGCTGTAAAATCCGAAATCTGTTTTGTGGGTTCCAAAGCTTCCAAAACTTGAATCGGAAAATTGATTACAGTTCTGACCTTTCTGCCTTGTTCTGGCTCTAGATTACTGTACTGATTTCTCATCTTCCTTCTTTCTTTATACCACCTCTGTCACGCCCCCCCCTTCGAGAGGTGTGACCATGTCATAAATTGATACTTTTAGATATAACATAATTTATCCAGGATCCAATCAAACATTTGAGGATACTAAAAAAAAACTTGGGCAATTTATAATCATACATCACATCACTTGGTGAGTTATAACTAACTCAACTGAACACTAACCACAACATAATCCACCCGAGTGGAAATCTATCTGATCACAAAAGTAACAACTACCACAATGTCCATACTGTTATACAAGTTTAACTTGACGTTCCAAAATGCTAAACATGAGAGGTATTTAAATCCACACTTCAACATCTACCAACAACATTTCATGAAATATTAGGAATTTCTTATACAATCAAAACATATCAACTACTATACGATTTGCCCAAAACCTTTTAGCTTTCCACTGCCTCCGCCTAGTTTCAAACGCTTCAGTATGATAAGCTAATCTGAAAAATTAACATCAACGGAATGAGCTACAAAGCTCAGCAAGTATCAACATGTCAAAGGTGTAAGTTTTAGAATATGATTCATCCATTTCTGAATGACCACCAGAACAGAAGTCTCCCACGTCTAGGAGCTCCATCCTTGTTTATTTTCTGATACATTCATCCATTTCTGAATGACCACCAGAACAGAAGTCTCCCACGTCTAGGAGCTCCATCCTTGTTTGTTTTCTGATACACTCTAAAACTTACACCTTTGACATGTTGATACTTGCTGAGCTTTGTAGCTCATTCCGTTGATGCTAATTTTTCAGATTTGCTTATCATACTGAAGCGTTTGAAACTAGGCGGAGGCAGTGGAAAGCTAGAAGGTTTTGGGCAAATCGTATAGCAGTTGATATGTTTTGATTGTATAAGAAATTCCTAATGTTTCATGAAATGTTGTTGGTAGATGTTGAAGTGTGGATTTAAATACCTCTCATGTTTAGCATTTTGGAACGTCAAGTTAAACTTGTATAACAACAATATGGACATTGTGATAGTTGTTACTTTTGTGATCAGATAGATTTCCACTCGGGTGGATTATGTTGTGGTTAGTGTTCAGTTGAGTTAGTTATAACTCACCAAGTGATGTGATGTATGATTATAAACTGCCCAAGTTTTTTTTTAGTATCCTCAAATGTTTGATTGGATCCTGGATAAATTATGTTGTGTCTAAAATTATCAATTTATGACATGGTCACACCTCTCGAAGGGGGGGGGGGGCGTGACAGAGGTGGTATAAAGAGAGAAGGAAGATGAGAAATCAGTATAGTAATCTAGAGCCAGAACAAGGCAGAAAGGTTAGAACTGTAATCAATTTTCCGATTCAAGTTTTGGAAGCTTTGGAACCCACAAAACAGATTTCGGATTTTACAGCAATTTATTTTGGAATGCAAGGCAAAACAACAATGATAAAATGTCAGAATAAGGAAAAGAAATATGATATAACACTTGCCTTTGATCTAAATTGAATGAATTTTGAGCAAACAACACCCTAAGCCCCAAATCAATGTTTGTTTCCTCCTCTTCCTTCTCTCTTTATTTTTTTTTTTGTTGTTTTCTTTTCCTCACCGACTCAAGTCTTCTCAGGTCTTCTTAAGGAATGAAGAGGCGGTGGAGATGCAGAGGCGGTGGAGATTTGTATGTAGAGGCGGTGGAGATTTGCTGTGTAGTGTATTTTGCACTTTAGTCCTTCTATTATTAATATTTACGAGTAGGTCCTTTGGATTTTACAAACAGGTCCTCAAATTTTTATAACTAAGTCTTAGCAATAACATAAACTATATTTCTTCACAAACGAGGGATGTTACACTCTTCCCCCCTTAAATAAAAATTTAGTCCTCTAAATTTATCATACCTCTATCGGCGAAAAGATGAGGAAATGTTTTCTTCATTTCCTCCTCTAGCTCCCAAGTAGTTTCATTCATAGAATGATGCCTCCAATTCACTTTCACTAAGGGAATGATCCGATTCCTTAAGATTTGGATCATCGGGGACACATACTCTATTCCCCAGTCTCAATAGGCCGTCCTCTGAAACTCGAAATCCCGGTTTTGATCCTCTTTCTACTTCCGTCCTCAAAGAGATTAAACGTGGATCTTGTAGTTGTCTTTCTTTAATTTCTTGAATGAGATCAGATTGAACATGTATAGAGGCCATCAATATCATCGAGTCTTGCTTATTTCTGATAGTATTCGCATCACAATTTTCTTTCAATAACCCCACTGCTTCACAACCAAACTCGCCATAAAGTTTGCAGATTTTCGACTAAGTGCATCGGCTACAACATTGGCTTTACCTGGATGATATCTGATGGTACAATCATAATCCTTTAATAGTTCTATCCATCTTCGCTG
Source organism: Ensete ventricosum (assembly GCA_029747655.1). Classification (NCBI taxonomy): domain Eukaryota; kingdom Viridiplantae; phylum Streptophyta; class Magnoliopsida; order Zingiberales; family Musaceae; genus Ensete; species Ensete ventricosum. Next base: position 22,004,502 of record JAQQAF010000006.1, read on the forward strand.
CCTCATATTTAACTCTTTTTGAGTAAAGATATACTTTAAACTCTTGTGATCAGTAAAGATTTCAAATGTTCGCCCATATAAGTAATGTCTCCAGATCTTCAGTGCAAAAATAATTGCTGCTAACTCTAAATCATGTGTTGGATAATTTAATTCATAACTTTTCAGTTGTCTAGAAGCATAAGCAATCACTTTCTCTTCTTGCATTAGAACACATCCAAGGCCCTTCCTTGAAGCATCGGTGTAAACTACAAATCCCTCATCGCCATAGGGAATTGTGAGAATAGGGGCACTAGTCAATCTTCTTTTTAACTCCTGAAAACATTGTTCACAATCATCACCCCATTTAAATTTTATATTCTTTCGAGTTAGCTTGGTGAGGGGATTAGCAATTTGAGAAAATCCCTCCATAAATCTCCTGTAATAACCTGCCATACCCAAGAAACTTCTAACTTCTATTACATTGGTTGGTACTTCCCACTTTGCTATGGCTTCAACTTTCTTTGGATCGACAGAGATGCCTTGGCCTGAAATCACGTGGCCTAAGAAAGTAACTTCATTTAACCAAAACTCACATTTGCTGAACTTTGCATACAACTTCTTTTCTCTTAGTATGGACAATACATTCCTCAAGTGTTCTTCATGCTCTGGATTATTCTTTGAATACACTAATATGTCATCAATGAATACGATTACGTATGTATCCAAGAGTGGCTGAAATATTCTATTCATCAATTCCATGAAAACTGCAGGAGCATTAGTCAAGCCAAAAGGCATTACTACGAATTCATAGTGACCATATCGAGTTCTAAAAGCTGTTTTAGGGATATCGTCCTTCTTGATATTCAATTGATAGTAACCCGACCTCAAATCAATCTTAGAAAATACTTGTGCACCTTGTAATTGATCAAACAAATCATCAATTCTAGGTAGAGGATACTTGTTTTTTATAGTCACCTGATTCAATTGTCTATAATCGATACAAAGCCAAAATGTTCCATCCTTCTTCTTAACTAACAGAACCGGAGCACCCCACGGTGAAACACTGGGTCGAATAAAACCCTTATCCAATAGTTCTTGGAGTTGCTTCTTAAATTCCTCTAGCTCGAGTGGTGCCATTCGGTAGGGAGGCTTGGATATTGGGGTAGTCCCAAGAACCAAATCAATAGCAAATTCACCCTCTCTGTCTGGTGGTAGTCCAGGCAAGTCATCTGGAAATACATCAGGGAAATCTCTGACCACAGGAATCTCATGTAGATGAGCTTCTTGATTTGAACACTCCTTTACACTTATACTATAACAAGAACAACCCTTCTGCATAAGCCGATGAGTTTGAAGTGCCGATATCAAGCAAGGAGGTGAATCATGCCTAATACCCTTGAAATAAAAGATGGGATGATTGGGTATGCAAAAGGTGATTAGTTTTGTATAGCAATCAATACTAGCATGATAAGAAGATAACCAATCCATGCCAAGTATAATATCAAAACCTTGAATCTCTAGGAGAATTAGATCAACAAGGAGTTCATGTTCTCCGATAGAAATTAAACATGATGGATAGAACAAGTTTGTTGTCAAAGACTCCCCAACTGCTGTAGTTACATATACTACAGAATCCAGTGGTCTAGGTTGAATGCCCAAGTGGCAAGCAAAATATTATGAAACAAAAGACAGGTTGGAGCCAGGATCAAATAAAACTCTTGCATTTCTATTAGAAACGTGAATAATACCTTCAACCACTGACTTAGAGGCTCGAGAATCCTATTTCGTGATGGCATATACTCTAGCATGGGCTGATGATCTCAGAGGCAGTGGTTCTTTCTTCTTTTTCAATGGGCAAGCTTTTATTTGATGATCTAACTTCCCGCAAGCAAAACAGGCTCCAGTCACCCAACGACACTGGCTTGTTTCATGATTTAACCCACACTTTGTACATGATTGAGTCCTCTGCGACAGCTTTTCTTTTCCAGAATTAGATATTTTGATCCTCTTGTTACTGCTCTCGAGTTCATTTCCGCTCTTACTTTTGCTGATAAACCTATCTTTACCACTCTTACCCCTGATTTCCTAAATCTCCCCTAAGTCTCTTTCGATTATCAAAGCCCTTTCTACCATATCAGCATATGTTGAAAGTTTTAAAGCTGAAATCCGACTCCTTATTGCCAGTCTTAGACCTCTCTCAAATCTTTTAGCCTTTCTAGATTCATCATCGGTCATATGAGTGGCAAATCTCGAGAGTTCAGTGAATTTAGCTTCATATTTCACTACTGTCAAATTTCCTTGAATAAGATTTAAGAACTCCAATTCTTTCTGCTCTCTGATACAATCTGGAAAATATTTATCATTGAACTTTTCCATGAATACCTTCCAAGTAATGAGCTCATGTCTGATTTCGGAAATTCTCTTTATTGTTCTCCACCAATGTTCAGCTTCCCCATCTAACATAAAGGTGGCAAAAGAAACCTTCTGATCATCAGGGCAATTTAAGACGTCAAATATTTTCTCTATCCGCATCACCCATTGTTCCGCCACCATTGGATCAGGTTCACCGCTGAAACTTGGAGGATTAAGCTTTTTGAACTGTTCTATTCCCAATTCAATCTGAGTTGATGTCCCTGCTTTAGCATTTCCTCCTTGTTGGACTTGTTGTTGCATAACACGTGTCATAGTCTCAAGGGTCCTCATAATCCCACTCAACTGAGTAGAAGTCGATGTAACGGGAGAATCCGATGACCTCGTCATACTTGCTTCCTAAAAACATCAAGAGCGAAATATTTTTTTTTTGTCAATCATTCTATAAAGTTACCAAACCTCAAAATATCTTACACATTTAGCTTATCAACACAATACAACTATCAGAGGTGTGACCATGTCATAAATTGATAATTTTAGACACAACATAATTTATCCAGGATCCAATCAAACATTTGAGGATACTAAAAAAAACTTGGGCAGTTTATAATCATACATCACATCACTTGGTGAGTTATAACTAACTCAACTGAATACTAACCACAACATAATCCACCCGAGTGGAAATCTATCTGATCACAAAAGTAACAACTACCATAATGTCCATATTATTATACAAGTTTAACTTGACGTTCCAAAATGCTAAACATGAGAGGTATTTAAATCCACACTTCAACATCTACCAACAACATTTCATGAAACATTAGGAATTTCTTATACAATCAAAACATATCAACTGCTATACGATTTGCCCAAAACCTTCTAGCTTTCTACTGCCTCCGCCTAGTTTCAAACGCTTCAGTATGATAAGCTAATCTGAAAAATTAGCATCAACGGAATGAGCTACAAAGCTCAGCAAGTATCAACATGTCAAAGGTGTAAGTTTTAGAGTGTATCAGAAAACAAACAAGGAATAGTAGATTCATAAATCAGAACAAACATGACGGACATTCCATCCTTGGTTTTATCCAAAGCACATAAATTAACTCACAAGCAATACCTTGGATATCATATCAGAAATGGATATCCAAGGTATTGCTTGTGAGTTAATTTATGTGCTTTGGATAAAACCAAGGATGGAATGTCCGTCATGTTTGTTCTGATTTATGAATCTACTGTTCCTTGTTTGTTTTCTGATACACTCTAAAACTTACACCTTTGACATGTTGATACTTGCTGAGCTTTGTAGCTCATTCCGTTGATGCTAATTTTTCAGATTAGCTTATCATACTGAAGCGTTTGAAACTAGGCGGAGGCAGTGGAAAGCTAGAAGGTTTTGGGCAAATCGTATAGCAGTTGATATGTTTTGATTGTATAAGAAATTCCGAATGTTTCATGAAATGTTGTTGGTAGATGTTGAAGTGTGGATTAAATACCTCTCATGTTTAGCATTTTGGAACGTCAAGTTAAACTTGTATAACAATATGGACATTGTGGTAGTTGTTACTTTTGTGATTAGATAGATTTCCACTCGGGTGGATTATGTTGTGGTTAGTGTTCAGTTGAGTTAGTTATAACTCACCAAGTGATGTGATGTATGATTATAAACTGCCCAAGTTTTTTTTTAGTATCCTCAAATGTTTGATTGGATCCTGGATAAATTATGCTGTGTCTAAAATTATCAATTTATGACATGGTCACACCTCTCGAAGGGGGGGGCGTGACAGTGGGAGAGGGTTCTTATCTTCAATCTCATGAAACCCTTGAATTTGAATTGGGAAACCATTGGATTTTTCTTTTGGTGCCCCCTTTAAGTGTTGTGTTGTGGTTGTAGTCGTTGCACTCTCTCGTAGAATCACTTGCTTTCCTTTTCTAAAAAATTTCATGGTTAGCTTCAAAAAATTTTAGAAAACATCTCCAATCATGGACAACCAATCAATGGCAAGCACTATATCAAAACTATCAAGAGGGAGGAGGAAATAATCAGCAACTATGTCTTGCTCCTATAGGATCAGTTTTACTCGCGGGAACTTCTGGTTGCACTTCAAAATTTGGTCGTTAGCTACCTTGACTTCGAACCCATTGTAATCTTCTTTTTGGAGCATTAAGTGGGCAGTAACCTCACTGCTCATGAAGTTGTGTGTGCTCCCAGTGTCGATGAGGATGATGATGGACTACTGCTCGAGAAACCCTTCGATCTCCAATTTTTGCAAGTTGGTGTAGCTGGCTAAGGTAGGGACCATGCGGGTGGCCAGTTGTAGTGTATCCTTCTCCTTGGGCTTGAGAGTCGTATCTTCAAGTTTGGGTTCTTTAGTGGGCACAATCATCAGCGGTGTCTCCTTTTTACATTTATGTTCTAGGCTCCACAGTTTATCACAACACTCACATAGGCCCTTGGTCGATCCGTCATGAATGTCTTCTCTTCTTAATTTCTATGGCTGAGGGGGTTGGCTGATAGTAGGAGGAGGTGAAAGCTTTGGTGTCGCTTGTCGAGGAGCAATTCTAGTCTTCCAAGCTTCATAGTTCAATCGCTCCTCTTGATGTCGCGCAAAGGAGATGGCTGCCTTAAGTGTGTACGACTGTCGCGCTTTAACTTCTTCCTGAATCTCCGGCTTCAAGCCCTCAATTAAAGTCTTCAATATCTATTTTTTAGACCAATCATAAGTTTGATTAGATAACCTTTCAAACCTGGTTTGGTACTTTTGGATGGTGGAGGTTTAATGGATCATCGCTAGTTCTTCGCTAAGGTTCTTTTTACAATCTAAATTTGCACAATATTATGATCTTATTGGGCTCGGTGATCGACCCAATCTAAACTCCTCAAAGAGAGCACGTAATTTAACATCTATACGTGTCTCAAGAGCCTCCAATTTGGCTTCTGGATTCGAATAAGCCCACCGATGTCATGACGTAAGGATCTCCAACCTGTCAAATCAAATCGATTAAAGAGTGTAACTGTAATCTTCAGGTTGAAGGCAGCAATGGCAGCAATGTCGGGGCTGCGATGGTGAAGTCTCCAAGTGGAGGATGGCAGCCAAGGGTAGTAGCAATGGTGGAGGAAGAAAATGGCAGCAGTAACATCGGTTGCGGTCCTTTGGTGATGCTGCAATATTGATGTTACAATGTCATCGAGGCTGTGATTTTTTAGGTGGCTGATACTTATCGAAAGATGATAGCCAAGAGATCTGAGTCGGAAGGCAGTAGTGATGGCAGAGGAAGAACAGGGCAGCAGCAATGTTGACTGTGGCTGTGGTGCGCCTTCGTGGCTGCAGGTGGTGTCGATTGCAGGAAGGGTGCGGTTACAATAGGAGGAAGACGGGGCAGCGATGTACACGGCTATTGTGGAGGAGGGCAATAGCGGTATGGAGTGAGAGACGGCTGCTGTTATGTTCAATTTATTGTGGTCGTGATCAAGATAGTTGGCAGCGAACGATTGTTGCGGGCTGCGATGTAAACCGATTGTAGTGAAAGATCGCTACTGGTAGCTTTTTACTGCAAGGACCACTACTGGCTACGATCAAGGAGGATGGCAGCAAGAGGTCATTGTTGGCAATGTTGGGCAGCGAAAGATGCATGCTGCGGTTGAAGGGATAAGGGAGATTGGGCAGCTGAAAAGGTTAGGCTATCAAAAAATTAATTTTTTGATACGGTTTGTGGCTATTTTGGGTTCGATTTGGGGCTGCGGTTTTTGGAGTTTAGGCTATAAATTGGTGTGGTTTTAGGGATGTGAAAGCAGTAGATGAAGGTTAGGGAAATAGATTTTAGATCTGGGATAGATGGCAGCAAAGGTAGGTATATCAGTAAGGAAAGTTGGTTGAAAAGGTAAGTGGATCGATAAGGAAGTAGGCTACGGTTAGGGCTGATTGGGATGGCTGTTTGGCTGCGGTTTTTTTAGGGTTTTTGGGGGAGTAATAGTAGGAATTGAAGATAAGAGGGGGAGTCTCAAATCTGGAAAAGATGGCAGCAAGATCCGATAAAATTTCGACGAAAGATCAATGCGGTATACACTGTATTGCCAAATAGAATTCCCGTCGATGTTAATTCCAGCAAAAATCCAAGAATTTTATGGTAGAAAATTCCAACAAAAATCTATGAATTTGTGTAAAAATCTAGAAGCAGTAATTTCTCGACGTTAATTCTAGCAAAAATCCAAGAATTTTATAGAGAATTTCAATATCAGAATCTCTGTTCAGATGGTGATAGTAGTAGTAATGTGGATCAAGAAAATTTTGGCAGCGTAATGGTAGAAAAATTATTGCAAACAAGATCACAGAATTATCATCGTAAAATTTCAGCATTGCGTGGTGAAGGATTGCAGCACTATAAGTCCATATCCAGAATGAGTTTTTTTTAGAGATTAGTCTTAGATGAAAGCTAAAACAATCTATGAATTTGTGTAAAAATTTTGGCCAAAAAGGATGAACAAAAGATTAGTTTCAAGATGCCAATATGCAAAGGGCAGATTCTTCATCGTAAAAATTCCAGCACTACATGATGATGAAAGAAGGCACAATAAAACCGGTTTCAGAAGGAATTTTTTCTAGAAATCAATCTCAGATGAAAGCTGGGTTGATCTATGGAATTGTGTGAAAATTTCACCCAAAAAGGAGAAGAAATAACCCGGTTTCAAAAGGCAAATATGTGATTTAAAATTTCTGCAGTGTTTCGCCTTCGCAACAACGATGACGTTTGCGATGAACAAAATTTACGGCGGATAAAATTTGGAGAAATTTTTCAGTGTGTAAGGTAAAGGATCTTGTAGTATTAAAGAGGTGTGGGTGATAAAAATATACTAGATCTCTAGATCAAACGTAGGGGGCAGCGATAGATTAATTTGATCTGCGGCTTGGGTAGAAGGTGGAGGCGCGTGTCGCAGCAATTGTGGGAATTATTTGGGAAGGTGGAGGCGACTGAGATGGCTACAGGGGCAGCAAGATTGCTGCTCTGATACCAGATGATAGAACCATAGATCGAGCTCTATAGATTTTGATCTTTGAGGGGGATCAACCCTTGGAACGCTATAGAGGTTCCTCCCTCCTAGTAGTCGGCCATATGGTTGAATTATAAATGGATCTTGCTTGATAAAAAGAGGTGATGGCTACATGCTTATATAGGGCTCCAAACCCTAACCCTAGGGGGTGCTTACCTAATTAAAATTATCCTTTTACCCCTTTTATAGCCTACCTGCCTTAGAGGGAATAGGTGGCGGCTAGGTTGGCTCTAAAGCCATCCTAAGCAGGGGAAAACCCTGGCCAACTAGCCAAATAAAGGAGGCAGCGGCTACTCGACCCTAAGGTCCCAATCTAAACCCTAACCACACTTCTTTATAGGATAAAAGTGGCTAGGTGGAATTTTATTACAATCTCACAGGGTTTTATTGACTACTTCTAGGGAGATTAGGACTTAACCCTGCTGGAGTCCTATCAGATCCTTTATTGATACTAAATTACCTTCGTAAGGATGGCTACCAGTCCCGATAATCGATTGTACCAGATTTAGAACTCTCTAGACCTATAAATCTAGTGTTGTGAGCCTTTGATCCTGAGTATGACTTTATAATCATCGATGGGTAGGAGGAAGAAATCAGCTACCACTTCTTGATCTTGGAGGAGTAGTTTTACCCGCGGGCACCGTTGGTCACAATTAAAGATTTGGTCGTCGATGACCTTTACGTCAAACTTGTTGCAACCTTTGATTTGAAGCGCCAAACGTGCAGCAACCTTACTATTGAGAAAGTTATTGGTGCTGCCTGTGTCGATAAGAATTGTGATGAGTTGCTGTTTTAGAAGTCCTCCAACTTTCATCATCTACGGGCTGAAATAGCCGGCCAATGCGTGCACTATATAGTTTGCTGGTTGGGACTCTTCCTCCACGGCTTCTTCTTTCAGTTCAAGGGCTTCTTCAGATGTTTCATTTTCCTCATCCTCCACTGGTTCAATCACGAGGAGCTGGCCCTTTTTGCAGTGATGTTCGCGGCTCCATGGTTCGTCGCAATGCCAACACAACTCCTTGGCCGATCGTTCGTGAAGCTCGTCTCTTGTCAACTTTTTTGGTGTAGGGGCTTGGATGGCAGTAGAGGGGGCAGTAGACCTCGGCATGGCTGGTCGGGGAGTGATCCTTGTCCTTCATACCTCGTGATTCAATTATTATTCCTAGATACGCACGAAGGAAATCGCCACCATAAGAGTGTACGGTTGTCGCGCCTTTACTTCTCCTCGGATCTCCGGCTTTAGGCCCTCGATAAAAGTACCTAAAATTTATTTCTCAGACCAATTCTTAGTTTGGTTAGATAAATGCTCAAACCTTATTTGGTATTCTTGTATTGTAGAGGTTTGACGAATCTTTGCCAATTGGCCGTCGATGTTGTTGAAATTGGTTGGTCCGAAGCGGTCTAGTAGTCCTTCCTTGAATTGCTGTCAAGAGAGTTCTCCATGGGTGTGCTTAAACTAATTAAACCACTGAATAACATCTCCCTCGAGGTGGATGGTAGCAATCTCCACCCGTGTGGCGTCGGCGATTCGGTAAAATCGAAAATAGCGCTCCGTGCGCGAGATCCACCCGATCGGGTCACCTTCTTCCCATCTAGGGAAGTCAACCTTCATGCATGGATTATTGAGATCAGAGGTGATGTGGCCATGTTCTTGAGGATCATCTCGCTGATCTGAAGTTTCTATGTTGTGATTTCCTCGGGTTCGACAGTCAGCCAATGCTGAATTCGACGAAAAGGGATCGCATCTTCTCTTCCATGCGATTTCCAAAGTCTTCAAGCTTTGCATCGATAGCCTTCTCTGATATCATAGTATACGCCTCTAGATCTGGAATATTGAGATCTTTTTTCTGTTGTCGGGTTAGTGGCATGGGAATTTTGGAGAATGGGGTGGCCGGTTGGAAGGTGAATCGGTTTGGATGGAAGTAGGCTACGGTTTAGGGCCGATTTGGGGCTACGGTTTTGTGGAGTTTAGGCTACGAATTGGTGTGGTCTTAGGGTTGTGATAGCAGTAGATGAAGGTTAGGAAAATAGATTTTAGATCTGGGATAGATGGTAGCAAATGTAGGTGTCTCAATAAGGAAAGTTGGCTAAAAAGGTAAGTGGATCGATAAGGAAGTAGGCTGATTTGGGGTTCGGTTTAGGGTAATATTTGGAAGGGTTTTTGGTGAGGATGCTAGGGTTTGGAGATGAGGAAAAGAGAGTCTGAAATCTCACAAAAACTAGCACTCAAATCTAATAGAATTCGGTGAAAAGAAGTGATGCGATGTGCTGTCCTGCTGAACCGGTTTTACGTCGGAGAAATGATGACTTCTTGATATAAATTCCAGAGGAAAGTTCAAGAAAATTTGCAAAAACCCTTGGTTCATATGTTGTTAAAATCAGTAAAAAGTTTGATGAAATTTTGGCAGCATAACAATAAGGAAATAGGGCAAAAGATGAAAGGCAGATTCCTTCGTCGTAAAATTCTAAAACTACGTGATGGTCAAAGATTGCACAAAAAAACCAGTTCTAGAAGGAGTTTTTTATGTGAAATTAAATCCAGATGAAAGTCAACTTGATCTTGAGAATTGTATAAAAATTTCAACCAATAAGGATGAACAAAAGTTTGGTTTCAAGAAGCCAATAGACGGAAGGCAAATTCTGCATTGTAAAATTTCAGTACTATGCAATGAAGAATCGCAATGCTATAAGTCCAGATCCAGAATTAGTTTTTTCATGAGATTAGTTTTAATGAAAGCTAAGATGATCTAAGAAATTATATAAAAGTTTCAGCTAAAAAGGATAATTAAAAGTTTAGTTTCAAGAAGCAACAATCGGCTGAAAATTTCTACAGTGTTTCACCCTTACAATAATGATAATGCTTACGACAAACAAAATTTGCAGCGGATAAAATTTGAAAATAATCTTTAATGTGTAAAGTAAGGAATCTTGCAGTATTGAAGAGGCGTGGATGATAAAAATAAACCAGAGTTCTAGATCAAACACAAGGGACAGCGACAGACTGATTTGATCTACTGCTTGGGTGGAACGTGGAGGCGCATGTTGTAGCAATTGTGGGAATTGCTTGGGAAGGTGGAGGCGGCTGAGATGGCTCAGGGGCAGCAAGATCGCTGCTCTGATACTAGATGATAGAACCCCAGATGGATCTATAAATTTTGATCCTTGAGGGGGATCAACCCTTGGAACGTTGTAGGGGTTTCTCCCTCCTAGATTCGGCACAAGGCTAAAATAAAATTGATAATTACTTAATTCAAGAGAGGGGGCAGCTACATCATTATATAGGGATTAAAACCCTAGCCTAAGGGGGTGCTTACCTAAGTAAAATTACCCCTTTGCCCCTCCTATAGCCAACCTGCCTTAATAGGAACAAGGGGCGACTAGGTTGCCTCTATAGCCGACCTAAGCAGGGGAAAACTCTGGCCAACCAACCCAGTAAGGGGGTGACGACCACTAAGCCCTAAGGGCTAATCTAAACCCTAGTCATACTCCTTTATAAGATAGGAGTGACTTTATTACAATCTAGTAGGGTTTTATTGACTACTTCTAGGGAGATTAGGACTTAACCCTACTGGAGTCCTATCATAATCCTTCATCCATCTAATATCTCAGAGATCGTATATTGGACATGATATTATCAGGTCATATACAGAATCCATCATAGTCTTTCTCTAATCGAATTCTCCCAAAGAACTCTCTCAATCTGAATGACCCTGGCCAGGGATTTGTCTGAGCAAACACATATGGGATATTTCTCTCATGAAGTCGAGAGTGAATGATCCTCTATTGACACTTAATTACCTTTGTAAGGTTGGCTACCAATCCTGATAATCAATTGTACCATATCTGGAACTTTCTAAACTTGTAAGTCTGGCGTCAAAGAAAGGAGTACTCATACAAGGCATCCTTAGTGTCTCAAGTCTAAGGACCAAATACATAACTGAGACTATGAAATCACTATCTGACATTAGGTATCATTAACCATACAGCATTTCATAAGCGGATCAATCAGTGAACTCATTCTCCAATGAGCACTTGTACTATATCCTTAGTGTCTCTATACAAGTGGCTATGAGACCAGCCACCTCCATCATATGGATGGGTATATAGTACATCGGTCTGTCCAGTTATCCCGATGTCCCTCTCAAGTAACCTATGACTAGGCTTATTTAAGATTTATGTTTAAAGGTGAATCAATCTCATTATCGTGATCTCATCACGATCTGATTCTCATTGCATAAAACCAAGGACATCACAATATATATATGCTACAAATAATATAATATGAGAATATGTCAATAATAATCATAAGCAAAAAAGATCATGCAATGTGTCGCATATGCTATCACTCACGTGATTGGCTTGCAGAGCACCTGTAACCAGCAATCTCCTACTTGACCTAAAGCCAATCACTTATATTTGATCCCCATCAGGCCCTTGTGATTCTCAAATACAATCTGAGCCAGCGACTTTGTCAGTATATATGTAATGTTATCTTCAGATAGAACTCTTTCCATTGTTATATCTTTACGCGTCATGATCGCTCTGATCAATTGGAACCTCCTCAGAGCAATTTTAATAATACTTGGGTTCCCTTGCTAGAGCTATCGCCCTGTCGTTATCACAGTATATGGGAATCAACTCCACGCTGCTTGGTATGACTCTCAAATCCCTAATGAACTTCTTTACCCACACCCCTTCCTTGGCTGCTTTTGCTGCAGCAATGTATTCTACCTCTATGGTCGAGTCAGCAGTAGTATCTTGCTTGGAACTCTTCCAGCTTATTGCTCCTCCGTTCAGGGTGAAAATATACCCTGAGTTTGACTTGCTATCATCAATATTGGACTGAAAATTTGAGTTTGTGTAGCCCTTAACCTAGAGGCTACCTCCTCCATATACCAGTAAAAGATCCTTAGTCCTTCTCAAGTACTTAAGGATACACTTTACTGCCTTCCAATGTTCCAAACCTGGATCCGCCTGATACCTGGTCGTGACACTCAAAGCATGCACTATATTAGGCTTGGTATATAGCATAGCATACATGATAGACCCTATTGCTAAGGCATAGAGTATCATATCTATGTCTGCCCTTTCTTCAGGAGTCCTTAGGGACATACTTCTAGAAAATGATATACCATGTCTCATCGATATGAGACCTCTCTTGGAATTCTTCATGTCAAATCTTTTGACAATTGAGTCTATGTATCTGGCTAGGATAAGCCAAACATCCTCTTGGATCTATCTCTATAGATATGGATCCTCAAAATATATGATGCTTCCCTTAACTCTTTCATGGAGAAGTTTATGGATAGTCAAGCATTTACTGTGGAGAGCATTTCCTATATCATTCCCAATGATTAGGATGTCATCTACATATAGCACCAAGAAGGTGATAGCGCTCCTACTTACCTTCCTGTACACACAATGCTCATCTTCGTTCTTAACAAAGCTATAAGATCTGATCGCCTCATGAAATCTTATGTTTAAACTTTGGAAAGCTTGCTTCAATGCAAAAATAGATCTAAGAAACATGTACACTTTATCTGGACTCTCTCTGGATATGAATCCCTCTGGCTGTATCATATACACCTCCTCGAGGTTGCTATTGAGGAATGTCATTTTTGCATCTATCTGCTAGATCTCATAGTCATAGTGTGCTACAATGGCCAAAAGAATTCTAATGGATTTAAGCATGGCTACAAGTGAAAAGGTTTCGTCATAGTCAGTTCTTTGTCTTTGACGATATCCTTTAGCTACCAGTCTTGCCTTATAGGTCTCCACCTTTCCATCTACTCTGATAATCTTCTTGAAGATTCACTTGCACCCGATGGGTACAATACTCTCAGGTGCATCCATAAGGTTCCAAATGTTGTTAGAGTACATGGAATTCATCTCAGATTTCATGGCTTCTTGCCACTTCCCAGAGTCTATACTCATAATAGCCTCCTCGTATGTCTGAAGATCAATATCTTAAGAGTCCTCTCCATTGATATGTCCCACATATCTTTCAAGAGGGTGAGATACTCTACTAAACCTGTGCAAAGTTAGAACTTGTGTGCTAGGTACTTGAACAGACTCATACTCTGAAATGGTGCTTCAGTTAGGTTCTCCAACCTCGCTCAACTCTATCTTACTCCCACTATTTCTACCAAGAATGTGTTCCTTCTCAAGGAACATAACTCTCTTGGCAACAAAGATCTTTCGGTCCTCGGAATAATAGAAATAATACCCATAAGTTTCCTTGGGTATCCCACGAACTTGCATCATTTTATCCTTGATTCCAACTTGTCGGGATTGTATCTTTTAACGTGGGCAGAACAGCCCCAAATCTTAACTATCTTAAGATTGAGCTTCTTTCCTTTCTATATCTCATATGATGTAGACACTACCAACTTTGATGGAACTCTATTCAGAAGGTCAGTTGTTGTCTCTAGGGCATATCCCCATAATGTGATGGGCAGGTCAGCGAAACTTATCATGGACCACACCATATCTAATAGTGTGTGATTCCTCCTTTCTAATACACCATTGAGCTGAAGTGTATAAGGAGGTGTCCACTGGGATAGAATCTCATTGTCCTTGAGGAAATGGGTGAACTCTATACTTAAGTACTCTCCTCCTCGATCGGATCAAAGAGCCTTAATACTTTTTCCAACCTGGTTCTCTACTTCATTCTTATATTCCCTAAATTTCTCAAAGGCCTCGGACTTGTACTTCATTAAGTACATATGTCCATACCTAGAGAAATCATCAGTGAATGTAATGAAGTATGAGTAACCACTTATAGCCTGAGTCGACATGGGACCACATGTATCACTATGTACGAGTTCCAATAACTCAGTGGCTCTCTCTCCAGTTCCACTAAAAGGAGAGTTGGTCATCTTCTCACGAAGGCAAGGTTCGCAAGTTGTATATGACTCATAGTCAAATGGATCTAAGTATTTATCTTTCAACAACTTTTGAATCATTCCTTCATGTGTATGACCTAGCCTACAATGTCATAGGTATGTATTATTCACCTCATCTCTTTTCCTCTTAGACGTATTTATATACATGATGTGTAGAGAAGTGTCTAACACATATAAGCCATTTATCAAGGTCCCTCTAGTGATGATCTCATCATCTATCATTATTAAATAACTATTATTCTCAAAAACTAATTTATATCCACTAATTGTCAAACAAGAGATGGACGGTGACCTCCCCAACAATAACTGCAGCAACTCTTGCTCCATTGCTCATCTTGATGTCCATCTGACCTCTGGCCAATCTCCTAGGTCTTGCTAGAACCTGCAACGAATTATAGATATGATAAGCACTACCGATATCCAATACCCATGTGTTATCATGAAAATCTGACAAGTGGAGACTGATCATAAATATACTTGAAGTTTCTCCAAGCTTTTGTTTCGAAGCATTGTCCTTTATCCTTTATCGGGTTTTTCTTAGCAACCTTTGTCTTACCCGATCTTTTTTTGCCCTAACCCTTTTTAAGGGTCTCACTGGCCTTTCTTTTCTTCTTGGTCTCACCAATATATAGAACTGGCTTCTCCTTCTTGATGGCACTTTCAGCTTCCCTCAACATATTGAGGAGCTCAGGGAGAGTCACCTCAAACTTGCTCATATTAAAATTCATGATAAAGTGAGAAAAGGAATCTGGTAGGGGCTGAAGTATAAGATCAACACACGGGTTATCCTCTAGGACTATTCCTAGACCTGTGAGTTTCTCAATCCACTCTATCATCTTTAGGATAAGGGTCTCAACCGATGTCCCTTCTGTTTTCCTTACTTGGAAGAGTCTCTTGGATATCTCAAATCTTTGAGTTCTTCCCTGTTTCTCAAACAGCTGACGGAGATGAAGAAGGATAGAATCTGTATCCATGCTCTCATGTTGCCTTTATAACTCAGGAGGCATGGAGGCCAATATATAAGATTTTGCCAATATGGAATATCTATATACTTCACATAGTGAGCGATCTCAACCTCGCTTGCCCCTTCTTTCGGTGTGGGCACAATTGTATCAAGGATGTACGTGATTTTCTCCATCATGAGAATAATTCTTAACTTATGAAGCTAATCCATGTAGTTTGGACCAGTGAGACGGTTGGTATCAAGTATGCCACGCAGGGGGCTTGTGAGCGATATGTTTTTGAAAAAAAATATAGCAGAAATAAATAACATGCCGATTTTGCAAGCATCTTCCTTTCTAGCAGTATTCACACAATGGATCTTTGCGGCGAAACTCCTCCTGTAGATCTCGCAACTCTTGTATAGAGGGAAGGAGGAGAATAAGAGTGGGCGGCCAAAGCTGTAGCCTACAAACCATTAGCCTTCCCTCTTATTTATAGAGGCCACCAAAAACTTAGTGTTCCTACCTTAGTGGTATTGGATCTCCATCCAATTACCCACTAACCTTACATTATTTTATCTCTATCCAATAATCTTCTTTGGCCTCTAATTGGGCCTTAAGCAAGGAGCCCATCAATGTAGGGTCTCATCTAATAAGAATATGGGCTAATTGGATCTCCATCTAATCCTTTGTTCGCTGAAGCATCCACTATATGTGTGTGACCCTCTAGGCCCGATACCGAGCTGGCTGTGAGTCACGCCCATCAAAACTCCTTCTGATATAGTGAATAATTATCTTCAATTCACTCGACTCATCAACTATAGGCATACTAGGCCACTACGCCATAGTCCTCAGACGGTATAAGGGTATCGAATCCATCGGACCTGTCTGTCCACAGTTACCGTGTATCTATAATCTCTCATCCAACTAATATCTTAGAGACTATATATTGGACATGGTACTGTCACGTCACATACAAAATTAGTCATAGTCTTGCTCTAATTGAATTCTCTCAGAGAACTCATCTCTCAATCCGAACCCTAGCTAAGGATTTATCTAAGTAAGCATATATGAGATATTCCTCTCATGATATCGAGAGTGCATGATCCTCTATTGACACTTAATTATCTTCATAAAGTTGGCTACCAATCCTGATAACCAGCTGTATTATATCTAAAAATTTCCAAACCTGTAAGTCTGGTGTCAAAGAAAGGAGTACCCAAACAATGCATCCTTTGGTCTCAAGTCTATGGACTAGATACATAATTGGGACTATGGAATCGATGTCTGACATTATGTATCATTAACCATACAGCATTTTAGAAGCAGATCAATCAGTGAACTTATTCTCCAATGAGCTATATCCTTAGTGTCTTCACATAAGTGGCTATGAGACCAGCCGTCTCCATATGGATGGGTATATAGTATTTCAGTCTGTCTGATTATCTAGATGTCCCTCTCGAGTAACCTATGACCAAAATTATTTAGGATCTGTATTTAAAGGTGAATCAATCTCATTATCATAATCTCATCATGATCTGATTCTCATTGCACAGAACCAAGGACATCACAATATATATATGCAATAGATAATATAATGTGAGAATATGCCATAATAATCATAAGTAAAAAAGATCGCATAGCGTGTCACATGTGTCATCACTCATGTGATTGGCTTGCAGGGCAAGTGTAACCAGTAGAAAGAATGAGAACAAAGCTAGTTTCCCACCTTTATCATATCGTCGTATAAAGATTGGTGCATAAAAAACTATAAAAACCAAAAATTATGATGCATAAGAGATTGATTACCTAGGGAGACCATATATCCCTATCTTTCAAATCCAGATGGAGAGGATGAAGGAGGTTAAATGTCCTCTTTAGCGGTATCCACATGATGGATTATTGCAGCGATGCTCCTCCAATCGCAACCCAAAAACCTACAACTCTTGTGCACCTTCTTACAGCACTCATGGAAGAAGATTTGTTATCTTCTTCACTGCCCTCTCACACCAGGGAGGGGCTAGTCAGCTGAGAAGATGAGGGAGGGAGGAGAATAGGAGGGGGTGACCAAAGGTACAGTCTATCACTATTGTGTCACCCTTGCCTCCTATTTATATAGAGCCACCACAAATCCTAATAGATCCTACCTTAGTGTGTATTGAATCTCCATCTAATCACCCTCACTCCTAGGATTATTAGATCTCTATCTAATAATCCCAATTGGCCTCTAATTGGGCCTCATGCAAGGGATCTATCAATGTTGGGTCTCATCCAATTAGAACAAGGGCTAATTGGATAACTCGTATCCAATCCTCTACTCGCTGAAATATCCACCATATGTGTGTGACCCTCTAAGCCCAATACCTATCTGGCTATGAGTCCTACACATCAAAACTCTTTCTGACTCAGTAAATTGTTATCCCATAACAATTCACTTAACTCATCAACTATGGACGTACTAGGCCACTACGCTATATTTCCTAGACAATACAGGGGATCTAATCCATTGGACTTGTCTGTCCTCAGTTACTATATATCTATAGTCCCTCATCCATCTAATATCTCTGTGATTGTATATTAGGTATGGTACTATCAAGCCATATATGGAATCTGTCCAAGTCTTGCACTAATCAGATTCTCCTGAAGAACTCATCTCTCAATCCAAACGACCCTGGTTAAGGATTTGTCCAAGCAAAAATACATGGGATATTCCTCTCACGATACTGAGAGTGAATGATCATCTATTGATACTCAATTGCCTTCTTATGGTTGGCTACCAATCCCGATAATCGATTATACTAGATCTGGAACTTTCGAAACCTATAAGTCCGACGTCAAAGAAAGAAGTACTCAAATAAGGCATACTTGTAGGGTAACCTCACCAACAGCAACTGCAACAATTCTTGCTCTATTGTCATCTTGCGATTCATCTACCTCTGGCCAGTCTCCTAGGCTTGGAGAACCTGCAACGAATTGAAGATATGATAAGTACTCCCGGTATGCATTACCTATATGTTATCATTATAATCAAACAAATGGAGACTGATCATGAATGTACCTGAAGCTTCTTCAAGCTTTTGTTTTGCCTTCTCTACAAGGTACTCCTTGCAGTTCCTCTTCCAATGTCCATCTTTGTCGTAGTGGAAGCACTGGCTTTTGTCCTTCGTCGGGTCTTCCTTTGCCTTGCCCGATCTACCCTGGCCCTTGCCCTTTTTAAGGGACTTGTGAGCTTTCCTTTTCTTCTTGGTCTCACCAATCTAGAGAACTGGCTTCTCTTTCTTGGGTAGAGTCATGTTAAGGACATATGTGATTTTCTCCATTGTGAGAATAATTCTCAAATCATGGGATCAATCTATGTAATTTGGATCAGTGAGGCAGTTGGCATCAAGTATGACATGTAGGGAGTTTGCAAGCAACATGTTTCTAACAAATAAGATGTAACATAAATGAATAACATACAGATTTTATAGAAAAATAATTAATTATGATACAGACTTTTATCTTAATTTACTCTCACTATTTTTCTAGTGAATCACATGACACCCTCGGCCCGTGATACGGAAGTCTCCCGTAGACTTCTAGTGGGGATCAGGATCCAATCGACATCATAGTGTAACCTCAAGAGACTCAACCAATCACACTAAGCCCAAAAAGGTATGCAACTCTTGCCAATCACAACTCCTTGTGATTCCCGTCATGTTCGGCCTTTGAACTATCATGGCCTCGAGGGACTCGACCAACCATGATGTTCAGTTAAGTCATCACCATCATTACAAGATGAGTCTGATTCGGTGATATGCTCTCCAGTGACTCGACCAAGCATACCATGTCTTCAAGTCACCAGTGATATCTCTATATCGTAGGCAATATCTCGAATCACGTAGATAAGTGAGCCTCGAGGGACCCGACCAACTCACCTATGTCGTGATTCAATTTATTCCTATAACAATGGAAGATCACGTGGGTCAATCTTATTGCCTCATGCTTTTTGACTTAATATTATTGTCAATGGGCCCAATCACTCACAATAGGATATATGTGTGTATCTGTGCATCTTCATGCCCTATGATCGTCCATCTCATCATCATCGGTTCCATCGAATCCTCGATGCATTACCATGCGTCGTGATCATCCGTCATGGCATCATGGGCCCCAAAACTGACACCTCCATACTCCTGTCGTGCCTCTTTATGTAATTACAACATAATCACAAGCACGTAGGCCTAACAATAAATGAGAAAAAAGGAGGCTCGTATGCCCCAATAATAATAATCACATATACACACATCACAACATATGGTTCATGATCGTCCATCGATATCATGCATCACATGTACACACATCATCATAGGAATACTCTTACACATATCATACTGAGAGTGGATGATCCTCTATTGACACTCAATTGCTTTCGTAAGGTTGGCTACCAATCCTGATAACTAGCTGTACCAGATTTGAAACTTTCCAAACATATAAGTCTGGCATAAATAAAGGAGTACTCAAACAATACATCCTTGGTGTATAAGTCTAAGGACTAGACACACAATTAGGACTATAGAATCGTTGTCTAACGTTAGGTATCATTAACTATACAAGATTTCGTAAGCGGATCAATTAGTGAACTCATTCTCTAATAAGCACCTATATTGTATCCTCAGTGTCCCCACACAAGTGGCTATGAAACCAGTCGCCTCCATCATATGGACGAGTATATAATACACAGGTCTGTTTGGTTATCTCGATGTCCCTCTCGAGTTACCTATGACCAGGATTATTTAGGATCTGTGTTTAAAGGTAAATCGATCTCATTATCGTGATGTTATTACGATCTGATTCTCATTGCATAAAACCAAGGACATTATATATATATATATATACATATATATACATATGTATACATATATATATATATACATATGTATATGTATACATATATATATATATATACATATATATGTATACATATACATATATATATACATATATATATATACATATATATATATATATATATCAATAGATAATATAATATGAGAATATGTCAATAATGATCATAAGCAATAAGATCGTGTAGCATGTCACATGTGTCATCACTCACGTGATTGGCTTGCAACGTACCTGTAACTAGCACCAAGGTTTGTACTTGAGCTGAGTCCACGTGCTCCCTAGTCGTACACTCGGCATGAAGACTCGAGGGTGGCACCTCAGACGAGTAAAGTCAAAAAAAGACTCGCTCCCAAGCCAAGCAACTCGGCATGAAGCCCCGAGGGTTACACCTAGGTTAAGTTCACACGCTCCCTAGCCGTACACTTAGCATGAAGCCTCGAGGGTTGTACTTAGGCAGAGCTTACACGCTCCCTAGCTATACGAGAAGCTTTGAGGGTTGTACCTAGATTGAAATCACATGTTCCCTAGCTGTACACTTAGCATGATGACTCGAGGGTGGCACCTCGGATGAGTGGAGTCAAAAAAGATTTGCTCCCGACCCAATCACCTCAGCATGAAGCCTCGAGAACTGCACCTAGGTTGATCCTATGCGCTCCCTAGTCGTGCACCTCGACGAGAAGACCCAAGGCCTACACCTCTACTAAGTCGATGACATGAAGGGCCCAAGCTCACGCTGAAGGGGGAACTTTGGCTCTCACTCCTTCTCAACTCATCGACTCAACCATATAGCTTATGTCATTGTCTTCTCCCCTCCACTGACTTAAGCACCGGAGGGATCATGTCGAGCAACCCCCAGCGCTGGTCTATTATATAGGACAACCGGACGACCAAGGATACACAGGAACCCAACCCTCAGAAGAATAATCAAGCGATTAGGAGGATTCTGATCCACTTGCCCGATCGCCCTGAACTGGGTCCTTACCTATGGAATGACTTTCGAATTGGACTGACCCCACGGTCTCCCACCGTCAAGTATCCTACGTCAATCAGGAAAAGACACATGGGTGAACTTGCACCGTCAATAATGGACTAACCATGTCAACTTTTCAGCCAATAATATTCGTGACACCGAAACTACTCGTGAAACTTTTATATGATCTTTCTAATTGTTCGATAGAATCCAGTTGGCAAGCAGAACACAGGGAGGAGAAGACATCCGAACAAGTGGAGCACATCATTTTATCTTTTGAGGTAAGTAGATTGTAGAATGTGTCTAATAGATACAATTAAATATCTATTGAGCATAATTTGCAACAAGAAATTCTCAGGATAAGTTCCTCACAGGGATAGAATCACATAAAAGATAGATGTAATTTTAATAATCCAACATGAAGCACATACTAAAAAGCAAAGAAGAGATAACTACAAGAATGAGAATAGTTCAGTCATAAACATCTATCAACATGTTGGCAACAATTAGAAACTACCAATAGCGAATTCACAATAAATACAGCTAGTATATCGTAACCTGAACTAGTTGTTTTACAATCAACCGTGGGGAAGTGCGAGCAAAGAAAAGTCACAGGTGCAGATGTAATCCATGGAACAAATGAATGGAACATCACCACCACCTACGCTAACAAAAGTATGGACCAAATCTACAACACATTCATAGAGAAAATTTTGGTATCCTCCGACCTTTGGTCACACATGTCACCACCTCAATAAGAACCAAGAGTGTACCACGAACCAACCTTAGATCAATGTGATTCAACATTAGAAAGGTACCGCTCGAATCTGAATCAGTGCAATACATGCCCACGCCATTGGGAACCAAGCATCATCCACTGAAAGGACATACCCCCGCAAAAGATGGGAACAAAAAAATCCACTAAGGCAAAGGCCAAGGGATGAATAAAATCCACTAAAAAAATTGATTTAAGCTTTAGAGGAATCATGCCATAGTCTCCTTCAGCATTGGCCTGTTGTGTCGGGGTTTAGGATCGATGATCTCTCAAAAGAATCTCATATGCTCACATCTCCAAAGAAGATGATTACCTCCTCTCTCTCCTCTCCGGAAGAAGTTCTCCTCTTCGGAAGATTGTGTGGACACTTTTGCCTCATCGGGATCAGACCTAGTCATTGTGTTTGCAAGCCACGATAGAAGGGATATCATCATTTGGTTCTAGAAGGAGGGTCAATGACACTAGAGTGACAACTGATGCACGACTGTGGAGAACGCCCACCCGAGGAGGTGCCCACCACTCACCCTTCCTATCTCCCTAAAGGCTAACCTTTTATTCCCTCGCGAATGGATGGGAACACTTCTACTCAAGCCTTCACACGCCAGTCCATTACTTTAATGACTCTAGGTTCCCACCCTCGGAGGTTGGCATAGGGCAAATGGTAATCCCTACAGAAGCATTCTTCAACCTCACCCATCAGATGCAAAAGTTGACAGGAATGATGTAAACCATTACACCCCATTTGCCTCAACTCCTCCAAGAAGCGACTCCTCCTCAGCTGCCATCACCAGTATCTCAGTCGATCTCCACCTTACTAAGTCATAACACCTCACCTATGGGCCGACTGCCTCTGGTCCCCAACACTAAGCCTCTGGTCGAGAGACAAACAAAAGATGATAGACTGATGTTGGGACGCGACGTCAGACAAACCACCTTCGCCTCCCCTAAAGCAAATACACTACAACCTAACTTAGCAAAAGACTCCTTACTGTCACAAACGGTCATCGCTCAACCGCAACACCTTCGCTCAACGGACCATTCGTCACTTTTACTTACTTATACAGATATTTGGTAGCATGTTTTACCTTATTTTTATATGTTTTTGCCTAAGAAATGCGAGCAGAAATAGTCTGAAACACTACAAAATGATCGTTTGCTGTGCAGAACCAAAACTACCCAAAATGACCCAGTTTTAGGCCATTTTCGTGTGCTGTGGCATGCATTTTGAGCGGTGCGCAGTGTCAATCATCTCAGCCCCTTGGAACCACCGGGATGGCACAGGGGGGGATGGGGCTTTGGGATAGTATCAGGCGTGAGCATTCATCAATAGTTGAACTCGACTTGTGTCTGATATCTTGGGAACCATCGTTTGTAGACTTATGACCATTCCTACAGCCCTCTAAAGTCCTATATCACTCTCTTTCTCTCTTTTTTTGTTACACTCAAGGTGTTCTACGAATTGCTTATAAGAGCTATCCTCTCTGCAAGACGTCAGGACTTGTTTATCGCTCATCTTCAAAACTAATCAACTTCTCTTTTGTAAGTCCTTCAGGACCCGCACGAGGTTGCAAGTGGGCTAACCCTTTGCATGCAAATAACGCTTCGGTGTTTCATGACTTTGGCAATCTCAGCTAAGTCCAAAACAATAGGCAAGATTGCTCCGCGGCTTAGGCAATTCTAGCTAAGTCTTCAAATTTACCGCTAGCGTGCCGCATGGCTTAGTCAAATTTAGCTAAGCCCGTGACATTGTGGTATCAGAGCAGGCAAGCAATAAAGAAGATTCGAAATCTTGCCATGGCGAAGCACCATGGTGAATCAAGCAAGATGGGGCAAGCCGGACCCTTGCCCCAAGCAATCACAGGTGGACTGCAAGTGCAAACTCGCTCGCAAGCTATTGGAGCTGCTCATGAGCACGAAACCAAATAAGACGAGCATGAAGTTGGGTACTCTCCACGAGCAGAGGAGGCACAATTTGGTGTGCCAATTAGGAAAAGGAGCCACAAAGAGAAAATTACAATAGTGGAAATCTACCTCGATGTTCTTGAAGCAAGCTTCGAGGATCTCTACCAATTGCAATGAAGACTCCTTGGGGTAGAGAGCTCGCAAGAAGAAGCTAAATCTCGGATAGACAGGGTTGAGTCCCTGGTCGATCGACTGACAGAGGATACCAAAGTCTTGGTACAATATCTACACGAAGTTGTGGTGGAACTCACGGCAAAGGTGATGTTACTCACAAGAACTCTTAATGCGAGAGAGAACAATGCCCATGCTGCACCGCCACAAAGTTTCAAGGCACCTGAAATGCATTGCTATGGGGGTGCCAACGATGCCAAGGAGCTCGAAAATTTTTTGTTCGACATGGAACAGTATTTTCATGCTACGAGACCCGATTCGGAGGAAACCAAAGTTTCTATAGCAACAATGTATCTAAACAGAGATGCAAAACTTTAGTGGCAAACCCGTTGGGAAGAGATCCAGCAAGGTCGATGTCATGTGGATACATGGGAAGACTTGAAGCGAGAGTTGAGAACTCAGTTCTTGCTTGAGAACATAAAGTTTATCGCTAGAAGGAAACTGAGACAACTCCTCCAAAGTACATCCATTAGAGACTATGTGAAGCAATTTTTGGCCTTGATGTTGGATATACAAGACATGTCCGAGAAGGATAAACTATTCAGCTTCCTCGATAGCCTAAAGTCATGGGTGCAACACGAACTACATCGGAGGAATGTCACCGACATGGTCAGGGCAATTGCAGTCGTAGAAAGGCTAATTGATTTTGTTTCTTATGAGGACTTCATAAATAAGAAACAATACTCAAGAAATCACCCAACAAAATACTCTCATGCGAATGAGTCTGGGGGCGAACAAAAGAAGAAGAGCTTTCACAAGGGACCAATCTCGAAAGTCAAAGCTCCGAAATCTGGCAGATGCTTCTTTTACGGAGGACCGCACATGGTAAAGGAGTGCCCACAAAAGCAGGCACTCAATGCTTTAACAGCATTAATACACCCCCACAAGTCGGACAAGGGCAAAGTCGTCACCCTTAGTTCGAGCAATTCTGAATCCAACAGCGACGATGAGGAGTCGCAATGACCCCGAATGGGAGCAATGCATTTATTAAATGTATTGCAGGTTCAAGTGGGGGAGAACACAAAGGCAAAGCCATCAAAGGCAATGAGCATCAAGTTGATGTATATGGACATCAAACTAAATGGCTAAACAACCCGGGCAATGGTGGACACGGGTGCTACTCATAATTTTATTGTCGATTAGGAAGCTAAGCGACTTGGACTAATCTTGGAGAAGAACACAAGTCATATGAAGGGTGTGAACTCAGAGGCCAAGCGGATCTTCGAACTAGCAAAGGGGGTCCTCATCAAGATCAGAACATAGAGCGAGTGCACAAGCATGATGACGATGCTATTGGACGACTTTCAAGTGATTCTCGGAATGGAGTTCATGCACATAGCGAAGTTGGTGCTAATGTCGTTCCTGAACTCCTTATGTCTAATGGGAGGCGACGAACCCTACGTGGTTCCTGTTTCTCGAGGAGAAACCAAGGATCCATAACAAATATCGACAGTACAATTGAAAAAGGGGGGTATGAAAAGGTGAATCAACCTTTGTAGCCACCATAAAGCTAGAAAAACTTGACATGGAGGCCATTCAAGAACCTACCACAGTGGCAAACATTCTGAAAGAGTTCTCAGATGTGATGTCGACTGAGTTACCAAAAACTCTTCCACCACACAGAGGCATGGATCATCGTATTGAGCTAGAGCCAGGAGTCAAGCCTCCAGCAAGACCATATCGCATGGTCCTTCCAGAGTTGGCAGAACTCAGGAAGTAGTTAGATGAACTGCTGAGCGGTGGTCTCATATGTAGTTCAAAAGCACTATTCAGAGCTCCAGTCCTCTTTTAGAAGAAACAAGATGGGAGCTTCCGATTATGTCTCGATTATCGAACCTTGAACAAAATGACAATGAAGAACAAATACCCCATCCTGCTCATCATAGATTTGTTCGATCAACTAGGCAAGGTCAAGTACTTCTCCAAACTCGACCTTCGGTCGGTACTGGCAGGTGCATATTGCAGAAGGTGACGAGGCGAAGACTACCTATGTGACCAGGTATTAAGCATTTGAGTTTCTAGTGATGTCTTTCGACTTAACCAACATCCGACCATATTCTGCACTCTAATGAACTAGGTGTTCAAGGAGTATTTAGATAAGTTTATGGTTGTCTACTTAGACGATATCGTCATCTATAGCCAAATGCTTGAGGAGTATGTTAAGTACCTTCGAATAATTTTCAAAGTTCTCAGGGAGAACACCTTATTTGTGGAGAGGGAGAAGTGCTACTTTGCACAGATGGAGATTCTATTCTTGGGGCATCGAATCATCAATGGTTTCATCCGAATGGATAAGTCTAAGGTGCAGGTTGTGGCGGACTAGCGAACACCAAAGAAGGTGCCCAAGTTGAGATCCCTCCTTGGGTTCATCAACTATTATCGATGCTTCGTAGCTGGATACTTGAAGCGTGCAGCCCCACTGACGGAGTTGCTAAAGAAGGAGCAATCTTGGATATGGTCGGATAAATGTGAAGCGGCATTCCAAGACCTAAAGACTGTCGTGTTAGAGTAAAATTCTCATTTTAACAAAACACTTTTGACTTGAAGCAAGATAGAAAGATCTGAAGCTTTTCGCTCAAGTAAAGCAAGTGAGTGATTAAAAGAAGATTACTAAGTTACTTGCTTAAAAATTACTTAAGAAAGAATAAGCAAACCCGAAAGATAAGTAACGTCGAAGGGAAATGCTTGACTTAAAACTTCGCTTTCAAAGAGTAAGTAAAAATCAGAAACATCTAATTGATATTTAGTTCAAAGTGACTAAGAACTCGACAATTGCAAGTAGTAAATGCAATAAGAATAAAACACTCACAATTATAGTGGTTTGGCAACAACGGGCCTACGTCCACTCCCGAGTCCTCCTCCTTGAGGCACACCGACATCCACTACTGATCTTCTTTGGGTGCAGATCAAACCCTTACACTTTGCTTACAAGGAAGACTTCAAGAATTTTTCTAACTCTAAGCTCTCTCTTCCCCTTTTCTTTTTCTTACAATTCACACATAATTTTTTTCATAGAATGTAATTTCTAAAATTATTGTATGGAATGCAAGAAAACTTGGGAAATTTATAGCCTCAAATGGCTTCAAAATTTTGGAGCCAAAATTTAAATATACCCATAAAATTAGGGTACGAGCGATTCAGCCATTGTCCTGGGCAATTTACCCGTCGTCAGTCGCCAAGAAACTAGGTACGAGCGATTCAACCACTGACCTGGGCGGTTTACCCACTATCAATCGCCCGAAAACCAAGTACGGGCGGTTTACCCATTGGTCCTGGGTGGTTCAGCCGCTGGCAGTCACCCTGATTCTAGGGCATGGGCAATCCAACCGCCGCTCACCAGCGGTTTACCCACCGGAATCTCCGAAAAAGTGGTTCCTCTACTTTTTGAATTTTGGCTTGAACCTGATGTTAACCAATTCTTTGGTCAACTAATTGAGTTCAACTTGAGTTCAATCAAACCCCATAGTGGACCCGGTTGCCTTATTGAGTTGATTTGGATTCCTTCCAAATCACACTCATTTATGACTCAATCTTAACCTATGACTTAAAGATTACAATCAAACATGACCACCAAGCTTAATGACCTCACTCCCGCAATCCGGCAACCTCTGGCATTCCTTGCGGTAAGTCTCACGGTCTTCCTCTGGCGATCTTCCGATGGGTTCCTAGCCATCTTCTTGATACCTGCGGCCCGATGCCTAACCTTGATCCTGGGTCCATGTCTGACCAGTAACTCCTTCTCCCGTCGTGGTTAAACTTTCACGATGTTAACTATAACTTCATTAATTACAATCATAATGGCCAACACATCCATTTTAAGACCTTCTCAACTCCCGACAAGCGTTTCGGCTACCATCGACAATCTTCTTCCGGTGAACTCCCTTGCATCATCCTGGCAAACTCCCGATACCCTCGACGATCTCCCGACACACCGCTGGCGAGTTCCCAACCGCATCATCCTCATTCCGACCCGATGCTTGGACTTGACTCTGTCCAAACCTCTAATTGTAATAATCTCTCTGTCATAGTTAATCATGCATCAATCAACTCTAACAACCTTGTTAGATCAAACACTCATCAATTGATTTCATCATCAAAATATGAGATTCAATAATCTCCCCCTTTTTGATGATGACAATCAATTGATGGCAGGAGTTAATCCTAACTCCCCCTAAATTCATGTCTCAATAAAGAAAGCTTAAATTCAAAAGAACCACACCCTATTGAATTTACATATTCCAAGCAAATTTCAATAAGAATTTACATCAAGCCATCGAATCATGAATTTCAAAAAGAATTATGCATCCATATCCAAGATATCTAAGTATATCATCAATATCATATGTCATCAATGTATACTCATTAATATTATTTATCATCAATATATATTTCTCCCCCTTTGTCATCAACAAAAAGGTGAAATGTATAGCTAATAATTTTAAAACATATGATAACATTACTCTCCCTTAGTAAAATAGAATCTGCATTATAAAATATTCTTCCCCTTCATGATTAATAAGGAAAGAAACAAGGAAGAAGTTGTGACAGCATCGTTAAGAAGAGCTCTTAATAAATTTCAAAAAGAATATTAAGGTGAGCTCAAAAGTCTAAGTTGAAACTATTTTAATTACATCATATGCAATACATCATATCATCATAATAAAATCATGATTATTATTCCAAATCATCATGTATATTTTCAAAATTAACATGCATTATCATCATACATGATTTCACATCATCATATCTTCTCTCCCTTTGTCATCAACAAAAAAAAGAAGTTCTTCTCTCCCTTTGTCATCAACAAAAAGAAGAAGTGCAATTAGCAAGTTTTTAAGATATGAAAGCTTAGCATTTAGCAAACTTTTCATCATTTTAGAATAGGCAAGCTAGTGAGTTCTTTCTTCTCTTTTGAGAAGTGCAAGCTAGCAAATTTTTGCTTCCTTTCTAATGTTTAAGCTAGCAATTTTACATCATGCAAACTAACAAGTTGGCAAGTGTTACTTCTCTTTGAAGTATGAAGGCTAGCATGTTTTTGAGAATGTGAGGTTAAGCAAAAATTTTGCTTCTTTTGAGAAATGCAAGATAGCATTTCTTGCTTCTCTTTTGAGATCAGCAAGCTAGCAAGTTTTGTTCCCCCTTTGCCATTAGCAAAAAGAAGGGATGGTTACAATAGTGCAAAACTTTTCCCATTACATCATTTTTCAAATTATCATATGAAATATATCAAGAAAAATTAACATGGTGATGAGATATATAATTCGTGAAAACAAATTATGAATATCAAGAGACAAATCATAGGAGACAAATAAAATATCTTGATTCTTGCATAAGAAATCTCAAGTTGTCACAATTATGATTTATATAAAAAATCTCATTTTAATTAATATAAGAACATATAATAAGAGATTTTGATTTATAAAGAATTTTAAGTTATAATTTTGAGGAATCAAAATCATGATATAGGTAAAGAACTCATTCAATTTTAAAATCATCAAAATCACTTTCAATAATTCAAAATGAAATTAATAGATTTATCAGTATCTTGAAATGCTAATGATTTCTTTTCTCCATTTTGTGTGAACAAAAAGGTAGAATCAAGGTGGAGAAGTGAAAAACATCACAAAAATACTCAATTTTATAGATGTAAATTTTATAGATATAAATTCCAAAATTTAAGAAAAAATTAAGAACTACCCATGCAACTTAATTTATCTTATCCAAATTTCAAGCAAGGTAGCAAATCAAGCAAATCATGCATTTTGCATGTATTTAAAAAAAATTAAATTTTAAATTTTCTTTTAAGCAAATTGTTTCTCATTCAATGTTATTATATCTAATTTATTTCTAACCATATTAATAATTTTATCTCCCACTTTTGTCATTGTCAAGAAAGAAATATGATTGCATTCATATTCTAATTTCACCCAAAAGTATAAGGGGAATTTGTCATTGCAAATCAAATTCAAATGACATGAGTGAATAATTATCCTAACAATCTTGTTTGGAAATTTTATAAGATTTAAACAATCTTGATCTTAGATTATAATCATCAAAATCATATATCTCATTTTTACCAAAATAAATAAATTATTGATGTTCAAAATTTTGATTTCCATTGAGGATATAACAAGTTTAGAAATCAAGGGAATATTCATAATAAAACAAATCTCATTAAATTTTTAACTTATCATAAATTTAAGAAATATTAATTTTTGTGATAAGTTATACTAACAAGAAAATCATAAGTAATCATGTCATGAAGAATATTATTATCAAATTATAAATACCAAAAACATGATTTATTTTGACATATTTCTTCCTAGATGGAATTTCAAAGCTTTTGAAATCTTATGAGATCAAATAAGAAGGATCTTGATTCTTATAGAAATATCAAGTTATAAATATTAAGAAGTCAAGATCATGATTATGATGAAAACTTTTCTTCAATAAAGGAAAGGAATCTTAGTAAACAATCTTGGTTTATATAAATATCTCAAATTATAATTTTTAAGATTTCATGGTCATAATTTAAGTTATCAAATAATCAAAATCAAAATATTAATAATGTTTGATAGATTCAAGCATATCCATTCTTTAAAACAAAATCTTTTGAAAACATATCCAAAATCATCATCAAAAATCACTTTTCAGAAAAAGTCAGCATAGATTGTTTTCCAGAAGAAAATAGCTAAAGTTTTCTAATTCATTTTTGTAGTTAAAGAGATTCAACAACAATGTTATCATTTTATCTTGTTGAAGGATTTATAGGATAAAAATATTTTTAAAGATTAATTATCCTCCTTCTTATTGTTTCAAGTGATTTCTTTGAAGAATGATTTTCAAATCAATGAATTGCTAGTTAAGATCAAAAGCCAAATTTATTCTAGAAGAAGTTGTCGAGGACATTGTTGTAACACATCAAAATGATAAAACATCTTTAAATCAAAATTTCAACCTATCTTAATTGTAACGTTTAACTCTTTACACAGTGCAAGAAGTTGACAAACTCATTTTCAAAATACCTAAAAATGAAGCATATATTTTTTCTATGCTTAAATTCTAACATTTAACATAATCATTCAATCATCATAGCATTTTAATCAATGTAACATTCAAATTAATCATTCAACAATATATTTTACTTAGACAAAAATACCATAATATTTAAGTCATTCAATGATAGCATTTACATTTATATCAATAAATATTCAAGCCAATGATTTTGAACCTATCATAAAAATCTTTCTTTCATAAATTTAAATTTAGATAAAGTTTATAATTCATTTTTATACTAGCATGCCAAAGTTAGAGCGATCAAGATTAATGAGTTATCCAAAGATTTATTACCAATGATTTTATTTCAATAATTTTTGTTATTACTTAGGCTAGTGAGCTTCAAAAAAATATTAGATCTCAAGTTATGTGCCTTGAGCATTTACTTTCAAAAAATTACTTAGTGCTCCTAGCCTTGTTATGAGGTAACTTAATATTATATGAGGTTTTGATTTAGGTACCCATTTGAGTTTGGGTCCTTCATGATATGTTCTTTCCATTTTCTCTAATGGCTTAAGGTTATTCCTTTATAAATCCAAATTAATTTATGTAGACTATAATTTTTGAATGGACATTTGTATGCTTTATGTCTTAATTTTTCATAAAAAATATATTTATTTTTCAGTGGCAAATTTAATGTAGGTCCTTTAACAAATATGGTTGGCTTTTGTTGAATGTTACCAACAAATCTTACGCCATTTTTTCTATTAATATAACCCTTATTGGCAATGATCATATTTAAGGATTTGTTCCTAATTTCAAATTTTCTAATGTTGCCTTAAACATGATATTCTCCTTTTTATCATCATCTAGCATTTTACATTTAGAGCAAAAATTCTGTAATGATAAAGTATTATGCAAGGTTTCATGGTTGGTGCATGTATTGTGTGATGGTGCTACTTCATGCATTTCATCAAGTTTACTAACTAATGATGCATGCTCTACCTTTATAGGATTTGCTAATCTTTATAAATTCATCATAAAGCTCATGGAAAAAAAGTAATAACTTATTAAAAGTAAAAGAGCTTTCAGGTGGGTTACTTATCTCATCGTGGTTAGCCATGAGAGCGAGATCTTTCACTTCTTGATTATGTTCTTCATCTTTGGAGCGCCTCGGCTTCTTGCATTCATAGCAAGAGGTTTTCTCCATTTTAAGATCATTTTTAAGGTTCATGTTCATTAATTTATCTGGTTCATATGTCAAAGTTTCAAAATCCTCATCACTCGAGATTTCACTCAAGGAGTCATATGTTCTTCTCAATTCACATTCCTTCCTATTCTTTGGAATGTGTTTTTGGGTTCTCAATGTCAAACTCTTAGGAATGTATTCTTCTTGTTATTTTCAGAAGTATTTTCATTTAGTGATTCATTTAGATTAGTTGTGCTTTCATATGTGATTTTTAATGTATACCAAATATCGAAAGTTGAATCACAAGCGGAAACATGATTAAACTCATTCTTGTCAAGAGCATAAAATAGAGCATTCATAGCCTCGACATTTAAAGAGAAAGTCTTCTTCTCCAAATCATTCCAAT
This sequence comes from Ensete ventricosum, assembly GCA_029747655.1. NCBI lineage: Eukaryota > Viridiplantae > Streptophyta > Magnoliopsida > Zingiberales > Musaceae > Ensete > Ensete ventricosum. The sequence continues at coordinate 22,037,103 of JAQQAF010000006.1, forward strand.
TGTTCATTGGAAGAGGATACCTTTCAAATTTGTTTTCAATAATATTTCATAAATCAAGGTCCAAAGAGATAAAAAAAATATGCATTCTTGTCTTCCAATTCGTATAATCCGTCCCATTAAACATAGGAGGACGTGAAATAGAATGTCCCTCATTCATGCCAAAATAAGTCATTTACTCAAGTCATGTTAATCCAATGAGTAATTACCTTGCTCTGATACCAATTGTTATGATCAATTGGCACTACGAGGGGGGGTGAATTAGTGCAAGTTAAAATTCTCATTTTAACAAAAAGCTTTTGACTTGAAGCAAGATAGAAAGATATGAAGCTTTTCATTCAAGTAAAGCAAGTGAGTGATTAAAAGAAGATTACTAAGTTACTTGCTTAAAGATTACTTAAGAAAGAACAAGCAAACCCGAAAGATAAATAACATCGAAGGAAAATGCTTGACTTGAAACTTAGCTTTCAAAGAGTAAGTAAAAATCGAAAGCGTCTAATTGATATTTAGTTCAAAGCGATTAAGAACTTGATAATTGCAAGTAGTAAATTCTCCCGAGTCCTCCTCCTTAAAGCACACCAACGTCCACTACTGATCTTCTTTGGGTAAAGATCAAATCCTTACACTTTGCTTACAAGGGAGACTACAAGAATTTTTCTAACTCTAAGTTCTCTCCCTTCCTCTTTTATTTTTCTTACAATTCACACATATTTTTTTCACATAATGTAATTCCCAAAATTATTGTATGGAATGCAAGAAAACTTGGGCCATTTATAGCCCTAAATGGCTTCAAAATTTTGGAGCCAAAATTCAAACATACCCGTAAAATCTGGGTACGGGCGGTTCAGCCCCCGTCCTGGGCGGTTTACCCATCGTTTGCAGCCCAAAAACCAGGTACGGGCGGTTCAATCACTAACTTGGGTGATTTACCATCAGCCGCCCGAAAACTAGGTACGAGCGGTTTACCCGTCAGTCCTGGGCAGTTCAACTGCTAGTAGTCGCCCTGATTCCAAGGTACGGGCGGTCCAACCGTACCTCACCGGCGGTTTGCCCATCGGAATCTCCGTAAAATTGGTTCCCTCCACTTTTCAAATTTTGGCTAGAACCTGATGTTGACCAATTCTTTAGTCAACTAATTAAGCTCAACCTAAGCTCAATAAAACCCCATAATGGACCTGGTTGCCTTATTGAGTTGATTTGGATTCCTTCCAAATCACACTCATTTAGGACTCAATCTTAACCTCCGACTTAAAGATTACAATCAAACATGACTACAAAGCTTAATGACCTCACTCCCGTAATCTAGCAACCACCAACATTCCTTGCGACGAGTCTCACGATCCTCGTCCGGCGATCTCTTGGCATGTTTCTAGCGATATTCCTGATACCTTCGGCGAAGTCCTAACAAACTCCCGGTGAGCTCCCACTGCATCGTCCAATCCTTGGCCTGATGCCTAAGCTTGATCCTGGGTCCATGTCTGGTCTGTAACTCTTTCTCCCATCATAGTTAAACCTGCACGATGCTAACTACGACTTAATTAATTACAATCATAATGACCAACACATCCACTTCAAGACCTTTCCAACTCCCAGCAAGCATTTTAGCTACCCCCGATAATCTTCCAACGAGTCTCGGTCTTCTTCCGATGAACTCCCTTGCACTATCCTGGCAAACTCCTGATACCCTCGGTGAGCTCCTGACGCACTCCTGGTGAGTTCCCAACTGCATTATCCTCACTCCGACCCGATGCTTGGACTTGACTTTAGCCAAACCTCTGATTGTATTAATCTCTCTATCATAGTTAATCCTACATCAATCAACTCTAACAACCTTGTTAGATCAAACACTCATCAATTGATTTCATCATCAAAATCTAAGATTCAACACACTGTTCAGCAGAGGAGGCGGCTAAGTTGATGATAAAGAATGTGGTGAAGTATTGGGGAGTCCCACACAACATCATTAGTGATCGAGATTCTCGATTCTTGGGATGATTTTGGACCGAGCTATTCAAGCTATTGGGATCTAAATTATACTTATCCATAAGCCTCCACCCTCAGACGATTGGTCAGACTGAAAGAATCAACTCGCTCTTGGAGTAATATATCCGGCATTACGTGAGTGTCAACCAACGAGATTGGGTGAAGCTGTTGGACATAGCCCAATTCTCCTACAACTTGCAGCGGAGGTCTACATCCAACAAGAGCCCATTTGAGATTATCACAATCGTCAACTCCTCACATGTTGGCTATTGTTATACCGGGAGTAGCCCGTCGGCATATCACTTCGCAAAGGAATGGCATCGGAATACAGATATTGCTCGGACCTACTGGGAGAAGGCGGCCAAAAAGATAAAGAAGTGGGCAGACTTGGGAAGGCGACCACAGGAGTTTAAAGTTGGCGACTTGGCGTTGGTGAAGCTCCAACCAGCATCACTCTAGTTATTTAGGCACAAAGTGCACAAAGGGTTGGTAGGTAAGTATGAAGGACCTTTCCCAATTAGCAGCAGGGTGGGCAATGTCTCCTACAAGTTACAACTGCAGGCATGGTTCAAAATTCATAATATCTTCCATGCAAACAACTTGAAAGCCTACCATTCAGATCCGCAAGATGCTTCCCAAAATATTTCAACTCGTCTACCTCTAATCTGAGCCTCCTACGAGAAGCGAGTTGAGACCATTCTAGCTGATTGTAAAACTAAGCTACCCAGCGGAGTGGAGCAAACTGAGTACTTGGTGAAGTGGCAAAAGCTTCCTATGACATGAAGAAGCTCGCGTCAAAGCCTACCAACAAGCGTTGACAATGGCATCGACAGTTTAAATGGGGAAGTATGTCACGAACGATTGTCACTCAACCGCAACACCTTCGGTCAATAGACCGTTCATCACTTTTGCTTACTTGTACAGATGTTTGGCAACCTATTTTGTCAAAAGCAAGTTGGGAGCCAAAAGACGCCCTATGACATGAAGAAGCTCGCGTCAAAGCAAGTTGGGAGCCAAAAGACGCCCTATGACATGAAGAAGCTCGCGTCAAAGCCTACCAACAAGCGTCGACAATGGCATCGACAGTTTAAATAGGGAAGTATGTCACGAACGATTGTCACTCAACCGCAACACCTTCGGTCAATGGACCGTTCATCACTTTTGCTTACTTGTACAGATGTTTGGCAACCTATTTTGTCTTGTTTTTATGTATTTTTGCCTAAGAAGTGCGAGCAGAAATAGTCTGGAACGCTGCAGAATGACTGTTCACTACGTAGAATCAAAACAGCCCAAAATGACCTAGTTTTTGGTCATTTTTATGTGTTGCGGCATGCATTTTGAGCAGTGCTGAGTGTCAGCCATCTCAGCCCCTTGGAACCACCCGAGTGGCACAAGGGGGGATGGGGTTTTGAGATAGTATCGGGCATAAGCATTCATCGATAGTTGAACTTGACTTGTATCTGATACCTTGGGAACTACTATTTGTGGGCTTGTGACCATTCCTACAGCCCTCTAAAGTCCTATTTCACTCTCTTTCTCTGTTGTACTCAAGGTGTTCGACGAATTTCTTATAAGAGCTGCCCTCTCTGCGAGACGTCGGAACTTGTCCATCTCTCGTCTTCAAAACTAATCAACTTCTCTTTTGCAGGTCCTTAAGGACCCGCACGAGGTTGCAAGTGGGCTGACTCTTTACGGGCGATGTTTCATGACTTAGGCAATCCCAGCTAAGTCCAGAACATTGGGCATGATTGCGTTGTGACTTAGGTAATTCCAACTAAGTCTTCAAGTTTACCACTAGGGTGCTGCATGGCTTAGGCAAATTTAGCTAAGCCCGTGACATTACGGACCCAACTACGAAGGATAAATCGACAATTGAACAAAGTCTATAAGAAGGTGCACAAAGCCAAAGAGGATCAAAGCAACCATACAAGTGAAGAGTCTCCCTTCACGTAGGAAATCCAAGACAAACGTAGGTGTTGATCCTACAGAGCATGTAGCCGCTTATCATGCTCAGATGGTCTTATATGACACTTCTAACACACTAATGTGTCGAGTATTTCCCACCACACTCCAAGGACCGGCTCAAATATGGTACAGTCGATTACAATCACTTTCAATTTCATCTTTTGATCAACTCATCAAGAAGTTCAAGCAAGATTTCTTAATCAATGTACGACCCAAGCCGTCGGCAGCAACTCTCCTTAGGCTAAGGTAGAAGGAGGAAGAATCTCTTTCCTTCTTTGGCACCCACTTCACCACGAAAATTTAAGGGGTGATCGATGCTCATCCTTTTTTTATCACACAAGCATACATAACAGGGTTAAAACCCATAAGATTTTTCTGGTCATTAGTAGAAAGATCACCAGCTACAATCCATGAAATGTACTAGAGCGCTCACTAATTTATTATTGTCGAAACATTGGTGGTCGCAAGATGCGAGGAAACTAACAAAAGATCTGATAATTATTTTTTAAATAATTTTTATTCTATTAATCCTTCAACAAGAGACAAAATAATACTATTATTATTGAATCCTTTAAACTACAAAAATAGATTAGAGAACTTTAGCTATTGAAAAATAATCTATGATGCCTTCATTGAATTTTTTGAAAAGTAATTTTTTATGATGATTTTGGATAAGTTTTCAAATGGTTTTATTTTAAAAAGAGATTGATGAATCAATGCAACGTTATTGATATTTTTGATGATTTTATCATCATCTTGACAAGTTGAAAATTTGCAACTTGAAATCTTTACATAAATCAAGTTTGTTTGGAAAAGTTTATAAATGAATCATAAGTTTATATTTTTGAAACAATAACATGAATCTAAACAATGATTTTGATGATTTGAAATCACATATATAAGTTGAGATACAATATTTTTATATCTTATTTTGCAAAATTATACTTGTAACTTGACAATTTTTATGTATTAAGATATTGCTTACAAAATTGATCTCCTAAAATTTTTATTATCTAAGAGGAGATTTATTAAATTAAATCATATCTTTAATATTCATGAATATCTTTTGATATTAAGACCTTTCTTGACATGATTTATTTTAAAACTCATGAATGACATAACTTTTTACCAAAATTAGTATTTCTTAAATTTATGATAAGTTAAAAATTAAAAGAGATTTGTATTATCATGAATATTTCCTTAATTTCTTGACTTGACTTTTACATTATGAGAATTACGTTATTGATCTCTATAATTTTCTCTTTTTAATAAAAAGGAGATTTATGATCTTAGCAATTATAATTATTTTTTTATCAAGATCATTCTTCTTTTTTATTAAAAAGATTTATCTTGGATAAATTGAGATTATCCCTTAAGACTCATATTTATTATTTACAAAAAATGACAAAGAAACTTATTAAACGAAATCATGTCTTTTGATATTCAAAATTTTGATTTTATCTCTAATGACATTATCTTCTTGCACTTTTTGGTGTAAATTTAAACATGGATGAAAAGAAATTATGCCATCATATTTCGTGACAATGATCGAAAAGGAAAAATAAAATTATTAATATGATTAAAAGAAAATTGGATATAATAACTTTGAATGAGGAACAAGTGCTTAGAAGAAAATTAGAATTTTGTAAATGCATGCAAAATATTGGATTTACAATTTAAGCATAATCTACTATCATGTTTTCTTGTGAAATTCATGATGATTATTATCAAAATCTATATGAGATATGATTTGCTTGATTTGCTTCCTTGCTTGAAATTTACATAAGATAAATTAAATTGCATGGGTAGCTCTTGATTTTTTCTTGGATTTTGGTATCTACATCTATAAAATTTACATCTATAAAATTGAGTATTTTTGTGATATTTTTCATTTCTCTACCTTGATACTACCTTATTCACACAAAGTACAGAAAGAAAATCGCTAACATTTCAAAAGATCGATAGGACTATCAATATTATTTTGAATCTCTTGAAAGTGATTTTGAAATTGAATAAGTTCTTTACCTATATCATGATTTTGATTTCTTGGAATTATAACTTGAAATCTTTTATGAATCAAAATCTTTTGTTATGTGTTCTCGTATTATTTAAAAGGAGATTTTTATAGAAATCATGAACTTGACAACTTAAGATTTCTTATGGATTAATCAAAAGATTTTATTTATTTCTCCTATGACTTGTCTCTTGATATTGGTAATTTATTTTCATAAATTGAATATCTTATCACCATGTTAATTTTTCATGATATATTTCATGTGATGATTGGTATATTTCTTGATTTATTTCATGAAAAATGATGTAATGTGAAAAGTTTTTACACTGTTATAACCATCCCTTCTTTTTTACAATAACCAAGGGGGAGCAAAACTTGGTAGCTTGCATGATGTAAAATTGCTAGCTTGAACATTACAAATGAAGCAAAAATTGCTAGCTTGCACTTCTCAAAAGAGAAGAAAGAACTCACTAGCTTTATTTGCTATGTTTTCTTGATATTTACATGAAAAATATTTGTTGAGCTTATGAGACCTAGGAATGCTAAAATATACAAATTGCTAATATAAATTTCATGAGATGAAGCCTTTTTATGATAACATTTTGGAAAACTTTCTCCATAATTTTATCTTATTATTTTCAAAAAAAAGGGAGAAAAATTGAAAGAAGATGTGCAACATTTGAAATTTACAAGAGATAATTTTTTATATCAAGAGATGACTTTTACTACATTTGAAATACATAAGTAGTCTTTAAATCTCTTGAACTTTTGAGCTTATCTTAGTATTGTTTTTAAAATTTATTAAGAGCTCTTCTCTATGATGAAATGATTCAACAATACCTCCTTTATTTCTCTCCTTATTAATCATAAAAGGGAAGAAAATTTTATAATGCATATACTAAGGAGGAGGAATGTCATCATGTGCTTTGAAATTATTAGCTATACATTATACATTTTTGTTGATGATAAAGGGGGAGAAATATACATTGATGACACATGATATTAATTGATGAATACATTAATGACACATGATATTGTTGAAATATATGGATATCTTGATATCAACATGGATTGATATATCTTGGATATGGATATGAGTGCATAATTCTTTTTACTCATGATTTGATGACTTGATGCAAATTTGTGTTGAAATTTGCGTTGAATGTTGATTGCTTGAATTTAAGAGTGTGTATTTCTCCTAAATTTAAGTGGCATGGATTTAGGGGGAGTTAGGATTAACTCCTGTCATCAATTGATTATCATCATCGAAAAGGGGGAGATTGTTGAATCTCGGGTTTTGATGATGAAATCAATTGATGGGTTATTGATCTAACATATGTTGTTATAATTGATTGATGCATGGTTAATTACGACAGAAAGATTATTACAATCAAGATTGGCCAAGGCCAAGTCCATGCATCGGGTTGGGATTCGGATGATACGGTTGGGAACTCGCCAGTAGTGCATCGGGAGCTCGCTGAGGGTATCGGGAGCTTGCTAGGATGACACAAGGGAGTTCATCAAAAAAAGACTGAGACTCACCGAAAGATTGTCGGGGGTAGCCGAAAAGCTTGTCGGGAGTTGGGATGGTTTGTATTGGCTATTATGATTATATTTAATTAAGTCATATTTAGCATCGTGCAGGTTTAACCATGACGGGATGAGTTACAGATTAGACATGAACATAGGAAAAAGCTTTGGCATCGGGCCAAGGATTGGACGATGCGATGGGAACTCGCTAGGCATTCGCTAGGACTTTGCCGAAGGTATCAGGAAGATCGCTAGGAACACGTCAGGAGATAGTCGGAGGAAGACCGTGAGACTCACTGTTGGAGAAGCTGGAGGTTGTCGGTTTGCGGGAGTAAGGTCATTAAGCTTGGTGGTCATGTTTTGATTGTAATTTTAAGTTACAGGTTAAGATTAAGTCTTAAATGAGTGTGATTTGGATGGAATCCAAATCAACCCAAAGATGCAACCGAGTCCACTATGGGGTTTTATTGAGCTCATGTTAAGCTCAATTGGTTGACCAAAGAGTTGGTCAACATCAAATTCAAGCTGAAATTCAAAAAGTGGAGGGAACTACTTTTACGGAGTTTTCGATGGGTAAACCGCCATCGTCCCAGGTTTTCGGGCGACTGCTGATGGGTATATTGGGAAACCTCAGCGGATGCATCACATGCGCAGCGAAAATCAAAATAAAAACTAGTTTCCCACGTAGATAAAATCATCGTACAAAATATTGGGGTCGCGAGAAAAATACAAAAACCAATAAAATCACGATGTGTGATAGATTGATTTTACCTAGGGAGATCGTATATCCCTGTATTCCAGATCCGGATGGAGAAGATGAAGGAGGTCAAGCATCCTCCTCTCTAGCGGTATCCACACGATGGATCTCTGCAACGAAACTCCTCCAATCTGATCTCACAACTCTTGCACAGAGGGAGAGAGGAGAATAGGAGGTGGTGACTAAAGCTACAGCCTATCAACCATGTGTCTCCCCTCCTATTTATAGAGAGCCACCAAAACCCTAGGACTCCTTCCTTAGTGGGTATTGGATCTTCATCCAATAACCGACTAACCTTGCATTATTGGATCTCTATCTAATAATCTTCTTAGGCCTCTAATTGGGCCTTAATCAAGGAGCCCAACAATATAGGGTCTCATCTAATAAGAATAGGGGCTAATTGGATCTTCATCCAATCCTCTATTCGCTGAAGCATTCACTATATGTGTTTGACCATCTAGGCCCGATACCGAGCTGGTCGTGAGTCACTCCCATCAGAACTCCTTCTGATATAGTGAATTATTATCCCCATAATAATTCACTCGACTCATCGACTATGGACGTACTAGGCCACTACGCCATAGTCCCTAGATGGTATGGGAGGATCAAATCGATCAGACCTATCTGTCCACAGTTATCATGTATCTATAATCTCTCATCCAACTAATATCCTAGAGATCGTATATTGGACATGGTACTATCAGGTCACATACAGAATCTGTCACAGTCTTGCTCTAATCGAATTCTCCCTGAGAACTCTTTTTCTCTCAATCCGAATGACCTTAGCTAAGGATTTCCCTAAGCAAGCACATATGAAATATCCCTCTCATGATACCGAAAGTGGATGATCCTCTATTGACACTCATTTGCCTTCGTAAGGTTGGCTACCAATCCCGATAACTAGTTGTACCAGATCTGGAACTTTCCAAACCTGTTAGTCTGGCGTCAAAGGTTGGCTACCCCCTTATAGGTGTCCTACAACGAAGGCAAATAAGGTTGGTCGTGGCTTGGCCGTGGGTGGCCGGCCCTGCATGGTGGCTGGTCGTGGCTGGCCACCCCTCCTCCTCGCTGCCTTCGTTGTAAAAATGTAGCAAGAACGCGTAGAACGATTCTACGTGATACAATCTCATCACACGTATTTTAAAACCAATCTTTCACACGAAAACCTTGGCTTTGATACCACTATTGGTTAACCTCAGCGGGTGCATCACATGCGCAGCGGAAATCAAAACAAAATCTGGTTTCCCATGTAGATCAAATCATCGTGTAAAATATTGGGGTCACGAGAAAAATGTACAAACCGATAAAACCGCGATGTGTGAGAGATTGATTTTACATAGGGTCTTATCTAATGAGAATTGGGGCTAATTGGATCTTCATCTAATCCTCTATTCGCTGAAGCCTTCACCATATATGTGTGACCCTCTATGCCGGATATCGAGCTGACAGTGAGTCACTCCCATCAGAACTCCTTTTGATATAGTGAATTTTTATCCCCATAATAAGTCACTCGACTTATCGACTATGGACATACTATGCCACAATGCCATAGTCCCCATACGGTATAGGGGGGATCAAATCCATCAGACCTGTATGTCCACAGTTACCATGTATCTATAATTTCTCATCCAACTAATATCCCAGAGACTGTATATTGGATATGGTACTGTCAGGTCACATACGGAATCCGTCATAGTCTCGCTCTAATCTGATTCTCCTGGAAAATCCTTTTTCTCCCAATCCGAATGACCTTAGCCAAGGATTTCTCTGAGCAAGCACATATGAGATATTCCTCTCGTGATACCGAGAGTAGATGATCCTCTCTTGACACTCAATTGCCTTCGTAAGGTTGGCTACCAATCCTCTGAAACTTTCAAAACCTGTAAGTCTAGCGTCAAAGAAAGAAGTACTCATACAAGGCATCCTTGGTGTCTCAAGTCTAAGGACCAGATATACAACTGAGACTATGGAATCATTATCTGACATTAGGTATCAATAATCATACAGTATTTCATAAGCGGATCATTCAGTGAACTCATTCTCCAATGAGCACCTGTACTATATCCTTAGTGTCTCCACACAAGTGGCTATAAGACCAGTCGCCTCCATCATATGGACGGGTGTATAATACATCGATCTGTCCGATTATCTCAATGTCCCTCTTGAGTAACCTATGACTAGGATTATTTAGGATATGTGTTTAAAGGTGAATCGATCTTATTATCGTGATCTCATCATGATCCGACTCCTATTGCACAGAACTAGGGACATCACAGTATATATGTAACAGATAATGTGAGAATATGCCAATATTAATCATAAGCAAAAATATCACACAGCGTGTCACACGTGCCATCACTCACATGATTGATTTGCAGGATACCTGTAACCAGCAGGGTAAACTTCCTAGGGTTGGCGGGTAAATCGCCCATACCATAGTATTCTGGCGGCTGAGCCACCCAGGTCGACGGGGTTATTGAAGATAAGAGCCCTCCCCCACAGCTTAATGAAATTTTAGGAGTCTCCACCAAGCCGAGCCTACTACCTCTTGTCAAGATATCCGATTCCTACCCACAGAAGATCAAATATCTCTAATTTTAAACGCATGGGGCAGCAGTAGATTGATTTGATCTGTAGCTTGGGCTGAAAGATGGAGGCACGTGTTGCAGCAATTGTGAGAATTGCTTGGAAGTGTGGGGGCAGCAGAGATGGCAGTAGGGGAAGTAGGAACGCGGCTCTGATACTAAAGGATAGAACCCTAGAAGGAGCTCTATAGATTTTGATCTCAGAGGGGGATTAACCCTTGGAACGCTATAGGGGTTCCTCCCTCCTAGAACTTAGCACAAGGCTGAATAAAAGATGATTCTTGCTTGATAGAAAAAAGGCAGTAGCTACATGATTATATAGGGTTCTAAACCCTAGCCCATGGGGGTGCTTGCTTAAGTAAAATTATCACTTTGCCCCTCCTATAGCCGACCTACCTTAGTAGGGATAGGTGGCGACCATGTTGGCTCTATAGTCGACTATAACTGATGGAAACCTTGTCCGACTAGCCCAGTAAGGGGGGCGGTGGCCACTGAACCCTAAGGCCCTAATCTAAACCCTAGCCATACTTCTTTGTAGGATAGAAGTCACTAGGTGGGGTTTTATTACAATCTCATTGGATTTTTATTGACTACTTTTAGGGTGATTAGGACTCAACCCTATTAGAGTCCTATCAAACTTGTTACAATTCATGAGGATATTAAAGGATGATCTGTGATAGTGGAGATAACGGTGAAATTCGGCGACGATCTTTAAGCGATTATAGGTATTGCTTAGGTGGCTACGGAAGGATGATGGACGATTGTGGAAGGGCAACGAGATGGCAAGAACGTTGCTCTGATACCAAGTATTAGAACCCTTACGGATTCTAAGCTTGGGGTGATCTCTATAGGGGATCGGCCTCCTTGGAACTCTATAGGGGTTCCTCCCTCCTTGGTTTTCTGCTACATGAGTTGAAAGATAATTGATCTATTGATGATGAAAAGAGGGGAGAATATAAGCTATTTATTAGGCTTCTAAACCCTAACATATAATAGGACTCCTACTCAAGACTCATATTTCTAATATCTCTAACTCCATCTCTAAGAAGCAACTCCAACTCCAACTCTAAGAAGCAACTCCAACTCCAACTCTAAGAAGCAACTCCTACTCCAAGTAAACTAAGACTCCAACTCCTAATTTATCTCCTAATCAACTAAATGAAGCTCTTCCCCTCATCAAAGTGGGTAGCCAATTGGGTTGGTTACAAGCTTGACTTAGTTAACTCCAACCCATATCTAACTCCGACTCCTAACCTGACTCCAATTCAGCTGAATCCTAAGTTTACTAGCATTTGGGCTAATTTATTACAATGGACTCAAATCTCCTCCTAGCCGACCTAATGTCAGGTCTAGATTGGCCAACATGGCCCAATCTAAGGACTCGACTCAATCGACTAGGACCCGACTCAGCTAGGGTCCTAACATCATTTCTTCTTTGCATGGGCTGCCATGTGCTTAGTCTTTGATAGTCACCAATACTTCTTTTGATATAGTGACTGCCTTCTAGTATGGTTCAGGATGATGAAAGCCCATTCTGGTGCATGGATTGTAATTTTTCTTGGCTTACTTCTCTTTCGTGCCATAGACCTATGTCGAGCCAAATTTTAAGTTTAGTAGCAATTAGTATCCCCTTTCGAAACCTCGTGTAGAGTGTGAGGACAGCCTTAGTGCAGATTAGGAGTTGGTCATCTTGTGTAAGGGTAGTGCCGATCCCAACTGTTAATGTGTCTACTCAAATCATGAACATCTGGCTACGATTTGGTGTGGACGATATCGTGGTCATGAGGGCTATAGTTCCACTCGGCCAAGGTGGTGCAGCTTTCTTCACAGTGAGATGGATGATGTTTTGTTGAGTCTTGCAATAATCCTTCTTTTACTTTGATTCTGCTATTGGAGGGACTCAATTTTCTCACGGTCTTGGGCCGTGTATCAAAGGCCATCATCATGGAAGACTTTGAGCATCATGCTCCGATCCTAGGGATAGTCGTGGAAGTCACTTGGGATATGGAAGTGCCGCTTCAGCAATAAAGTGGGGTTCGACTAGATGTAACACTTCAGAAAAAACTTATCCTTGGAGACAAGGATATAGGGATGTGTCGTAGTAGGAAAAAAATGTGGTCGAACAATCCATGTCTCTGTCATCTCCTGAGCGACCCTCTTAGCTTCGATCTTCTATGGGCAGTAAGCTCGCCGAGCATCAGCTGGTGGTAATTTCAGCCAGTTCCGCATAGGGGGTCGGGTATCTTGATAGGAGGTAGTCGGTTCAGTTTAGTGGAGACTCCCAAAATTTCAACAAGCTATGGTATAGAGTTCTTCCTCCTACATAAATTTATCTTTGTTTTTGCCTTGATTTATGAAGAAAATTCTGAACAAATATGATATCTTTTGTTGGCTGCCTAAGTACGAATCTATAATATTATCAAGATTATGACCTATCTACCTTGTTCTTATTGTAACTTTTTGTAATAACCTCTGATATGGATAAATCTTAGTTTTTTCAAAAATAGATTCATATATCTTTCTTTTGAACCTAAGTTTGAAGAATTTAGAATTTATTTGCTATCCCTAATGTTTATTTCAATTGAGTATATAAAATCTATAAAATAGAGTTTGTAGCTCTTGATCTTTAATCACCATATTACTTATATCTTCCTGTTCGAGTTCTTGATTTATATAAAACTTAATTTGTTAAAAAAAAGATGCATAGATCTTTTATTTGATACTAGGATTGAAAGATTTGGAGTCCAAATCACTATCAAAATTTCTGATTTGTTAGACCTTATGGATTCTATAAAACAGGGATCATAGCTCCTGACCATTCATAACTATATTGCTTATATCTTCCTATTGGAGTTCTTAATTTATTTAAAACTTAATTCATTAGAAAATAGACTCATATATCTTTCATTTGATACTAGGATTGAAAGATTTAGAGTGCAAATCACTATCAAAATTTCTCTTTTGTTAGACCTTATAGATTTTGTAAAATATGGATCATAACTCCTGACCTTTGGTTGTCTTTGTAGAGACTTTTAATTTATATGAAACTCATTTCTTTGAACCTAGATTGATTTATCTTTCTAACACCTTTTTGAGTAATTTGGAGCATGTTTGATCATCTGAATAACATTGCAATTTGCCTTCAGAATTCTACCAGAATAGGGATTGTATCAATTCTGCCTATACTTCATCCATTTCAAAACTGAAATCTCTAATGCTCTTGTCCTTGACTTCCTTACATACTAGAATATGTTATGTATTAATCAATGTTATATTATATTATTCTGTTTAGCCGAATGTATTTAAAAATAAATTCTAAATAATCCTAGTCATAAGTTACTCATAAAGGAGATCGAGATAACCAAACAGATCGGTGTGATGTATAATTATCTATATGATGGAAGTAGCTGGTCTCATAGCCACTTGTGTAGAAATACTAGGGATACAATATAAGTGCTCATTGGATAATGAGTTCACTGATTGATCTGGTATAATTAATGATACCTAACATCAGACAGCAATTACGTAGTCTCAGTTGTGAATCTGATCCTTAGGCTTAAGACACTAAGGATGTCTTATTTGAGTACTCATTTCTTTGATGTCGAACTTACATGTTTGGAAAGTTTCAAATATGGTACAGTTGATTATCGGTATTGGTAGCCGATTTTATGAAGGCTATTGAGTGTCAATAAAGGATCATCCACTCTCGGTATCATGAGAGGAATATTCTTTATAGTCTCACTCAGATAAATCTTTAATCAGGTTGATCGGATTGAGAGAGGAGTTATTCGAGAGAATCTGATTAGAGCGAAACTTAGACGGATTCTATATATGGCCTAACAGTACCATGCTCAATATATGGTCTCTAGGATATTAGATGGATGAGGGATTATAGATACATGGTAACTGAGGACAGTCAGGTCCAATGGATAAGATCCCTTGTATCGTCTAGGGATAATAATGTAGTGGCCTAGTACATCCATAGTCGATGAGTCGAGTGATATTGGGCCTAGACGATCATACACATATGATAGATGCTTCAGCGAATAGAGAATTGGATATAAGCTATTCAATTAGCCCATGTTCTCATTAGATGAGACCCAACATTAATAGGCTCCTTGCATGAGGTTCAATTAGAGGCCAAAGGAGATTATTGGATAGAGATCTAATAATCAAAGGTCAATGAGTAATTGGATGGAGATCCAATACCCACTAAGTAAGGATCCTTAGGGTTTTTGGTGGCTCTCTATAAATAGGAGGTAGGGGCGGCTCTTATGTAAAATGTTGCACCTTTGGCCGCCCCTTTCCATTATCCTCTTCTCCCTCACCTTCTCAGCTGACCAGCCCCTCTCTATCTACTATGAGAAGGTAGCGAAGAAGATAGAGAATCTTCTTTCACGTTTGTTGCGAAAAGCTGTGCAAGAGTTATGAGATTTAAGGCTACGATAGGAGTATTGCTGCAGCAATCCATCAAAGTTTCATGTTTAATGCATGAATTGTGTGATGGTGCTACTTCATGCATTTCTTCAAGTTTACTAACTAGTGATGCATGCTCTTTTTTAAGTAGTTTATAGGATTTGCTAATCTTTCTAAAATCGTCATAAAGTTCATTAAAATAACTTAATAACTCACTAAAAGTAAAAGAACTTTCAGGTGGGTTACTTACCTCATCGTGGTTGGCCATGAGCGCGAGATTTTCCACTTCTTCTTGATTATGCTCTTTATCTTCGAAGCGCCTCAGCTTCTTGTGTTCATAGTAAAAGGTTTTGTCCAATTTAAGTTTATTTTATATTTTTTTGTTTATTAATTTATATGATTTATTTGTCAAAGGTTTAAAGTTCTCATCGCTCGAGGTTTTACTTGAGGAGTCATCTATTGTTTTCGGTTCTATTTCCTTCTTATTCTTTGGAAGGTATAGTTCTTCAGTTCTCAGTTTACAATCCTTCATGTTCTCTGGAAGGTATTATTCATTTTCATTTTTACAGATCATTTCATTTAATGATTCATTTAATTTAATTATGCTTTCATATGTGATTTTTAATGTATGTCATATATCAAAAACAGTTTCACAAACAGAAATCCGATTAAATTCATTCTTATCAAGTTCACAAAATAAAGCATTTATTGCTTTTGCATTTAAAGATAAAACCTTCTTTTCTAAATCATTTCATTCGTTCATTGGTTTGGAAGACTTTTCAAAATCATTCTCAACAATGTGCCATAAGTCAAAATCCATGAAAATAAGAAAAATACACATTCTTGTTTTCCAATATGTGTAATCCGTCCCATTGAACATGAGAGGATATGCAATGAAATATCCCTCGTTCATGCCTAACAAAATCATTTACTCACTTGGGTTTTTAGTCCAATGAGTAGCACGTGGCTCTAATACTAATTGTTGTAATAATCAATTGGCACTAAGAGAGGAGGGGTGAATTAGTGCAAGTGTAAGAATTCACGATTTAAAGAAAATTTTTTGTTCAAATAAAATTGATATCAGAAGTGTTTCTTCAAAGTTTAAATACATGAGTGAATCAAACTAAAGATCAAGAAATTCAAATAGCTAATAAACACTGAAAATAAACAGAAAATAAACACTCACAAATTTTATAGTGGTTCAGCCCCAATCTTGGCCTACGTC
Source organism: Ensete ventricosum (assembly GCA_029747655.1). Classification (NCBI taxonomy): domain Eukaryota; kingdom Viridiplantae; phylum Streptophyta; class Magnoliopsida; order Zingiberales; family Musaceae; genus Ensete; species Ensete ventricosum. Next base: position 22,053,575 of record JAQQAF010000006.1, read on the forward strand.
CACTTCCCGAGTCCTCTTCATCAAGGCCAACCAGTGTCTACTATCAATCTTCTTTGGGTGAAGACCAAACCCCTACAGGCTTTTCAACTCACAAGAGAGACTTCTTACAAGAATTACAACACTTGACTCACTCCCTTGCCTCCTTTTCTTTTTCTTGCATAATTTTAGTGCACTTTTTTCACAAATTGTTTGCCCAATGGCTTGTGTAAATTCTTATACTAAATGTAAGAAGACTTGGGGTATTTATAGATCCCATTTGGCTTCAGAAGAATGAAGCCAAAATTCAAACGTATCCGAAAAAATCAAGTATGGGCGGTACAACTACCGGTGGCGATAGTACAACTACCGACAGCAACGGTACAACCACCGAAAGCTACTTGGAAAACTGGGCGATGGTGGTACAACTACCGACCTGGGCAGTACAATCGCCAGCCTGGGTGGTACAATCACTACCCACCGGTGGTACAACCGTCGAGAATCCTAGAAAAGTGATTCCCTTCACTTTTTCAATCCCGACTTGTACCTTCTATTGACAAATTCTTAGGTTAACCAATTGAGCTCAACCTAAGCTCAATCTATCCCCATAGTGAACCCGGTTGCCTCACATTGAGTTTATTTGGATTCCTTCCATATCAAACTCAATTAGGATTCGAACCTAAGTATGACTCACTGATTACAACCATACAGGACCATCAAGCTTAATAAATGACCGAGCCCCTGGCAATCTAGCAACCTCCGACATTCTTGCGGTGAGTCTTATGGTCTTCTTCTGGCGATCTCCCAGTGTGTTCCCAGCGAGCTTCCTGATTCCTTCTGTGAACTCCTAACAAACTCCCTACGAGCTCCCACTGCATCGTTCGAACCTTGGCCTGATGCCCAAACTTGATCCTGGCCCAACATCTGGTTGTAACTCCTTTTCTCTATCGTAGTTAAAACAGTATTACTTCCTCTAACACATATATATTAGATTAAACACCCATCAAATGATTTCATCATCAAAATTTGAGATTCAACAATCTCCCCCTTCATGATAATGACAATTAATTGATGACAGGAGTTAACCTTAACTCCCCCTAGTTTCATCCCATAAACCAAATAATGTAAACTTGAATTCAAGAGAACCACACACTCTTGAATTTATGTCTCATGAAATGATTTTTCAAGCAATCAATATTTCAATGATGCAACGAGACACTCATACTGCTGTTTACAGGTGCCCTGCAAGCCAATCACGTGAGTGATGGCATATGTGACATGCTGTATGATCTTTTTGCTTATGGTTAATATTGACATATTCTCACATTATCTGTTACATATATATTGTGATATCATTGGTTCTGTGCAATGGGAGTCGGATGTGATGAGATCACGATAATGAGATCGATTCACATCTAAACATAAATCGTAAATAATCTCGGTCATAGGTTACTCAAGAGGGACATTGAGATAACCAAACAGATCGGTGTACTATATACTCGTTCATATGATGGAGGCGGCTGGTCTCATAGCCACTTGTGTGGAGACACTAAGGATATAGTACAAATGCTCATTGGAGAATGAGTTTACTGATTGATTCGCTTATGGAATGTTGTATGGTTAATGATTCCTAATATCATACAGCGATTCTATAGTCCTAGTTGTGTATCTGGCCCTTGGCTGCCAGCGGGCAAGGGAAGCCATCGCCTGCGCAAGGGCAACGACGGCGGCGCAGAAGGGGAAAGAGGGGTTAGGGCATCCTTTGGAGAAAAGGACAATACTGCCCCTATAAATTTAGAAAATTTTAAGGACTGTCCTCATGTACATAATTCCCATAATACCCTCAATAATTTTGGAAATTCCGAGGACTGTCCTCTCATCCATAATTATAAAAATGCCCTTGACAATTCTGGAAATTTCGAGCATATCTTGATTTCCAAAAAGATAATTAATTAAATAGTTTAATTAATTATTATATATATCTAGTAATCCTACATTTGATGTGATGTATATATGATGTATAATATGGATGGATGATCATGAGCCATGTGTTGTGATGTGTGTAATTATGATTATTATTATTGGGGCCTGTGTGCCTCTGTTTTTCTCGTTTATTGTCGAGCCTGCATGCCTATGATTATTTGTAATTACATTGAGAGACGCATTAGGAGTGTGGAGATGATAACGGGACCCACGATGCCGTGGCGGGAGATTACGACGCTTGGTGATGCGACAATCCGACGAAACTGATGATGACGAGATCAACAATCACAGGGCATGGAGATGCACCGATGCACACATAGATCCTATTGTGAGTGATTAGGCCCATTGGCTCAGGCTTAATCATATTAGGTGATAGCTCATGATCATTAGGTGTGGCTTGCATGTGCGATGTGTTATACACCTACTAGATATATGTATATATATATTTGCATGCAATCTAGATATATAGATGTGTGACACAACATATTAGGAGATCGATAAAAAACAAAAAACCCCTCCTATGATAATATTAAGTTGGTAAGCATGAGGCAATAAGATTAACCCATGTGGCCTTCCATCGTTATAGGAAGAAATTGAATCCCGACATAGGTTGAGTTGGTCGAGTCACTCGAGGCTCACCTATCTACTTGATCGAGTTCTTGCCTACATCATATGTATGTCATCGATGACCTGAGGGCACGGTATGACTTGGTTAAGCAGTCGAGAGAATATCCGTCGAATCAGACTCATCTTGTAATGATGATGATGACTTAACTGAACTTCATGGTTGTTCGAGCAGTTGAGACCATGATGATTCGGAGACCGAACATGATGGGAATCACAAGGATTTATGATTGACAAGAGTTGTCTACCTTTTGGGCTTTGTGTAGTTGGTCGAGTCCCTTGAGATTGCACTAAGACGTCAATTGGATCCCGATCCCCACTAGGAGTCTGTCGGAGACTTTCGTCTTATGCGTCGAGGGTGTCGCATGATTTGCTAGGAAAATAGTGGGAGTACATTAAGATAGAAGTCCATATCTTAATTAGTATTTTCTACAAAGTCTGCAAGTTATTTATTTTTTACTATATCTTGTTTTTTATAAACATATCGCTCACAAACCCCCTACGTGGCATACTTGATGTCCACCGCCTCACTGGTCCAAACTATATAGATTGGCTCCATAATTTGAGAATTGTTCTCATGGCTGAGAAAATTGGATACGTCCTTGATACAATTGTGCCCACGCCGAAAGAAGGGGCATGCGAGGATGAGATCGCACGCTATGTGAAGTATATAGATGATTCCACATTGGCAAAATGTTATATGTTGGCCTCCATGACTCCTGAGTTACAGAGGTAACATAAGAGCATGGATGCAGATTCTATCCTTCTTCATCTCCGCTAGTTGTTTGAGAAACAAGGAAGAACTCAAAGATATGAGATATCTAAGAGACTCTTCCAAGCTAGGATGATAGAAGGGACATCAGTTGAGAACCATGTCCTAAAGATGATAGAGTGGATCGAGAAACTCACAGGTCTAGGAATTATCCTAGAGGATAACCTGTGTGTTGATCTTATACTTCAGTCCCTACCAAATCTCTTTTCTCACTTTATCATGAATTTTAACATGAGCAAGTTTGAGGTGACTCTCTCTGAGCTCCTCAATATGTTGAGGGAAGCTGAGAGTGCCATTAAGAAGGAGAAGCCAATTCTCTATATTGGTGAGACCAAAAGGAAAAGGAATACCAGCAAGACCCTTAAGAAGGGCAAGGGCAAAGAAAGACCAGGTAAGGCAAAGGTTGCCAAGAAAGACCCGGTAAAGGATAAAGGACAGTATTTCCATTACAAACAAGACGGGCATTAGAAGAGGAACTGTAAGGACTACTTTGCTGATAAGGTGAACCAGAAGCTCGAAGAAGCTTCAGGTAAATTCATGATTAGTCTCCACTTGTCAGATTTTCATGATAACACATGGGTATTAGATACCGGGAGTGTTTATCAGATCTGTAATTTATTGCAGGTTCTGACAAGACCTAGGAGATTGGCCAGAGGCGAGATAGACCTCAAGATGGGCAATGGAGCAAGAGTTGCTGCAATTGCTATTGGAGAGGTCACCCTACATCTGCCAGGTGGAGCTATTATTGTATTAGATGCATTCTATTTTGTTCCCTCTATTATCAAAAATATTATTTCTATCTCTTGTTTGACAATTAGTAGATATAAATTAGTTTTTGAGAACAATAGTTGTTCAATAATTATGGATGATGAGATCATCACTAGAGGGACACTTACAAATGGCTTATATATGTTAGACACTTCTCCACACATCATGAATATAAACATGTCTAAGGGGAAAAGAGATGAGGTGAATAATGCATACCTATGGCATTGTAGGCTATGTCATATACATAAGGGGAGGATTCAAAAGTTGTTGAAAGATGGATACTTAGATCCATTTGACTATGAGTCATATGTAACTTGTGAACCTTGCCTTCGTGAGAAAATGACCAACTCTCCTTTTAGTGGAACTTGAGAGAGAGCTACTAAGTTATTGGAACTCATACATAGTGATGTATGTGGTCTCATATCGACTCAAGCTATAGGTGGTTACTCATACTTCATTACATTCACTGATGATTTCTCTAGGCCTAGACATGTGTACTTAATAAAGTATAAATCTAATGCCTTTGAGAAATTCAGGGAATATAAGAATGAGGTAGAAAACCAAATTGAAAAGTGTATTAAAACTCTTTGATCAGATCGAGGAGGAGAGCACTCGAGTACAGAGTTCACCCATTTTCTCAAGGACAATGGGATTCTATCCTAGTGGACACCTCCTTATACACCTCAGCTCAATGGTGTATCAGAAAGGAGGAATCACACGCTGTTAGACATGTTACGGTCCATGATGAGTTTCGCTGATCTACCCGTCTCGTTCTGGGGGTACACCCTAGAGACCGCATCTTACCTTCTGAATAGAGTTCCATCAAAGTTGGTAGTGTCTACGTCATATAAGATATAGAAATGAAAGAAGCCTGGTCTTAAGGTGGTTAAGATTTGGGACTGTCCTGCCCACGTTAGAAGATACAATCCGGACAAATTAGAATCAAGGACAGAATAGTGCACATCCGTGGGATACCCTAAGGAGACTTTGAGGTATTATTTCTATTATCCCGAGTACCGAAAGGTCTTTGTTGCCAAGAGAGCTGTGTTCCTTGAGAAGGAACACATTCATGGTGGAAACAGTGGGAGCAAGATAGAATTGAGTGAGGTTGGAAAACCTAGCACCATTCCAGAGCCCGAGTCTGTTCAGGTACCTAATACACAAGTTCCAACTTTACATAGGACTAGTAGAGTATCTCACCCTCCTGAAAGATATGTGGGACATATCAATGGAGTTAACTCTTAGGATGTTGATCCTCAGACCTACGAGGAGGCTATTATGAGTATAGACTCTGGGAAGTGGTAAGAAGCCATGAATTCTGAGATGGATTCTATGTACTCTAATAAGGTTTGGAACCTTGTGGATGCACCTGAGGGTATTGTACCCATCGGCTACAAATGGATCTTCTAAGAAGAAGATCAGAGTGGATATAAAGGTAGAGACCTATAAAGCAAGGCTGGTAGCTAAAGGATATCATCAAAGACAATGAGTTGAATATGACGAAACCTTTTCACCTGTAGCTATGCTTAAGTCCATTAGAATTATTTTGACCATTGCAGCACACTATGACTATGAGATCTGGCAAATGGATGTCAAAATGGTATTCCTCAATGGTAACCTCTAGGAGGAGGTGTATATGATACAGCTAGAGGGATTCGTATCCAAAGAGAGTCAAGATAAAGTGTGCAGGTTGCTTAAATCCATTTATGGATTGAAGCAAGCTTCCCGAAGTTAGAACATAAGATTTAATGAGGTGATCAGATCTTATGACTTTGTTAAGAATGAAGATGAGTCTTGTATGTACAAGAAGGTAAGTAGAAGCGCTATCACCTTCTTGGTGCTATATGTGGATGACATCCTAATCATTGGGAATGATGTAGGAATGCTCTCCATAATAGTAAAGGCTTGGCTGTCCAGAAATATCTCCATGAAAAACTTAGGGGAAGCATCCTATATTTTAGGGATCCGGATCTATAGAGATAGATCCAAAAGGATGCTTGGCTTGTCCTAGTCTAGGTACATATACTCCATTGTCAAAAGGTTTGGCATGGAGAATTCCAAGAGAGGTCTCACATCGATGAGACATTAAATATTACTTTCTAGGAGTATGTCCCTAAAGACTCCTGAAGAAATGGTAGACATGGATTAGATACCTTATACCTCAACGATAGTGTCTATGTATGCGATGCTATGTATCAGGCCTGATATAGCACATGCTCTGAATGTCACGAGCAGGTATCAAGCAGATCTAGGTTTAGAACACTAGATGGCAGTAAAGTGTATCCTTAAGTACTTGAGAAGCACTAAGGATCTTTTACTGATATATGGAGAAGGTAGCTTCCAAGTTGAGGGCTACATGGACTCGAGTTTTCAGTCCAACATTAATGATAGCAAGTCGAATTCAAGGTTTGTTTTCACCCTGAATGGAGGAGCAGTAAGTTGGAAGAGTTCCATGCAAGATACTACTGCTGACTCGACCATAGAGGCAGAATACATTACTGTAGCAAAAGTAGCAAAGGAAGGGGTTTGGATGAAGAAGTTCATCAAGGATTTGGGAGTCATACCAAGCAGCATGGAGCTGACGCCCATATTTTGTGATAGCGACAGAGCGATAACTCTAACAAAGGAACTCAGGTCTCAACAGAATTGTTCTAAGGAGGTTCCATCTGATTAGAGTGATCATGACCCGAAAAGATATAGCAATGAAATGAGTTTCATCCAAAGATAACATTATAGATCCCCTAACGAAGCCGCTAGCTCAGATTATATTTGAGCATCACAGGGGTCTGATGGGGATCAAATACATAGGTGATTGGTTTTTGGTCAAGTGGGAGATTGCATGTTATAGGACTTACAGGTTTGGAAAGTTTGAAAAGTTTTTGGTCAAGTGGGGGATCAATTAAGACTTACAGGTTTGGAAAGTTTCAGATCTGGTATAGCTGGTTATCGGGATTGGTAGCCAACCTTACGAAGGCAATTGAATGTCAATAGAGGATCATCTACTCTCGATATCACAAGAGGAATATCCTATATGTGCTTGCTCAGATAAATCCCTGGTCAGGGTCATTCGGATTGAGAGAGAAAGAGTTCTCTGGAAGAATCCAATTAGAGCGAGACTATGACGGATTCCGTATATGACCTGACAGTACCATGTCCAATATACAGTCTTTGGGATATTAGTTGGATGAGGGATTATAGATACACGGTAACTGTAGATAGACAAGTCTAATGGATTTGATCCCCCCTGTATCGTCTGGGGACTATGGCGTAGTGGCCTAGTACGCCCATAGTCGATGAGTCGAGTGAATTATTATGGAGATAATAATTCACTATATCATAAGGAGTTCTGATGGTAGTGACTCACAGCTAGCTCGGTATCGGGCCCAGAGGGTCACACACATACGATGGATGCTTCAGCGAATAGAGGATTTGATGAAGATCCAATTAGCCTCTATTCTCATTAGATGAGACCCTATGTTGATGGTCTCCTTGATTAAGGCCCAATTATAGGCCTAAGGAGATTATTGGATAGAGATTTAATAATGCAAGGTTAATGGGTTATTGGATGGTGATCCAATACCCACTGAGGAAGGAGCCCTAGGGTTTTGGTGGCTCTCTATAAATAGGAGGGGAGACTTATGATTGATAGGCTGTAGCTTTAGCCACCACCTCCTATTCTCCTCCCTCTCTCTTTGCAAGAGTTACGAGATCATATTGGAGAAGTTTCGCTATAGAGATCCATTGTGTGGATACCGCTAGAGAGGAGGATGCTTGACCTCAAAAATCTAAGAAATCCAAGTAGATTCAAAAATCTAAGAGCTACTCATGCATTTAAAATCATCTCATGTAAATTTCAAGCTAATGCAGCAAAGAAATTAAAAAAATAACAAATTATGTATTTTGATGGTTTAGCATTCCTAGCTCTCTTCTACTCATGCATTAATGCTTAGTATCAATAAATTCTAAAGATATGTAAGATTATTCACATGATCACTAATAAAGTGATGCCTAATATCAATGTGTTTAGTTCTTGAGTGTTGAATGAGATTTTTAGTTAAACATATAGCACTTGTATTGTCACATTTTATAGAAATATTTTTTAATTTAATTTTATAATTTTCTATTATGTTTTTCATCTAAATGACTTGGGCACAACAAGCACTAGCTACAATATACTCGGCTTCAGCAGTAGATAAAGCAATGAAATTTTCTGTGTTAAAAATTGACATGTCCTAGTAGCACTTTTTCTGTCTATTCTACATCCTCCAAAATCGACATCCGCATAAGTAAATCTAAGTTTTTAGATTTTGGATATCATAACCCTATGTTAGAGGTTCCTTTTAAATATCTAAATATTTATTTAACTGCTTTAAGGTAAGAAAATTTAGAATTGGATTGAAATCTTGCACATAATCCAACACTAAACATTATATCCGATCTAGTAGCAATTAAATACAACAAGCTACCTATGATTCCTCTGTATGTTCTTTGATCAAAATTTTCTCCCTCATTATCTAATTCTAATTTTTTAGAAGTGCTCATAGGTATGTTTATAGCCTTAGCATTTTCCATACCAAAATGTTTAACAAGTCCAAGGTATATTTAGTTTGACTAATAAAGATACCATCATTCAATTATTTTATTTGTAATATTAAGAAAAAGATTAGTTCACCCATTAGGCTCATCTCAAATTCTTGACTCATACTCTTGGCAAAAAATTTACATCTAAATGAACCAAAAATTATATCATCAACATAAATTTGAATAACACAAAAATAATTTTTAAAATACTTAAAAAATAATGTAGTATCAACCTTATCTTTAAAAAATTTATTTGAAATAAGAAAATAACTAAGTCTTTCATATCAAGCCCGAGGAGCTTGTTTTAATCCATAAAGAGCTTTAGAAAGTTTGAAAACATGATTATGAAGAAGACTATTTTCAAAACCAGGGGGTTGTTTAACATACACTTCTTCGGAAATAAAACCATTGAGGAAAGCACTTTTAACATCCATTTGAAATAATTTAAAATTTTTAAAAGACGTAAAGACAAGGAGCATCCTTATGGCTTCAAATCTAGCCACAGAAGTGAATGTTTCTTCATAATCGATCCCTTCTTCTTAGTTGAAACCTTTGATCACTAATCTAGCCTTGTTTCTAACCATGATACCATTTTTATTTTGCTTATTTCTAAAGACCCATTTAGTACCAATCACTAAATGATCATTTGGTCTAGGAACAAGCTTCAATATTGCATTCCTCTCAAATTGAATTAATTATTCATGCATTGTAATAACCCAAGAGTCATCTCTTAGGGCTTCATTAATGCATTTTGGTTCAACTTGAGAAAGAAATACGGTATTAGCACAAAAAATTTTAAAAGAATAATGGGTTTGAACACCTCTTGATGTATCCCCTATTATAAGCTCCTTAGGATGAGCATTTACATACTTTCATTCCTTAGGTAAGAATTTAGAAGTAGATTCATCCAAGCTACTTTTAGGAGAGTTATCATTTAAATTTAAAGTGTCAAAATCAAATTCACCATCAAAATCAATTTTTTTAGGTTCAAAAATCTCATTGAAAATAACATGAATAGATTCTTCAATTACTAAAGTTTCTTTATTGAATGCATAATAAACTTTTGAAATAGAAGAATAACCAAGAAAAATACCTTCATCGAATTTTGCATCAAATTTTTCTAAGACATCCTTTTCATTCAAAAAAAAACATGTGCAACCAAATACTTTAAAATAAGAAATATTAGGTTTTTTAACATTCCACAATTCATAAGGAGTTTAAGTGAGTACTGGTCTTACAAGAACCCTATTTAAAACATAGGATGTCGTGTTAACGGCTTCGGCCCAAAAATATTTAGGTAGGCTATGTTCGTTTAACATGGTTCTAGTCATTTCTTGCAAGCTCCTATTTTTTCTTTCTACTACTCCATTTTGTTGTGGATTTCTAAGAGTAGAGAAGTTATAGATATACACATTTGATCACAAAAATTTTAAAACTCATTATTTTAAAATTCACCATCATGATCACTATGTATGGATGAAATCATAAAATATTTTTCCTTTTGAATAATTTTACAAAATTTTAAAAAATATTTAAAAGAATCACTCTTGTGTGCTAAGAAATAAGTTCAAGTATCTCTACTATAATCATCTACTAAGACAAATGCATATTTGCTACATCTTAAACTTGTAGTATCAATTGGTCCAAATAAATCCATATGGATCAATTGTAGTGGCCTATAGGTGCTTATTTGATTTTTTTGACTTAAAGCTACTTTTATTTGATTTCCTATTAGTAAGTATCACATATTTTATCCCTAACAAACTTAAGGCTAGGTAATCCTCTTACTAAGTCTTTAGTTGAGATTTGGTTTAGTAATTTCACGCTAGCATGACCTAGTCTCCTATGTCAAATCCAAGCATCATCATTTAAAGCCAAAAAGCATGTTTTATCATAAAATTTTTCAATATCAATAGTATACACATTATTATTTCTTAAGACAATCAAAGATTTATTTTTGTGTGGTATTTCAATTATACAAGCATCAAATTCAAATTTAACAATATATCATTTATCACATAATTGGCTAATACTAAGTAGATTATATTTCAAACCATCAACTAAAAAGTATATTTTCAATCAAAAGGTTTGATTTGTTACCTATAGTTCCTTTCTCAATGATTTTTCCTTTGTTGTTGTTTCCGAAAGTGACAACTCCTTCATTTAGGCTAGTGAGCTTAGAAAAGTAAGTTGGATCTCCAGTCATGTACCTTGAGCATCTACTGTCAAAGTACCTTTTAGTGCTCCTAGCCTTAGTTTGGAGACAAATCTACAAGAAAAATGGTTTTAATTTAGATACGTATTTTACATTGGGTCCTTCATGAAGAGTTTTAACTATAGGTTTTTGGTTGTTTATGGTTTCGTTAGGAACTCAAATTAATTTATGTAGACTATACTTCTTAAACGAATATTTGTAAGCCATATGTACTAATCTGCTACAAAAGTTGCATTTTATTTTTGGTAGCAAGTTTAGAGTGGGTCCTTTAACAAAGGTAGTTGGCTTTTGTTGGATTTTGCCCACAAAGCCTATACTTTCTTTCCTATGAACATGACCCTTATTAGCAAGAATCATATTTAGGAATTTATTCTCTATTTTAAATTTTTCTAATGTTGATTGCAATACAATATTTTCCTTTCTAAGTTCTTCTAAACTTTCACATTTGGTGCATTAACCATGTGATGATGATGCTAC